>CM065468.1:53295500-53755500 GCA_032872505.1 Leptopilina syphax
CTGAAGGAGATAATTGTTTAATAATTTCAAATGGACCTTCAAATTTTGGAGCTAATTTCGTTGCGAATTTTTGTGTTCCACTTGACAATTTATGAGACTTTCTAAGTACTAAATCACCAACCTTAAAGTTAATTTCGTGTCGATTCTTATTATAATACTCAGTCTGTCTACTTTTCTCCTTGTCAATAAACCTTGTTACTAAGTCACGTAATGCGTCGAGTCTTTTAACCCTGTCAATCCATACTTCAGGTGAAATTCTTTGTACTTTGTCCTTATTCTCAATCTCTCGTCTTAAACTTTTTACCGGTCGAGGATGTCGACCAAAGTTTAAAAATGCTGGAGAGGTTTTCGTAGTAGCTTGGGTTGCAGTATTGATTGCATGTCGAAATTCATGGACATGTAAATCCCAGTCACGATGATCATTCCCTATAAATGTTGATATCATGGTCTTCAAAGTCCGATTGCTTCTTTCTACCGGATTAGCTTGAGGGTGGTAGGGTGGTGTAGTAATATGTTTTACCCCATATTCCTCGAGTGTTTCTTTGAGAGTCTTGTTGTCGAATTCTTTCCCATTGTCAGTCAAGAGGAAATCTGGTGTTTCCCATCTAAATAAGATTAATTCTTCCAAAGCCTTAGTCACCGATTTTCCATCTGCGGATCTTAATGGTTTTAATTCAATCCATCTTGAAAATAGGTCTTGAAATACAACCAGATATTTACATTTACTTTTACTTGGTGGGAATTCCATGGTATCCGCTGCAACTACTGCCCATGGTCTTTCTACAATTCTTTGTCCCATCATGCCTACAGGTCCTGCTTGAGATACTTTATGAAGTTGGCATTGTACACAAAAAGTTATAAATTTGTGTACGTCGTTCCAAATTCCTGGCCAATAGTATTCTCTTGCAACCCTGTCATATGTTTTCTCTATTCCTAAGTGTCCCATAGATGGAATAGAATGAGCATCGTCTAACACCCTTAGTCTATGTTCATCTGGAACAACCAGTTTCCATCCATCTTCATCACCGATTATAGGGAGGAGCAAAGGGTCACTACGATGACGGTACAAAAGGTCATTTTCAATTTTCCAACCAGGAAATCTGTTTGGAAATTTTCTGATCATTTCCCGTCGTCTGATGTACCATTGATCCTCAATCGTCTCAAAAGCATCAATCATTTCGTCATCTTCGGTCATTCTTGATAATGCATCTGGGACTTGGTTTAATGCACCCTTTCTGTGAATAATCTCAAAGTCCCAGTTTTGCATCTCCAAAGCCCATCTTGCGAGTCTTCCAGTCGGATCCTTTAAATTCTTCAACCACTTCAGAGCTGAATGGTCAGTAATGGCCTTGAATTTATATCCTTCGATATAAGGTCTAAACTTTTTTATAGACCAAAGTAGTGCTAGGCACTCCTTTTCAGTCACAGAATAGTTCCTTTCAGCCCCGGTCAACACACGGCTGATATACATCACTGGGTGTTCTCCATCATCAAATTCCTGAGTCAGAACGGCGCCAAGGGCATAACTACTTGCATCACACTGGATTGTGAAAGGCAAATTAAAGTCAGGGCGAGCGAGTACTGGTGCTGTCGTCAATTTTATTTTCAAAGTGTCGAAGGCTTCCTGTTGTTCGTCTCCCCATTCCCATGGTCGTCCTTTGTGCAACATCTTAAAGAGTGGCAGTCTGATCTCACTGTCATTTTTGATAAATCTTGAATACCATCCAACCATTCCTAGAAATCTCCTAAGTTGTTTGATATTCGTGGGTGGTGGATAGCTTCGTACTGCTTCTGTTTTCTCTGGATCTGGTCGTAATCCTTCCTCGTCTAATAAATATCCCAGATATCGGACTTGTGAACATCCAAATTCACACTTGTCAGGATTAACAGCCAGATTTGCTTTCCTCAGTTCCTCTAATACAAATTCTAGCCTTTTTATATGTTCGTCAAAGTTGTCCGTCACGATGATGATATCGTCAAGATATCCGAACACATAAGGTTCAACTTCAGGTCCAAAAAGAGAGTCAATTAGTCTCTGAAAAGTACTCGAAGCATTCACTAGTCCAAAAGGCATTCGGCAGTATTGCCAAAGTCCTGATCCAGGGATAGCAAAAGCTGTGTACTTTTTGCTCTCTTGGGATAATGGAATTTGGTGATAGGCTAGCGTCAAGTCAATTTTTGAGATATATCTGGCTTTTCTCAATTTGTCCAAAATGGAGTCAATGGTCGGCAATGGGTACATGTCCTTTATTGTGACCTTATTGACGTCTCTGAAGTCCAAACATTGTCGAAAGTCACCATTCCCTCTAGGCGTCAAAACTGGAGCTGTCCTCCAATTACTGCATGATGGCTCGATTACTTTTTTCTTATACAGTTCTGCTGTATTTTTCTGTGACCAAGTAATCATTATCGGCGACATACGTCTTTGTCTGTGTTGGACAGGGGTTTCGTCAGTTACCCTGATGTGATGTTCAGTCAAGTTGGTCATTGGTAGTTCTTCCGATGGTGGTAGTACCAATTTTCTCACCAGGTCTTGAATAATATCTTTTTGTTGGTCCGTCAACGCAGAGATACCAGCACATTCAGCATAAATTTCTTCCTCGCCCTCGATAACATCTTTGACACAGAATACATGCCAATCACCATCAAATACTCTCCAGAGACCAGGTCCGAGTTGAACTTCCATATTCCAAGCTTTACAAAAGTCAATGCCCAGAATGATGTCTTGTGTAACTGAACTGAGAACTTTAACGTCAAACTGTTTTGAATGTCCGTCAACTGTTATATTCAGTTTTAACAACCCTGCTGTCTCTGTCTTGCCACCAATCGCACTCCTTATTGAGGTATTGCATGGCTGTAGTCGGTTCCTATATGGCTCTGCCACTCTGTCGCTGATCACAGATATCATCGCTCCAGGGTCAAATAGTGCCTCATAAGAATTGTTGCCGATGTGCATTCGAAAGAAATATCGATTTTCCAGTCGGCTTCCGTCTACATCCTGGTCAATATCAAGGTATGGGTCAGTTGTGCCCTTCACAACCTCTCCCCTCCCTTGGAACATTGATACTGGTCCTTTATCAGTATCATTCATCCCCTCAATTAAACTCCGCTTATAGAGTGGATCACTATCCCCACTCTTGGCCTCAATATCCCTAAATGAAAAATTAAATGAGTTTTTCTCATTCTTACTTTCTCCTTCATCCCATGTCAATAGTTTGAATGAGTTTTTCTCATTTAATTCTTCAGTTCCTATTTTATCCTCTTTCCGAATGAGTGGTATCTCTCCACTCTTGTCGTCTACTATCTCGTCACCCGTGTCCCAACTGCATGTTGCACCTTTATTAATAGGGAATGAATTTAAACCTTTAATTTTGTCTAATTTATCCCTATTTTTCCCAATTACTGTAACTTTTTCTTTGTCAAAAGAAACAGTAATTATTGGGTCTGAGGAGGGTTGGTGGGGGGTACAGGCAGTGACTGCGCCCCCCATGGGCCGTTTCCCAAAGCGTTTCTCACATTAATACAATTTGGGCAAGTCAAGAAATTTACCCCAGGAGTTTTACAGACTAGACAAATTTCTGTCTGCTTTACTCTATTAGGGCAATGTGTCGCGATATGCCCTGGCTGTTGGCACACATAACATATTTTTAAAGGACATTCTGACACCCTATGTCCTACTGACTGACAAGAGAAGCATGCACCATAAAAAGGGGTTGGTGCACTTGCATTATTTGCCGGACCAGTTTGACCTGCAACAGGATTAACGGTGTTGTTATGTTGCTGCTTTTTCTTCCATTTCCCTGCCATCATAGCCGCGTACAAAATGGCTGGATTTGGAGTTGGTGTTGGTGTCACATTGTTGGTGGGGGTTGTCTGGTTGAGAGCGTCAACTTTTTCGTCAGTTTTCTCAACTTTCTTCTCCCCTTTTGTCTTCTTGTCCTTTTTCTTCTTTTCGTTGTTCTTCTTACTTTTCTTCTCTCCTTTACTTGTCTCGACAACTCCCTTGTCTTCTATTGCTGCTACTTTCTTTTCGTTTTTATTGGTCCCATGTGTCTTATCGTCCTTCTTGGTACCATGGAATGCAGCGGCTGGAAAACGCATTTTATCTTTCGATGGTGGGGGTACATATCTGTCGTCCAAGTCTTTAACTTTTTCAAATTGTCGTAAATTTTTTTCTAGTTTAGTCAGTGATTCTAAACTCAATGAGTCAACTTGTCTGCGGTAAGTAGGCGTAAGGCCTTTGTAAGCAATTTTAACTTGTTGCTTGACTGATAATGGTCTCTTTAAATGTCCCATTATTAGTCTTAAACTTGTCAAATATGAAGAAATCTTTTCTCCTTTTGCTTGTGTTCTAGCCCTGAGTTCGTCAATTACCTCGTCGTCGTCAACTGTTGTTAAAAATTCACGTCGAAAAGCTCTCTTGAACATCTTCCATGTGTCGATTTCTCGTCTGATAGTCCTATACCAACGACTTGCTTGTCCTTTTAAAATACTGGGAATTGAATGCACTAAGTCATCGTCGTCAATTACCATACAATCTTTGCAATCTTCTAGTCTGTTGAGGAAATCTTCAGGGTCAGCATTGTCATCTCCCGAAAATTTAACATCCCAATTAATTAACGTTTTAATTGTTTTTGACCTATTAATTGCTATACTTTTGTCTGATTTGATCGACGATTCACTAGAAATGTCCGAGTCAGAGTCACTTGATGAATCCGTAAATAATGTCCTTCGTACATTCTTTTCTTTATATTTTTTATTAGTTCGTCGTTTGTACTTGTCTTTGTTTTGAGAAATCTTTTTCTCCCTAGTCGAAAATTTGTCGGATTTGTCAGAGTCATTTTCGCTATCACTGTCGTTGTTTGATATTCCCCCCTTGGACAGGATTTTTTTATTTGTCTGTACTGGTTGAGGAATATTTCTATCACATTTGCTTTCTCTTGTTTTATTTTGAATGGGTTGAGAAATATCTATCTTGTCATTATTTTCAAAATTCTGATTTTGATAATAATGTTGGACTTTTTCTCTTTTTAATTGAGGGTTCATGTCATTTGGTGGCCATTCAAAATTATTTCCTAATCCCATGTAGTCATTATTTTCATCGATAGGTATAAGAGTATTAGTCATTTGTTTATTTAATTTAATAAATTGTCTAATTTCGGGACTAATACTGAGTCTTGAAACCGATTGTTGTAAACTAATGACATTTGGTGCCATTGTAGCCGAAATAATTGGCTGGGGTGTAGTCATGACTGTTGTAGTAATTGGTGAAGGAAGTGTATGGGAAGTCGTTGTCAAAATCGAGGTAGTAGGGATACTAGCTGTAGTCATTACTGGTGTATGACTCATGTTTGAGGGACTTTGTTTTTTGTACATTAAACTATTCTCCCCCTCCCCTATTAACATTTCTTAATTTTTGTCAATTTCACCCAAATTACTTAAATCCCTAATTTTAGGACTGTCAATTTCCTCACTACTATCACTTGTCACTCCTGTACCCCTTGTCTGGCAAACATTGGGAATTTCTTCCTTCTTGGGTGGTGTATATGCTTCAAGAAGAAAAATTTTACTCGAATTCCCACAGTCATATTCTTGGCAAAAAGGAATGTCTAATTCATCTGTAAAAATTGTTCTTAATTCAATTCGGAACAATCTTTCTCTCAAAACTTCTAATGTTCCTGCAATCGATAATTGTTTTGCAAGTAACATTGTCACTATTTGTCCTACTGGCATGGCAATAATAGATGTCCAGATATCTCTGATCTCGGGACTATCTAAAAGTATTGCCATTCTTTCTTTATAATCTATCATCTTCTCTATTGCGTGAGCCATTTCAATTGTAAAAAAAAATTATTTTAAACAATTTCAAATGTCAAAAAAAATGTTTTATTACCCTAGTCGATTTTAAATTAGGGCAATTTTAAATTTACACGCTTTATCACAAATCAAAATAAATTAATTTCAATTTAATTTAGAAAAATTTTGAAAAATTTTCAATCATTAAAGATAAAAATTTATTTTTAGGGCCTAACACACACTATATACGGTCCTGAAACTATTCAATAATTTATTTAATTAATTCTATTTTTATTCAACTCAAAAAGGATAAAAATTTTGAAAATTTGTTAATTACTAACAAAAAGGGGGCACGTCACCTATTTAATACGGCCCTGGCCCTTTTAAAATTTTCACTGTCTCGCGGCAGAAATTTTCATCTCCTTTCCCAAGTCAAATTTCTCTTGTCAATTTCTGCATGAGTGATATTTTCGAGCCTACGTGACTAATTTCTGTCATGCGCAATAATTTCCCTAGTCGAAATTTTCCACTGACCGCCAATTTCTATGAACGAAACTGAATTTGAAAAATGATGCGAAAATTTATCACTACGCGCATGCTCTATGTGTCACGTGACTATTATAATTTTATTCAACACCAAGCACGTGTTGGCTAATTATTTAAATAATAATGACAAAAATTATTTATCACTCGCGAAAAATCAAGAAAAATTCACTGATTCTAACAAAATTAAAATTACTGAAATCGTCCAGGTATTACACGAAATATTCAACTTAAAAAAAAATATGTCTAAATTGAGGTTATGGCGTCTCTTGCCATGCCGTCAACAAAAATTCTCAAGTGTAAAAATTTTCTATTTTACACAATCATCTCCTCCTCTCCCAAAGTCAAATACACTAATATATATCACAATAAATAATTTTCATATCGGGTAATATTAATTATTACAGGAAACAAATAATATGTCAATAGAGAAAAATATTCACATCAAAAATCCAACAAGTCAAAATTACAAATATAATAATTTGTCGTGTCTCAGAAATTTCCCAACAAATGTGCCCCACGTTGGGCGCCAATTTTATGACAGTTATTTTAATAATAAATTCAATCTTATACAAGTTAAATAAATTACATTCCCTTATTAGTCATAAATCAATTTGACAACCAAACGTGTTAGTCAGACGCCAGTCAATTTTTCTTGTAAAATTGACAAAAGTTAACTTTCCAAAATTTAAATAACAACAATAACATTATCAACAATAATCTCAAAAGGAGATTTCGTCAGGAAATATAGAATTAAAAAGGGAAAATTTAATTCTCCGAGACACGACTCTAAGATGATAATTTAGTACACTTACTTTTAATTATCCAATGAATAGTCTTTCTACCACACGTCCTGAGAGATTGGTTTGATTGAGTAAATATTCACTAATTCAACAATATCACTATTATTTATTGATTTTTCTATTCAATTTACATTATTATCACTCCTTATTTCCCCGGTCAATTCAATACATACTTTTTCTTACACTCTCGACAAAAGTAGTAATCTTAATGCTCATTTACATACAATGATTCGTCTGCTAATCGACGCACTATATTAATCACATCATAAAGGGGAGTTTCCAAATTTTAGTTAAAAGAATCTCCCGCTCAAATTTAAAGAAAATAAAGTATAGTAGATAAAAAAAAATAACATCATTAATCCAGTGACTAAACTCTATGTCACAATATATATATATATATATGTGTGTGTGTGTAATTTCCGGGCTCTGTACAGAGATATGTGTACTGAGCTATCTCGGTACAGAGATGTTTGTACTGTTACGTGAAAAGTAACTTACCTCTTAACATTTGTTATCCTCGTTTTAAATAAGAAATTCCGAAGAAATCTTATTTGGGAATGAGGAAAAAAGAATCAATGAATAAAAGTTAGGAATTAGTTAAAATGAAATTTATTATAAAATTGTATATAATGATTTCTTGAAGTTCTTTATTTGTATGTTGCCGAGAGAAGACCAGTTCCAATAAACACCTTTAACAAATAGGCGTTTATTAGATATAGAAATTGTATCGAAAGAATATGATGAAAAGATTTAGTTAATTACCTTTATTGCTTCTTTGTGAAGCTGAAAACCCGTTCTCCGCTCGTGCGTCCACAGTCAGTTCAGATGCACCGCCTTTCCAATTTTTACTGCTTGGAGATTTGACAACGGCTTGGTCTCACACGAGAAGGGTATTACTTAGACTGGGATAATCGTAGGTAACGAGTAAAGATTCGCACTGACTACTGGTACAGAGATGATGTCGATCGGTTTGATTTAAATTAGATACTGACTGGATGCTGACTAGATACTAGATACTGACTTTTGGATCCAAATTTAGGGCCTTATATACCCAGATCACATCCGTGTATCGACGTAACAGGGTTGTAAAAAGATTGCTCATCGATGGGTGTTTGTCAAGTTTGCTTGGTAACAGGTCTGGTCTAAGGTTACTTAGAGGTCACACACGTGGCATGTGACAGTACAAAGCCAGCTCAGTACGATTTCTCCTGTACATTGTTGTCCATAGCAGTCGATTAAGGATTGTCACGGCGGTGAGAAGGGGCAAGGGGATTGTTCCCATTGCTCCCATGTAAAATCTTGCATGTTTGCAACCTCAAAAAAAAATTTCAATTTCATAATTTTAATTAAAAAACCTGTATATTTATTTTATTGAAAGAAAAAAAACATTAAAAAAAGATGTAAAAATTAATGATAAAATTTTTGAAGATTTAAATATTATAAAAAGTATTTAATTAATTTTTTAAAGAAAAAACTATACGGTAAAAAGTTCTGAAAAAATTTATATGTTTCTAAAATAATATACAGAACAAACTGTCAAATTTTTATAAGTTTCTCTCATTTCCTTATATTGGCGGTGACAATCCTTAAAGAAATGAATGTTTTAGTATGAGCAGATTTTAGTATATTAAAAATTTTATTATTATGAACGAAATATTTCACACTTTCGCTGGCATTTTTATGTAAAGGAACTATCAATTTTTTTTATCTTCAATTATTAATACGTCATATCTTCTTAAACGTCGATAATCACTTAAACTTTTTTAATTTCATTTTTTGAATCGATCACTTTTTGTATTATATCATTATACAATTTATTTTCAAAATAATTTTTCATGTCAAAAGTATTCATGATTATATTTACGTGTACCTTTGAATAAATTTGCTTTAATACTGAAATCGTTTCCAATTTATAATTGAAATTATTAATCATTATTCTTTTGATTTGGTTGTTGGTAAAGTGTCAACAATAAACAAATCAACTGTTATGGACAACATTGTACAGGAGAAATCGTACTGAGCTAGTTTTGTACAAACATCTCTGTACCGAGCTAGCTCAGTACAAATATCTCTGTACAGAGTCCGGAAATAACAGCTCTGTACAAAACAGCTTGTATCAACCGCGCTCAGTACAAAAAACGTTGTACAGATCGGGCTTTGTACAATTTCAGGCTTGGCACGTAACATATATATATATATATATATAACTGTTAAAATAATCTTTTATTTACCTGTTCAATGATATTTTATATATATATATATATAAACTTTATAAAATTTAAGAATAGGGTTCATAATAACTGTTAAAATAATCTTTTATTTACCTGTTCAATGATATTTTTATGAATTTCTTCGTCTCTCCTTTTCTAGCCTTTCTATTTTCCTTTCATGCCTCTCTGTTTCACTCCTGTCCCTTTCACGTCTATCTCTTTTACGTCTATCTGTTTCAATTCTCTCCGCTTCAATTCTCTCTGCTTCACGTCTCTCCGTTTCACTTATTTCTATTTCTTCTGGCTTCGGACTATATATTCTTCGAGGTTCACTAATTTGTGATTCCTCAGATTTGGTTGAGAGTATGTTTTCCTACAATAAATATAATATTATTTAAAAGCTTTTTCATACATTTTATAAAATTATAATTTTAATTACATTATAATTCTTTTTTAAAATTAATTAAGGGTGTTTAATTATTTTAAATTCATTTTTTAATGAAATAAGTAAATAAGTTATGAAAAGTTTGAACATTGTTATTTTATTTTACCTGTTAAAACTGTTGATTATGAAACTCTTCTTCATATATTATCTGTTTTTGAAGAATTTCTTCTCGTTTACGAATTCCAATACGATTAAACAATAAAAGTAGTATAGCTATACCATTACTTGACCACAGTTCCTGCGGCTGCCTCTAGATGGCGCCACTGTCGCATACCTGCGGTCGGTAATTACCCTCGGTCGGTAATGTAGATTCCTACCTTATCAGTTGATGGTAAGGTAGGTATCTATTGGTAAATTTACATCTGTCGGTAGGGTAGGGATCTGTTTTACCGACCGATCGGACACTTGGACTACCCTTGGTGGGGTACTTTGAAATTAAATTATAATTATATATTTATTTGGTGAATTTGAATATTCGCGCCACGTGTTAGTTCCCTCTGTCGGCAGAAAAATTGAACTAACCTTGGTTGGGGACTTTGAAATTAATTTACTGTTAAATGTTTTTTTTTGTTAATTTGTATTTTCGCGCCAAGTGTTAGTTCCCTCTGTCGGCAGAAAATTGAACTACCCTTGGTTGGGGACTTTAAAATTAATTTACTATTAAATGAATGTTACCGACAAGTGTCGGTAACTTCTAGTGGTTATTAGTTTCTAAAAGCCACCACATTTTTTTTGTGAAGTGTAAAAGGGGAAGATGATTCTTCATGGTGAGGGCACACAGGAGAGGGAATTCGGGTATATAAATGAGTGCAGGAGCATAAGACTGTATCAAATGGATCCAAGTAGCCGTAGCAGAATGGAGCAGAACAACGAGAAGCTGAACCACGAGGAGCAAGGCAGCCAGGCAGAGACAATCATTCTACTGTCAGATGATGATAAGGGCTATGCTGCATTAAACGATATGCAGGAAATAATCGATAGCGTTGCGGAAGTGGATATGAATCCTGTAATGTTTGTAGAAGATGAAGGATTTTACGAAAACGTGCGTTATTTGCAGGATGCTGAAACACAAACTGATCATCTGGAGTTTTTAGATATAGATATATCTGAGCAAGATGTGCAACAAATTTAAGACGTACTGGGTATAACACAGGAAGATTTCTCAACGCTTGATAATATAAATGTAATTTTTTTTAATATTAATAAATTTAGGAAATTTAAAGTTATTTACGATTATATTGTTAATTAACTTTGAATTTATTTTTAATTATATTCAGTAATTTTAAATAATTGATTAAAATAATGTTTAATATAAAATATTTGTTTTAGTGTAATGAGTTGATGGAGAAAGCGCCAAGTCCACCAACTTCTGAGGCTTTAAATTTGTCACTAGAGCGACCAGCGACTCCACCTGCCACTGTCTCCAACGATGATGATTATGAAAATGACGAAGTGTGCTACAGATGTGAAAGACGAAGATACTGTCATCACCATCGCCTTAGTCATAGAAGTCACAGAAGTCACAGACGCCATCGCCATTGAATGTCAGAGAAAAAAAAATTCATGAATCATCATTGAACGAAAGAAAAACTAAATAAAAATGTATAACTTCTTAAACAGTTTTAATGAAACCTTAAATATATTTTTATAAAAATTTACACTACACAGTTGTTTTATTTTCGTTTTAGTTGCAAAAAAAATTATTTTAAAGAAAATAATAATGTTCAAGTTGAAAAAAGATATAAGTATACTAAGATATGGGCGAATCCACGGAACCGTGCGATTTAAACATAAAAATATAAATATTTTTAAATTACAAGCACACTTTTTATTTTTAGATATATATGTTCGAAACTTATTCAAGAACAAAATTTTCTGTGCGTGAATCATTTTTATTTACTGCTGAAAGCATTGTAATTAAAAAAGTATATTGAAATTTTGATTAGCAAGATGTCATTTTTGAACTGAAAAAACAAATGAAGACAACTGAAATATGTATAATAATAATCATTTATATTCTAGTCGATTTTTCTAAGTAGAAAGTTTTTACAAATGTTTTTACCTATTTTTATTTATTTCTTATAATTTACTTCAATAGGAATGATTGTTTATTTGTATATTTATTTTATATTTCTTTTACAAGTTATAAAGTGCAAACAATAAAATTATAACGTATTTAACAATTCAAAATCTTTATTTTCATAAAATATTCTTAACATTTTACATTTTTAAAACTTTTGTAAATTGAAAATCAAAAAGATTATTTGCTTACCATTGTGAAAAATATTTTCTAACCCGTATTTCTAGAAATTGACATTTCTGAATATAAACATACATATCGACCTTCCAATAATTGAAAACTGATATATTCACACTTATGAGATCGAGTCTTGTAAAGATGAAAATTCCACAACATTTTTATATTTAATATTTTTAAAATGTTTTATTTGGAATACATATTTAACATTTAGAATCATGAATATTTATAATAATATCTACCGTTCACACTTAAAGTTTCAACTGATTATTTTTTAAGCTATAAGTGTGCCATTAAAAAAAGTATAAATTTATAATCATTCACGTTTGAAGGTGTAGACATAATTATTGTTTAATTATCTTTATTTTTAAAGGCACACGGTTAAGTAAGGTCTAAATTTATTTATTTTTTCATAAGGAATAAGCTCATTCGAAAAAAATTAGAATTGCATTACCGCTTAAAGCACAAAATGAAGAAAACCTTGGACTTCCTGTTACTGAAAAATGGGAGTAACATTGCTTGAATTGCTGCCAATTAGTTTTAATAAAGGAGCACATATTTCTTTCGATATGGAATAGATTTTAGAATATTAGAAGAATTATTTACAACTTTTCTTGGACGATTTTAATTTACGCTGAAAAAGTTATACACGTTTAAGTCGAAGAGAAGCCCAAAGTAACAAATCAAATTTAATTTTTTAAGTACATATATGACTTTTTATTTAACATGAAGATTATGCAAATTATGGTTTTATTTGACTATTCTGTTATATATGTTATCTAAGAGACATTGACACTAAAAAAATTATATAATGTTAAAAAAAATTGTTTAAATGAGGAGTAACATGAAATCACACGGTTCCGTGGATTCGCCCATATATCTGTCACTGGTCTCGCAATACTGATGGTCGTCTCGTGTTCTCAACAATGATTCACTTTCTCTCCACAGTGGCGCTTTTGTCATCGTCATGCGTTCTCCTATGTTACTTCATCTCTCTCTTTTATGTTAATTATATTTTGTTTTCTTGTCGGCTTTATGTTGTTGACAACGATTAATCGATATTTTTTCTTCATGGTAGCGCTATTTGAGTTGTGTTTCTGTCATTTTCTTATTTTAAATTACTTTTTACATAGTGGCGCTGTGTAATTAATTACCTATATCCTCTCTCTCTTTCTTTTACTATTGCGTTGTACTATCTCTCTACGATGGCGCTACTGTTCATTAGTACCGTTCCTCGTTCTTGCTTAATAATAATTTTGATTAATTTAGTTTCCACATTAGCGCTAGTGTCATCATACTTGCTTTTTTTGTAGCTTTGTTTCATATTTCAGGGTCAAGTCCCATGGCACCGTTTTGCGTTTTGTAACTAGGCCATGAGTGTGAGAGAGATGGAGATATATGTTGGCTATATTTGCACTCATGGCCTAGTTACAAAAAAAAACGCAAAACGGTCCCATGGGACTCTAGCCTCAGACGTTCTGCTGTTTACATTGTTTTCGAGTTTTGTTGTTTTCATTTCAACTTACGTATTATACACACCCATCCCTGCTGTTTGTGGACAAGTTTGTTCATTTAGTGGAAAAGACGCATAAGGTTGCAATATTGTGGATGTGGCTTAAGACTTAGTTGACTTTTGTAAACACGTCGTTAATAAGTTCAAAACAAAAAAAACGAGAAGAACTGAACGTGACTGTCGCTCAAAGAAAACTAATTTTGTTTTATTTATATGTGTGTATTACAAATTAAGCATGGAGATAAACGATACCAATGTAATTGCTATTAATTATCACACAGAAATAATAAAAAATATTTCTGTCACCGATTCACGAAAGGTTAAATTAATGGATTTGAAAGTGCTGCATTACGAAGTGCAACCAATAAACAAAATAATATTAGAATTGTGCAAGGAAATAGATAACAAGGTAAGATACATTTCGTTTAAAGAAATAAGTTTCAACTTATTATGTTAAGTACATTGTAAGCATGTGATTTACACATAAGCTCGTCTCTTTGTGTAAAAAAAAATTAATCTAATTTAAATTGGTTTATATTTATAGATTCGTAAAAAAGAAGAAATAAGAGAAAGACTTAGACAAATGGAGATTGCTTTTGTAAAAATCCAGTCCAAGAAAAGTCAGCTCAATAATATGAGTAAACAGTTAGAAAAAATATGTGAAAAAATAATCGACCAGGTAAGATAAAATTACTTTTAATGAAATAAGATTGAATCTATGACGATAAATATATAGGCAATTCCACGTGAGATTTCAGTCGACCTCTTAAAATCGGCCAAAAATATTTTTTTTCTATTCTGTATTGAAAAAAAACAGATACGTATTTTTTTATTATTTTTTTGGAGGCCAAATTTTTGAGTTATGAATTTTCAAAATTTTCGCTTTTTAAATGTAGGTATATTTTTAATGTCAGATAACTGAAAAAATATTGCTTCTTTTCATTTTTTGACAAGAAAAAAAAAGGTTTTGTTTTTCTCTCTACTTTTGAATAATCACAACAACAACATTTTTTTTTCATTTTTATTAAAAAAATAAAAAAAATTTATAAACAAATTAATTTTTTTTAACTTTGGGTATGATAAATTTTTAATTTTCTTTTTTTAAAACATACCTGGAAATGATAAGAAGGTTTTGCAAAAAGTTTCAGAGTGGGCCTGACAAGTTTGATGGGTCCAAAAAAATAATTAAGCTGTCCATGCAGGTCGCACGCACGTGGCACAATGGGATTTTTTTACAATTTGTTATTAAAAATTATCTAGAGCCTACAAATTTTATCGGATTTTGATTATTATTGAATTTTTAGGCTCTAAACAATTTTTAATAATAAATTGTAAAAAAATTCCATTGTGCCACGTGCGTGCGACCTGCACGGACAGCTAAATTATTCATAACTCAAAAATTTGGCCTCCAAAAAAATAATAAAAAAATACGTATCTGTTTTTTTTCAATACAGAATAGAAAAAAAAATATTTTTGGCCGATTTTAAGAGGTCGACTGAAATCTCACGTGGAATTGCCCATATATTAAGCATTTGATTTGCACAAGCTCGTCCCTTTTTTCTTACCCATAATAGCAGTGTTTAACGATGCTGTTTTTTCCAGTGCAAGAAATCATTATAAAAAAATGAGTAAATTATAAACAATTGGTTCATATTTTTAGATCTGTGAAGAAGAGAATATTAGAGAAGACATTAGTCAAATGCAGATTACTCTCAAAATTTTCCAAGAAGAAGAAATTCTGCTCAAGGGAACCAATGGAAAGTTGAGACAAGAAATAAGTACATTACAAATCAAAAAAAGAACAGCAAACACATGTGAAAAAGTAGATGACCAGGTAAGATTAAACTGAAGTTTACAACGTCAAATCTGACGATTTTCCAAGTAACAATTTTAAAAAATTGTAAGGTTTGACGTTGTAAACTTTAGTTTAATCCAGGTGAGATAAGTTACTTTTAAAGAAATATATAAACTATTAAATTAAATTTAGTAAGCATGTGGAAATTCTTGATTATGTTTTTTTTACCATGCAAGTTAAAAATGACTTATAAATAATTTTCCATTTAGTTTTAATATTAAATAATAATCAATCTTTTATACTACACAATTAAAATAAATATAAGTTCAATTAAGATTGTTCTTTTATTTTACAGATCTGTCAAAATGAAAAATTGATTGAAGAAATTCAAAAACGCCAATTTGAGCTCACATCAATTCAATGGGGGCAAGATATACTTAACCAAATGTGGGAGCAGTTGAGAGAGGAGAATAAAACACTGGAAAAGCAGAATTGTATGTGCACAGAAATTGACAGTGAGATAAATGAACAGTTGAAACAAGAGAATAAAACACCGGAAAAGCAGAATGGTATGTGCACAAAAATTGACAGTGAGATAAATGAACAGTTGAGACAAGAGAATAAAACACCGGAAAAGCAGAATGGTATGTGCACAGAAATTGACAGTGAGATAAATGAACAGTTGAGACAGGAGAGTAAAACACTGGAAAAGCAGAATGGTATTTGCACAGAAATTGACAGTGAGATAAATGAACACTTCTGTCAGGAGAATAAAACACTGGAAAAGCAGAATGGTATTTGCACAGAAACTGATACCAAAGAAAAAAACGATCAAACGTTGAATAATCGTAAAAGAAAATTTACATTGAAACACAACAAAATAAAACACTTAGATTTAATTCCTTAACCAAAAAAACTCAAAACTACAGAAGAAAAAAAAACAGAACAATCACAGGGGGGGGGGAAATCGAAACCAAAGAAACATGAATTACACCTGGAAAAATAGAAAACACAAAACCATTTGAAACAAGAATTAAAACAAACACAGGAAAGGAAATCTAATAATAAAAAAGGTAAAACGCAAGTGGAAAAATTTAAAAATAAAAAAATAAGACAAATAAATCAAACACAAGAAAGTAAATGTAAGCCTGAGCTTACAAAATTTCAAAAAATTATAAGAAAAATAAGGAACACACCTCATACTAATAGTTCAAACATGAAACAAGCAGAAAAACAACCTATTAAAAAAATAAAATCTTCAACAAAACAGTTAAATTCAAATTTATCATCAAGAGTTACACAATCACACACACTAGAGGTATTAGACAATTTTATCTTACAGAGAATTTGTACACCACCTAAATTAATCAGCCCAATAAAAACACCACCAGTTTCACAAGCATTAACACTAATTCCGATAACATTAGAAATGTTAATACTTCCACCACCACCACTTTTACAACCACGTGAAACAAACACGCAAGAAAACAGGCAATCATCTCTTCATGGAATGAACTCTGCATTGGATTCTATACCCTTAGATATACAATTATACTTATCATCTGATGAGGATATATAAAATACTTTTCTTTCAACGATTATAATTTTTGTTTAGAAAAAGTTTACTTCACGTAAAAAACATAATTATTTTTTTGTATGACAATGCTTTGTCACAATAAGGTTTTATTTTTTTTATGATTATGTTTTTATAATAATAATTTTTTTTGTTCAGAAAAGTTTACTTCACGAAAAAAACATATTTTTTTTGTATGACAATGCTTTGTCACAATAAGGTTTTATTTTTTTATGATTATGTTTTTATAATAATAATTTTTTTTTTATTCAGAAAAGTTTACTTCACGAAAAAACATAATTTTTTATGACAATGCTTTGTCACAATAAGGTTTCATTTTTTTTTGTTTTTATAATAATTTTGTTAACGAAAGAGTTTTCTTTGAGTAAAAAATTTTTTCTTTATGATGATTATGTTTCCATAATAATAATTTTTTTTGTTTCCTTTTTTATATTTTTTTATTTATGAATGTAAGTTTGTAAATATGTAGAAAGAATATGTATTTTGTAACGAAACGAAATGTCTTTCTTTATTTTGAGATTTAAATGTTAAAAAAACGACAGAATAAAAAACAATGTAAATTAAATTGTCAATTGATTTTTTTATTAAAGTATGAACGCATAAATACATATAAACATGTAAACTTTTAAATTATTAATAATTATACAGAAGATTTACACATTAATATTAAATTCAACAGTTGCGCAAATGTAAAATTATCCCCACCTTAAATGCGCAAAAACAGTTGGGCAGATGGAAAAAATTGCTCAAAAATGGTTGCGCAGATGCAAAATAATTGCACAAAATAAATATATACAATTTTTTTTAAAATACCAAAAAATTATTGAAAAATTCAAATTTTTAAGATTTTTATAAAGTTAGGAATTCCCCCACAGACGGTCGAGCGTCAGAGAGAAAGGGAGTTCCCGCAGAGACTCAACTCAACGCAAGAGTACGGTCACGTTGCGCGTGCGTTAGCTACCTCTCTGAAACGTGTCAAGTACTTCCAAAAACTTCATTTGAAATTAAAGATTATTTACAATTATTTTTTTTAAATAAAATTTATAGTTTATTACTAGTTATGAAAAAAATTAATATTTAAATTATTTTTTTTTAAATTTAAAAACTAGTGAATTTTAATAATTCTTTTATAAATTATTGTTTATTAATAAAAATAGGGTAGGATATGGAAATAATTAAACAAATTAGTTAAATTTATAAAATATATTTTATTTTTTAAAAAAGATTGGCATTTTCATAAAAATCTTTTAGTGTTTTAGTAGAATTTACAGTAAAATATCCATTTCTTAAATCAACTTCATCTCGATTTCTTATAAAGAATTCATTTTCAGATTTAAAAATCCAATTTCTTAACATTATAACATTATTTGCTGCACACCATTTTTTATACAGAGTATGATAGGTACATATATGCGATGACGTTTCAAACTTAAGCTTTTTAATTGAAGGACAATTAAATTCTTCAAGGTTTTGTATATTTACTACATATTTTTCGAGCCACCTTTGTTTTTCCAACCCCTTCACATAGATTTTACGTGCGCCTGCTAGTACCTCCTGGAGAATTGATCGTATTTCATCGTAAGGTACGTCACCAGCAGTCCATTTAAGGCCATGGTAGTTATGCATTAACCATAAATTTTCACTCTTATATCGCCCAGGTAGAGAACTCCAACTGCAGGGTGGCTCGAACAGGTATACCATTGGTTGTGCATCTTCCTCGAGAGGTAGAATGGCCAGCTCCTTGAAGATGAAATCGTTGTATGGTCTTTTGAAGCCTTGGATGTCCACAATGAAGTCCATGGTTGCATAAACTGAGGATTTTCGTCTAAATTCTGCCTTTTTATACCCTGAGATTACCCCCACTTCTTAAGTTACTTTTTTAACAAGACCGCTGATTGGCTTATACTGTATAATACGATCGTGAATAATCAAGCAATATGCCGCTGTATTGGCGGGAAAATTATTACTAGATTCAAATTCTAGTCGCACATCTACAGAAGCTTGTTTAAGAAATTCATTTTGCTTTGAGCAATCTATAACAGCCAATGGTGCAAAATCTTTAAAGTTATTTCTGGAAAGTAAGGGTTCAGAATCTTTTCCATAGTATGATGATTGAAAATTACAATACATGTCATAGAGAATAGAAAATTTGTTCTGATTAAAATTTAAATTTAAATTACCATAAAGATAGTATTGTGAATTTAAAAATAGTTTAACATTTATGAGATTACAGTTATCAAAAAAGTTGGAATATCTTGTTTGATTATCTTTTCGATTAGTTTGGAAACCAAGAATAACATAACGAGGTTTTTCAACTTGTGTAGAAGTCTTTACAGTCCAAACATGTTTTTGAGTTGCTGGTATTAGTGGATATTCATACATGTCCCAAGATCTGAAACTCATACTTATAAGCGGATCTTTTTCAATAAATTTTAATAAATCAATTTTTTGACGATCACCAACAAATAAATATGGTATCATCCATTCAATTTTATTAATTACAATTTTAAATTCTTCACGTTCAACTCCATTAATATTAACCACTGCATTAAGGTCTGTACGGGATCTTGTTAAAATTAGTTCATGTTTTGCATTTACAACTATTTTTCTGTAGTCTTCTGCAAATCCAAGAAACATGCTCAGTGGTATATTCACATCAAAATAACCTGCATCGTTTGTCACTCTACTGGCATCATCAAAATTAATATAACCCGCATTCTCAGCGTAAATAATCTGACTAGGTGTTTGAGAAATGTAACTCTTTATGGTGGTTGTAAGACCAACGTTTTTACATCGATCAATTTCAACACCATTAAGTTCATAACGAATCTCATTAAACAGATAGGAAATAGCATTGCTAATAAGTTTTGTATTCGTCACAACAGTATCATTAGTTTTTGTTAGTCTTCCATGCACATGTAATGTACTTTTGCTAGGAAGAATATATAAATCTTGATGTTGAACAGCAATTCGAATTTCATCACTATTATTAAATGCTGATGAAACATAAGGTTGATGAGAATGAATCTCATAATGTGCTAATGAATCATCATATTTAACTTGACTTAAAATATTCAAAGTCTCGTCCATTTTTATTGCAACAGCAACAAATAAACAGAATACGAATTAATGATTTTTCTTTTTTTCTTGACGAACTCGCAGACCGAGTTGTTTCAGAAAGAGTTTGTTCTGAGGTGTTAAGCTTTTGCGAACTGACTGTAGACTGAATGTTTTCTGACATGTTGACTGGTTTATATAACTTCCACCAGATTTTCTGTGGAACACAATGCCCATTATGTTGATTAAACGTGCAGACGAATTGTTATTGTCTCCCCTCGAAAATTTACTAAATCTCCGTCTTGATCAACAATCCGCAGCTGAATATTATTTATTGTCTTCACGGCAACTGGAAGATAAATGACGTGTGAAGGTACTTCCACGATTTTATATCCAGCTGGAACTATTGAAAAAAAACCCGTGAATAGTGTGAACCTTTTTATTATTAATGTATGCACCAGTTGTAATACTACATTGAACTCGAATAGAATTCACTTTGAGGATAGATACTGGTAAATCAGAGGTATGCGTTTTATTAGGTGATAGTAGTCGTGGTGCAAACCCCAATAATTCTCCAATACAATCTTTTTGTTGAAAGTTTACTTTAAGACTGCTTCGTATTTCACTGCGTAAAGTATTATTATTTGGTTTTATACTTAAAACTTCAGTTCCATTAGAAACAGAATTTTGAATATATTTTTCAATATCTTCAATTTCATAACTGCCAGGCGGGATAGTTATTACTTGATTTCCAATATAAAATTTATTCTTCCCTTCATCAACATTAGGAATTGAATTAAATGTTAAAAGCTCTACAAGTCCAAGAATATAGTTTTTATTAGGTAACAATTCTATTGGAGGAAAATATTCAGCCTCTAACACAGATGAATTACCAGATATAGTTAAAGTAAGTGACTCATCCATGATGATGTCTTTTTTAATACTGATTAAAGTTATCAGTTTACAATAATTTATATATACTATATCTTTCTGTCCTTTTAAGCTGTTTACACAAAAATTTTAGACATAAATGACCCTAATGAAAGGTGTCATAATCCTGATAATTTTCATAATTATACTGGGTCAAAATAAGTGAAACCGGCCACTTGAAAAATTTTTATCTCCAATTTTCAAGTTATCTATGATTTTTAGTAGATATATGAGTACACTTTTTCCCCCTAAAATATTTTTCAAAAAAAAATTTTATTTTTGAAGTAATCAGGTATTGAAGTTTTAGGTCATTTTATTTTCATTTTATTATTACTTTGAAACAAATAAAGATAATTAAGTAATTTTTTTTTTAAATTAAAGCTTAAAGTCTATACTTTAAAGATGAAATAAAGCGATTGCTAAAAAATGAAAATTTATAATTGTTATTAACAATTCTTTTAAACAATTGCAAATTGAAGAATGTTCTCAATGTTTTTGAAAGATTAAATTACGATATATTGATGCGCAAAACTATAAGGATTCATTTAAAAAAAAGAAAAATGAGTAACCTCCAATATTATAGAAATTGTGTAGATTTTTCTGCCAAAATGCAGGCCAAAATCGATTTTTAATCTTAAAAATCCGCTTGAAAGCGTGAAGTTTCTAACAAAACAAAAGAAGATCTTATTTATTCGTTTGCAATTTTATCTTTTTCCAGGAACTTGAGTCAATTTTTGCTTGCATTTTGTCAGCAAAATTTACATAATTTCTATAATATTGGAAGTTACTCATTTTTCTTTTTTTTAAATGAATCCTTATAGTTTTGCGCATCAATATATCGTAATTTAATCTTTCAAAAACATTGAGAACATTCTTCAATTTGCAATTGTTTAAAAGAATTGTTAATAACAATTATAAATTTTCATTTTTTAGCAATCGCTTTATTTCATCTTTAAAGTATAGACTTTAAGCTTTAATTTAAAAAAAAATTACTTAATTATCTTTATTTGTTTCAAAGTAATAATAATATGAAAATAAAATGACCTAAAACTTCAATACCTAATTACTTCAAAAATAAAATTTTTTTTTGAAAAATATTTTAGGGGGAAAAAGTGTACTCATATATCTACTAAAAATCATAGATAACTTGAAAATTGGAGATAAAAATTTTTCAAGTGGCCGGTTTCACTTATTTTGACCCTACTTTATTACAGTATTTTTATCAAAATAGTTGACAAGTTTTAATGGTGGTTGAAGATTTCCAAAGCTGTCAAAGTACGCTGCATTGTTTTTATCCTTTTTATATGCAACCCAGTGAGTTCCTGGCCCATATCTATCATCAAGGTTAATAATAGCTGATTCATTTTTATGAGGTCCTCGTTTTGGCAATGCATTTCGCATGTAAACTCCTCGAAAATAAGGAATTTTTAATTCTTTAGCGTACTTTAACAAATCAACATCAGTTAATGCTCGTTGTGGTAGTCTCACAATCTTTTTTTTTCTACAACACTTTCTTTTAATACCATTACCTTTAATATATGGTTTCAAATGAAGTCCTAACCCATGTCGGTAGGGCTTTAAATGAAGACCTTTACCAAGTGCAACTGCTTCTATCGTTCTATTGTGACGTTGAGCTTCTTTTAACTGCTCTTTTGCTGTACTTGCATCATTAACTGCCTTTGCTACACCAGCGGCTCCCCCAGTAAGTGCTCCAAGCGCACTTAGCCCAGCAAAAATTAGAATTAATGGTAACAGACCACCAACTTTTGATGGTACTGGTAGAATACGAGGTGTTAAAATTTTATTTCTACCTCCCACGCTTCTAACAGCTTTTCTAGCATTTTCAATAGCAGTCTTGATTGTAGATAAATTGCTAAAGCTAGTGAAGCAATTCGACGTAAGCATCGTATGTTTAAAATGGGAAAAGAAAATGTTGAAAACGCTCTAAATGAAACATTCAAACCCATAGTTCAACTTTTAGAAAAAATTGTTAATATGTCTGATATTAAACGTGAAAATGTTAAAACGGAAAAGAAAGAAAAGCTTTAATTTAAAGACGAGCAAGATGATGATAGCATGTCTTTTATGAGTGCTGATGATAGTCAATCATGATTATCATCATTAATTCCAGGCTTTGAGTATGATAGAGTTCTTAGTAAATATATGTACTTGGTCAATCATAACCGAAAACAATGTTTAGTTCTAGTATACGGAGTTCGTAAGGTGAGAGACGGATCACTTGTGATTGGTGATTCACCAATAAGTTTTAAAGATCACATTGTGAATGTTGGAAATAAAAATTTTAATATTACCTCTGGATTATTGGAACTTTTATTTAAAAGTAAACCTGAAAACTCATACATTAGTAAAGATGATATGAATAATTATAAACTAATCCTCATTACCTCAAATGCACACAGAAAAAAATACAGTTTCTCTGAACCTGTTAAAACAAGTAGAGGTTATAAATTATAAAAAGAAATTTTCAACCAGACTATGTCTATTGGGATGATCCTAATGAGTTGGTTGACCGTTTAAGACTACTTACTGCTTCTCAAACAGCTGGTAATCCAAGTCATAATAATGAAATTATGTCCATTATTGAAGAGTTACGTGAAGCTCAAATTATATATTAAGAAGTGTTGAGTTGACTATACATCAGTTTCAAAATGAGTATTGATGTATTCGGACATCCTCTTAATCAAGGGACAAGTGTTATACCGGAACGAGTACGCTTGGGCCGTTCCTGTAAAGAGTAAAAGTGGAAAAGATGTCACTGCTGCAGTGAAATCTATTTTTACAGAAGGACGTATTCCAAAAAACTTTCATTCTGACAAAGGAAAAGAATTTTACAATTCACAATTTGAAACTTTAATGAGACTGTATAAAATCAATTTTTATATAACGTACAGTAACCTAAAAGCATCAATTGTTGAACGATTTAATCGAACACTTAAACGCAAAATGTGGATGCAATTTAGTTTGCGAGGAAATTATAAGTGGTTTGATATATTACCTACCCTTATGTCCAATTACAATGATACAAAACATCGAACAATTGGCATGAAACCAAAAGATGTTACTCCAGAAGATGTTGACATTTTAAAAGATCGATTTTTAAAGTTAAGAAAAATACCGCGAAGAAGACCAAAGTTTAAAATGGGTGATAAAGTACGAGTCAGCAAATACAAGAATATCTTTGAAAAAGGTTATACTCCAAATTGGACAACTGAAATATTCACCATTGATAAAGTTGTACCCACTAAACCTGTGACTTACAAGCTCAAGGATTATCAAGACCAACCAATCAGCGGAGGATTCTACGAAGAGGAACTTCTTAAAGTAAAATATCCTGATGTATATCTTGTCGAAAAAATTCTAAAGACGCGAGGAAATAAAATATTTGTCAAATGGTTAGGCTTCGATAATTCTCATAATAGTTGAATAGATAAAACAAATTAATGTTGATTCATTATTGATTCATTATTGATTCATTGTTGATTCATTATTGATTCATTGTTGATTCATTATTGATTCATTATTGATGCATTATTAATTCATTGTTGATTTATTGTTGATTCATTATTATTTCATTGTTGATTCATTATTGATTCATTATTGATTCATTATTAATTCATTGTTGATTCATTATTAATTCAATTTTAAACTTAACATTTTTTTTAATATAAATGTAAATATTATAAGGTTATAAATAAAAAAAAGGAATCAAATATATTAAAAATGTCTATTTATTTAACAAAACAACTTTAATTCTATACATATCAACAAAATATTTACAATTCACACACACTCACTTCAATGTACAAACAAAATATTTACAAACTTAATTTTTCTTTATCTTATAATGCCCCCAAGCAAGAGTGTCGTAGCTCTCCGGTAACAAAAAGCGCTTGTCATCCATTGGACTGAGAGCAATTTTGTGTTGTTTAACTGTTTCAACTCTATGAAGCCTAGATCTAATTACATGTTGTGTTCTCATCTGAATCGAAAAATTTTGTAAACAGTCAACATAATCGTTGAAATCAATGGAATTTTTCACTACTAACGCTCTAACACCCTTAGCTTTTTTCGTGAAATCTTGACCGTTTACGCGAATACTATACATCTTGCTCCGCAAGCCAACAAATTCCGTAATTATCTTCCCAAGGGTAGTCCAAGTGTCCGATCGGTCGGTAAAACAGATCCCTACCCTACCGACAGATGTAAATTTACCAACAGATACCTACCTTACCAACAACTGATAAGGTAGGAATCTACATAACCGACCGAGGGTAATTACCGACCGCAGGTATGCGACAGTGGCGCCATCTAGCGGTAGCCACAGGAACTGTGGTCTAGTAATGGTATAGCTATACTACTAATAAACCCATGTTTCGATTAAATGGTGAGTAGAAAGAATACTGCAGGTTAGAAAAATCTAGGGCGAGGGGGGATAATAATAATTATAAAATATCCTTGCCCGAACGGGACGATTTCGAGGAGAAGCGCAGAGATAAAATTAGGGCATAAGAGTTGGTGAAGCCTGGTTTCGGCTAGGCCCGGGAGAGTTTTATGATTTTGTATTAAAACCGGAAATCCACACTTCAAACATACTATACTGTGGCTCACAATCATTAGATAATCAGGGGCGAGAATTCGGAAGACCGCCTAATATCAAACCGACTGGCCAGTGACGAGAAGCAAGTTGTCGACACGACCACCGGAGCACGGATGGCAGCACCTCACAGTGCATAAAACGACGGCACAGACATCGACACCGGCCGGCGTAAATATCGCCAGTTCGAGCTTGGCTATAACGATAGTACGATCGTGTACTGAAAATAATTGTGCCGGTGTTCCTTGAGAGTTATCCAGGTCAAGGATGGAGTATGAGAAACTACTACGTCGTCTCCGAGGTTAGTGTGCTGCTACAGTTTCCCTTACTCCGGGTTGATCTCGCCCATAGTGGGAGAAAAGACCGGAGAATCGTGCTCGGCGTGAGGACCGCATGTTCGACAACCAGGGCCGCCATTGTGGATCTCCCCCTGGTCACGATGTCAGATCATCGGAGGTGTGGATTCTCGACAGATTTTCTGATTGTAAATGTTAAATCAATAAAAGTGATAAATCGGTACTTGTCATTTAACCGTGAATTGTGATTTAGAATCTTTTATGTGTGTTGGTGTAAAGTTAACCTCACTTTCTCTCTCTTCTGTGTACGGAACGCGCGCCCGAGATAATTCTCATCATCGTCGAGCTAGTCCAGAGGGCCGTGCGGAATAACCGAGATCCGGGTCGTCGGGAAGTTCAGAGTGTGGAACTTGCCGACCCAAGTTTTGTTCTGGACATCGTCGCCATTTTTGTGGTAATTTTCTTTGAAAAATAATAAAATCGCTACAACGAATAATCTCACGAAAACCGGCGTCAATGAAGAATGCGTTTTTAATGAGCTTGATGATTTTCATGCAGTAACAAATTTTTCTGTTGATATAGCTCATGATATATTTTTAGGCGTAGGTCCTTATGAAGTGAGTCAGATGTTGTATGATTTTATTTTAGTAAAAAAACATTTTACCCTAAAAGTTTTAAACTGTCAAATGAAATAGTTCAAGTTTGATGGTAATCACCCAAGTTTGATTAGTCATTATAATTGAAAATCGAAAAATATTAAAATAACTGCATCTGAAATGCAGCAATTAATTCTTAATGCACCTCTAATATTCGGAGACCTTGTCCCAAAAAATGATAAACAATGGGAACTTTTCCTAATTTTAAGAAAAATTGTAATACTCGCTTTACAATACAGTATTGTAAACAATGATTGTAAAAAAATGGAATTGTTTGTAGAAAAACATAACAAACTGTATATAAAACTTTATGGTTCAACATTAAAGCCGAAACATCATTTTATGGTCCATTATCCTAGAATAATGGAAAAAATTGGACCCCTTCGAAGTATTTCCTGTATGAGATGTGAGGCTAAACATCAGCCGTCGAAAATTTATGCTCGCGTGACTCGTAACAGAAAAAAATCTTTGTTATTCCTTAGCTAAAAAACATCAATAATTAAATCTTTGTGATGCTTTTCTGCAACAAAAATCCATCGCATCCAATGAAATCAAATTAAAATTATAGAAAGAGATTCAAGTTTTCCTGAAAGAATGTTATTACCTAACAGAAATGTAAATAATAAAAACTTAAAGTTTGTGAACGTTAATAATATCAACTATATTGAAAACTGATAACATTAAATTGGAGGATTTTACAATTATTGTTAGCACCGTAGATACTTGAAGTTTTGATGATCACTTACAAGCTTATATCGTGGGTGACTTAAGGGGACATTCCAGTTCAAAATGTCAAAAAAATCGATTTTTTTTGTTTTTATTTTCTGATTTCTTATAGTGTCAAGAATACTCTCCTAAAATATTATTGCAAAATTCAAAGTAAAACAAAAGTTATACATCCTTATTCTTCGCCATGTCAAAGATGTTTTTATTTGCGGATAAGCGATCGAATGACTTAAATGTTTTCTCATTAGCATTTTTTAAAACAGACAAACAAAAATGTATTTAGTGTTGCTGATCACAAATTAGATATTAAATTTTCAAAATTTAAAATTGTGGATCTAATATGGCGGAAAAGAAAATTTTTTTATTTTAATTTTTTTTTCGTTTAATTATTTTGTTCACCATATTGCATCCGACATTTTTAATTTTGAAAAAATGATGTCATATTCGTAATCAGCGACCCCAAAAACCCCCCCGTAACGATTTTCAAGCAAATCCAATGATTTTGAAAAAAATGTCCGTATATTGAATCCGCCATTTTGAATTTTAAAAATCTAATTCCATATTCGTAATTAGCGACCTCAAAAACCCCCGAGTAACGATTTTCAAGCAAATCCGATTATTTTTTTAAAAAAATTTCGAAACTTATGAACAAATTTTTAAATGCGTTTTTTTCAAAATGTCCTTTTTTGATCTGGTAAGAGTGATATCTCGAGTTCTTCTAAAGCGATTTTAAAAAATCAAACGGCTTTTAATTCAGCGTCATCATGCCTATAAGTGGAACCTCAAAAACTGGAAAATTTCTAAGTCCCCTCTTTTTTATAAGAGAAATTCTGAATAAAAACACTTTTTTTTGCATATTTTGGGGAAAAAAGTACTCTAAAAAAAGGGGGGAAAGAAAATTTCACTTTTTTGAGGTTCCACACCTAAAGAAATATCTAACGAAGAGAATGTCGCTTCGTTTTTGGTTTTATCTGTTTTAGAAAGTTTGGAATCGATCTTACCACCGAAAATGGGCATTTTCGAAAATGGCGTATATCGCCGCCATTTTGAAATGAAAATGAAATTTTTTTTTACAAATTCTTAAATAAATTATTTATTACATGTGAAAGAAATTTTTTAAATAAATGTCATAGTTATTTTAATAATATATACTAAAAAAGACTTCTTTTTGTCTGTTTTGAACTGGAATGTCCCCTTAATTGAAACAAAAGCATTAGCTCTTAAGGATATCGCTTATTATAAATTATAGAATCTTATCTATATGCCTGATGGATTTTCATATGTCTATACGACGGATTATTGACCAATTCCACGGGAAGTGATCTGAAGAATTTTCGATGATTTTAGCAATATTAATAATACTTACCGAATTCGTTCCCTCATATACATGGAATAAAAATGTATAAAAGTTTTTTCAAAATTTTTTGAGTTACCGGACGGAAAGAATATTGGCAGTGCAGTTCACTCGCAGAATGTTGCGCAGTGCTACTCATAATGTAGTCGCGCGGCGCACACAAAAAGGGGCGACCGAGTCGCCCTTTTTTGTTTATGAATGACTCCCCAGATTACATTGTAAATGTATTGCCCACGTGCTCGTTCTGCATTCGTTTATTGGTGTATATGAGAAGTTTATTTTGATTGATTTTTGTATAATTAAGTAAAAAAGTGCAATTATGGATATATTCTTCAAGAAATATAAATTTGACGAACTGTTCCAAGTTTTTCAAGGTAAGCAATATTCATACTTTTCTAACCTTAAATTTACAAAGATGCCTATCGTGTAATATTTTACAATAATATTGTTATTGATAATAATTTTTATATCTTGTAATTTATTTATTTCATAAACGGGCACAAAAAGTCCCTTTTGTACAAACGTACTTACAAAAGTATACAACAGAATACTGTTAGTTAAAGTAATTACTATTCAATAAAGGCTGCAGTATTATTATTATTAATATCCTTGAACACAATTTTACGAAAGTTGGATTTAAACTTAGAAATTGAATTATCAAAGAAGTCCAGTCTATCAGAAAAGTCATTAGCAAATTTTGGAAGTCTATTGATTGCTGAATTGTTACAATAATTGAGGCGAGAATGTTTTATGACAAAAGGCGCTACATATCTCAGTGATCTCGTTGAAGCTGAGAATTTAACCAGTGCCAAAATCTGGGGACAATTTATAATACCATTAATAATTTTAAAAAAGAAAAGTAAGTCAGCAAATAAAAATCTAGAGAAAATCGTTGGAGTACCAAAAGATAATCTCAACTTACTATAATCATGTGTGAACATATCAAAAGGAGTTCCCGTTTGTCTAGCCACAAATCTCAAAAACCTATTTTGTATCCTCTCCAGTCTAATCATATGCACTTGATAAAACGGTGACCAAATTACAGAGAGATACTGGATTATAGGTCGTACCAAAGAAAAATATAATGTTTTAAGAGTTAGAATGTTTTGAAAAAGTGATGCGTTTCTCATTATAAATCCAAGTAATCGAAGAGCTTTGTTTGTAGTTAAAGTAATATGTTCAGTGAAAGAAAACGATTCGGGAAAAAGCATTCCAAGGTCACGAACCTCGGTAACTCTTGAAAGTTCAATGTCATCAATGCTGTACTTATGTATCAAATATTCTTTTCCTCTATGAAAGGAAATAAAGTAACATTTTTTTATATTCAAAGAAAAATTATTAGTAGAACACCATTTCTGCAAATTATTTAAGTCTAACTGTAGATTTTTAGCATCAATAAGTGAGTTAATGGATTTGATTATCTTAAGATCATCCGCGAAAAGTATAAATTTACTATAACGAAACACAACATTGATGTCATTGATAAATATTAAAAATAAAAGGGGGCCGAGATTCGATCCCTGTAGAACGCCCGATGTAGCCAAAAACATGTCAGAGTACTCATATTCTACACGAACAGTTTGATATCTTTCATATAAATAACTTTTGATCCAAGAAAGAATTTTGCCTGAGAAACCCATCAATTTCATTTTGTACATAATAATGGAATGATCAACTCTGTCAAATGCTTTGGCAAAATCAGTGTAAATGACGTCGACTTGAGATTTTCTTTCAAGAAAATTGAATATGTAATCAGTGAAAATAAGTAGATTTGTATTAGCCGACCTTTCCCTCATAAAACCATGCTGCTCATCTATAATGTGATTCTTTATGACTCTATATAAAACATCATGCACAATACTTTCAAAAATTTTAGAAATTGCACTCAGGAGAGTTATTGGTCTATAATTTCTTATGTCTTGTTCACAACCACTTTTATGTATAAGAATTATAATACCTTTTTTCCATTCAGATGGAAAAATTCCAGAAGAGAGTGATTTATTAAACAAAACAAACAGTGGTTCAACAAACCCCGAGCAGCATGATTTCAGAATAGAAGGTGGAATATCATCAAGTCCAGCTCCCTTCGATATATCCAACATTCTTAATTTATTCTTAATTTATATGTTTGCAAAATTTATAAGTTTAGCAAGTTGATTTTGTTTACGTTTGGAATGTTTTTAAACTAATTGTTTTGGTATTTAGATAATGACGTGGAAGATAAAGAATTTTTTGCATTGAATAATGAAAAAATTATTTTAATTCTAAAAGATTATAAAGACGTGATTGATTTCATAGCAAAATATAATTTTGAAAAAGGGCAATTAATATCACAAAAGAACAACGTAGTAAATGTAAGAATAGAAGAAATGGAAGTTCAAGATGCAAATTCGTTTGCAAGTTTTGCTTCTAAATCAAAGATTAGTTCCGTAATAGATCATGTCAGGGAAGAGCAAATGGATTTTGAAATAACGAATTCGCCTTCGATTTCTGCTTCGGAATCAAATGTTAATAACGTGTCAAAAGAACAAAACGTTGAAATTGTAGAAAGTAAAATCCTAATTTATTATGAAAAATTTACTTCAGTTGCACATTAATTCTATTTTAAGAGATATTAAATATTATTTTAATGTTAACATTTGTAGATGAAGTTTTTCATATTTTGAATTCGCCGAACAACTTAAGAGGACAAATTATTATAAATATATGTAGGTTAAAAAAAATCTTGATCGTAATGCACTGTCCGAGATAATTATTTATCATAAAATTCAAGAAGATCCAATAAATTATAAGTAAGTTTTAAAATGAATACAAAGTTAATACGTATGAGAGAAAAAACTGATAAATTTACAGGACATAAATGTGAATATTAATTATCCACGGAAAATGATCACTTAGTTTTTTGAGTTATTCTGTTAAATTAAATAGATAGTAAATTAAAAGTGAGAAAAGAAAAAGACATTTGTGTCTAATAAAATCATAGTCTATATTTTATCTAATGATATTAAGTTATTAGGTTATTACTGATATTTATAATTTTTGGATTAAAATATTTGTAAATATTAACAATATATTTAAACTTTTACAGAATAAAGCTTCAAACCTTTGTGGATCTTTCACAACAAATCAAAGAACTATTTCCAACAGAAGAAAAAGAAATTTATTTTATTCCTCGTTGTCAATCGAAAGACAGCAAGGAAGTGATAAGCTCGCGAGGTTGTCTTTACAATTTCTACAAACATGTCCGGAAACAATTACGAGAGGCTGGAAAACTAACTAAAAATATAATAATTGTAAAAGTAATAAAGGTGAAATAATAAAATATTGTTCATTTATCTTTAAATTATTTGGTTTTAATCTTTTTGAGATTTCAAACATGCTCTAAATCAACACATTGACTCAATTTTTTTTATATATTTACAGATAATCTATCAAAATCAAATTCATTCAACTGCATTACTGATCCAGAACCAGAAAAATACACTTCAGAAGAAATTATTCATCATTGGGTGATAAGTTATGAAAAGAGATTAGCAGTTATTGTTTCTAAAAGAAAGGAGAATGATTATTTAACAACATACTTTAACAGCTTCCCATGTTTACGTTTTCCAACAGGAATTTCTTTGGTATGTATCATATTTGTATAGTATTGATTTTAAAGTTTTATTTTCAAAGTAAACTAAATTTTACTTTTTGAACGTTTGTTATTTAGTTGAAATTAGATTTTCAAAGAAACACGGAGAATTTACGTAATAAAAATATTATAAACGAGGAAATTGAAAAATCGTACAACACAGTGTTTTCTGATAAGTGGCCAATGCTAGCAATTAAAATTTTGAAAATTTGCCAAAAAAGTAGGATTAAGGAAGTGAAAGACTTTCTAAAAGAAAATAAACCCTCGATAGTTGAAACAGGTATATATGTTAAAAAGTAGCGTCAAAATTAAATCCTTTCTCAGCCTATTTATGTATACAAATCTTTTACTATATTTTCATTCGCAATGTAAAATGATGCATTTTGATACAATTAAAAAAAATTTTTTAGATGTCTACAATACTTCGTTGGCACTATTCCTGTTGCCTCTTTTTATGACGGTACCTAAAGTCATAAAAAACAACGATGAATCAACTAAGCTGAAAAAGCAGCAAATCTTGAAGAGCTTTATTTTACACGTAGAAGTATGTAAAAGATATAAATATAATTCACGTATTATAAGAAATTAATTAATTTTTTTAATAATTAAAAAATAAAATTTTTCAATAATATTTTCTCCTTGTTTATAATTAATTTTTTAAAAAATTCGTAAGTGTTTCGAAAAGAAATTGGTTTTTATTTTTAAAATGTTCTTGATGAGATTATTTAACATACGTTTTAATCTATGTATTTTAGAATGAAGATAAAGTTGACACCGAAAAAGAAAAATACGAAGAGTGGATGAAATCAATCAACTAAAAAAATCATCCTTACATTATTGCGTGTGGAAGTCTGGAAAATTTATCGTTAATTTATTTAGTTGTCAATGGAGAAAAGTATTCATCTGAAAGTTTAATTGACGCAGTAGAAACCTGCTATAAATGTTTAGTTGCATTACAAATAAGGCCCTATGTCTGTGACTACGTTTGGGAATTTATTGAAAAAACGATTTATGAAATCGAAAGTTCAAATCCACATTAAGTGGTATTAAAAACCGCAACGAATGTTTTAAGTTTTATTATTGCACTTTACGCAAATTTTCAATACCCCCGAAAATTAGTTCAAGATGTAATAGAATATTTGATAGATTTTGTTAAAAATTTACTATTACCATCTTTAAAATATGATATAATCCAAATTGTGACAAAAAATAATGACAAAAAATCAAGGCTGAGAGAAATTGAGGAATGTTTTCAAAAACATAGTGTTATATTTGACAGTGTAGACACAGAAGCAAAAAGGTTTCATATTTTAAAGGGTAAAGGTCTTATTGACTACGAACAAATTTTAATAGGGGAAAAATTGGAGGAAACTTTACTTAATGACGAAAAAATATTTACACTAAAATCCTATTACGGTATTTTTGTTCCTCTAAGAGAAAGTCTTAAAATTTTCTTAGAAATACCTGGCATTTTCAATAAAATCGTGCAATATATGCAAAAGTTAAACGAAGAGAAACATATAATATCTAATGTATTACAAGCAGATTTGTGGTCAAACAAAAAATTCCAAAGAAACTTCTAACGATATTGTATTGCCGTTATATCTTTATTACGATGATTTAGAAGTGGCTAATCCCCTAGGGTCTCATGCGGGAATTCACAAACTTGGTGCAGTAGGGGAGGGTAGGCTACATTGAACCGGGTATTTTATAAAGTCCAAGAACTAATTAAATTTTACTAATTTCGATCAGGTTTTTGTATCAAAATTAAGCTGAAGTTCTCCTTTAGTTAGTACACACGTTACAAACACAAATTATTATGATTAAATAATTAAATTTAATTTTTTTCTAACAAGTCACACTTTTCTTATTTTGAAGGATGTGTGTCTACATTGAACCACCTCTAATAAAACACTACAATTTACTTCAAAAATAATATTTCCACTTACACATTGTAAAAAATCTTATTTTTCACTCAAAAAAATAGAAGATTGTTGTTAAAGAGTTATTATTTGTTAATATAGGAGATTAATATATTTTAATGTCAGGTTAGGTAAGTAAAGTGACAGTTTGAGTTTATCTCGTTCATAATTGTGATGAATGCATGTCTTCCAGTATTTTTCTTACTAATAAGTACAGCAGATAACTTTACAACTCTTAAAATTGAAAATTCTTTGCTTTTTCGGGTGGTTCAATGATGCCGCACTCACTGTATTCACATGACATTTACAAAAAAAATTGTTTATAAAAAATTTATGTAAGAGTTAAAATTCTTTATCACATCGGAATATTGAAGTTGACACCCTAAGCGAAATAAATCACAAGTTTACTAATTTTTAAAACTTCCTATTTCAAAAAAAAACTTGATTATATTTCCACAAAATTTTTTGTTTTGTACGTGAAAAACAGTTTTTTTTAGTTATTCTTTATAAATAATAAACCTCCGTGCCCGAAATTTTTGGACATAGTTTGTTTCAGTAAAACTCACTTATATATTAAATAAGAAAAAATTTCACTCAGTCATTTCTCAGAAAATTGATGTGGTTCACTGTTGACGCTGGTTCAATGTAGCCTACTCTCCCCTATACGCTTCTATCGCCTGTCTTTCGCCACATTTAGCTTGTCGACTTACTAGCATACTTTTTACATTTCTTTTTTATAGTGAAGATAGAAAAAAAGTTGGTAACAGAAGCACATTGAAAAGAGTCATTGATGAAATGAATTTTTTACAAAGGTCAGGAATCCGCGTAACCGTTAATAAAATCACATACAATGTAAAATTCAAACTAGTTTTAATTTTAGATGATAACTTGGGGTTAAATAGTATGTTTGGTCTAGTGGAATGTTTTAGGGCAAATTATTGTTGCAGAATATGTCTAATTTCATCTGAAGAATCATTGAAAATAACCATGGAAGACGAATCAAAATTGAGAACTAGAGAAAATTATGATAAGGGCGTAAACGAAAATTTTTCTACGAGTGGAATTAAAGAAAGGTGTGTATTTCATGACATTGACGATTTCCATATTACTGAAAATATTAGTATAGATATTATGCACGACATATTAGAGGGAGTTTGCCGCTACATATTGCATTATTTGATAAATAAATTCATTTTTGAAAAAAGTACTTTACGTTAGATTTTCTCAATCAGAGGATACAAGATATCGAATTTAACGATAACGAACGATCTAACAAACCACCAATCTTTAATACTAAAAAAACTGAAACCAAAATAAACCTTAAATTGAGTGCCTCCGAAATGCTTTGTCTTTTTCGTTACTTAGGTTTAATTATTGGAGATTGTATACCTGAAAACGAAAAGCATTGGAGATTGTACATGTTACTACGACAAATCATTGATTTCACAACTTCTCCCAGAATTACTAAAGAGGATACCATACTTCTAAAAACCTTAATACGAAATTTTCTTCAAGTATACATTGACTTGGGAGAGAGAATAAGACCAAAATTTCACAACCTTATACATTATCCAAGGTTTTTATTAAAAAATGGACCACTAGTTAACTTTTGGAGTATGACGTTCGAGGGAAAACATAGGGAGTTGAAAATAAGTTCACATTCTACGAATTGTAGTATAAATCGACTCGTCACTATTGCAAAAAAACAAACCCTATAAATGTGCGAAATGATCCATAATATTAATTGTAAAAAATCTGTTATATTCAGCTCTCCGAACAGAAGCCAAGAATTCTTTGAAAAAGTAGAGGTTTATAGTACTGTTTATAAAGTAGGTACTTATGTCGTGACTGATATAAAAGAAACCGAAATTGAATTCGGTAAAATTGTAAAAATTTTGGAAATGAATGGAAATGTTTATTTTCAATTAAAATTGTACAACGAAATTACGTTTGATCAATATTCACATGCCTATATTGTACACGAAACTTCAGAATAAAAGTTATTAAAATATGATGACCTACCTAATGTTGAACCTTGTACTAATTAGTACAATTTAATTTAATATTTTAAATTATTTTACATGTTTTATTTTCAGTTCTTTATTATATAGAGACTAAATATTTTTTCATTTTTTAAACTTATTTATTTCATTTTAAAGAAAAGAAATTTTGAAGAAAATTTTTGAAAAAAAAGATATGGAAAAAAAAATTTGTAATTTTGATATTTTTTTAGAAATATTTGTAAATAATAGATTATAATTCTTTTCTAATTTAATGAAAGTTAAATTTAATTAACCTATACAATTTTTACATTTGTTTATTATGTTTTTATACTTTTCTGTCAAAACATTGGTAATTATATATATCCAGTGTCTCGGTACGATCATAATCGTCCTTATTTTTGTTAAACATTCCGTATTTAAAAAAATTGTTCTCTATAATTCTGGGAGACTCTGTCAACCAAAAAAGGGCGACCCAGTCGCCCCTTTTTGAGTGCGCTGCGCGATTACACTATAAGTTGCACTGTTCAACATGCTGCGAGTGACCTGCACTGCCAAAGTTCTTTCCGTGCGCTTACTCAAAATTTTGGTCGGTTTTTCAAAAAAGGCACATAACTTTTTTCTTTGTTTACCGATTAAGATAATTTTTTTTGGAAAATGCTTATAATAAGAAACACTTTAAAGAAAAAAATAAAAAGAAAAAAATTTTTTTTTGCCCGAAAAAAATTTAAAAAAATTTTTTGAATCAAAATTTTGAAAAAAATACCTCTTCGATTTAAAATTTTTTTTTGTAGTTATTGTCTATAAAGTTAAGAATACTTTCTATAAATTTATTTATAGGAAAACAGTAACTTTACGAGAAAAAAATAAAATGTCCAGCGCGGCATGCCGGGTCTCGTGCATGTATTCGCTTATGGCGGCGGAAGTTTCGTTCCAAATCACTCTACAAGTCACCATTTTTTGCCAAAACGATTTTTCTTTTTTCCTAAATCTTCGTAATTAAGTTTTCTATCGATCTCTCGAGGCCGTTTTTAAAATTTTGTTTTTAACCTTTTTTTTAATAACAATAAATTTTAAGAAAATCATAAAATTGTAAAATATATTTTTTTAGCTTCAATCATTCAGAAAATTATTCAAAAAACCTATTAAAAGAATGTTTGAATGTTTCTGATGTATAACAAAAGTATACCAATTTATTAAATTGTTTAAACAATTAATTTTTATTTCTTTCCTAAACTGTACTTAAGATTAGATATTTCTAGTTTTTTCTCAATTGTTCAATTTTTCAGGAGTAAAACATCTACATTTGAAAAAAACCAAATTATTTATTTATTAAATTGTTTGAACAATTAATTGTTCTTTCGTTTTCATAAAATATACTTATAGAGTTTGAAAATTCTAGTTTTTTCTCAATTGTTACAATTTTTCATGAGTGAAACAACTACTGATGATAAGAAATAAAAAATTATTTATTATAAAACTGTTTAGCCAATGAATTGTTGACATTTTTTCATAAATTGCACTTAGGGCTAAAGTTTCTAGTTTTTTCAAAGAACAATTCATTAAAAAATAAAAAACTATAAATTAAATAATAAGTTTCTAGTTTTAAGTTTAGTAAATTAAAAACTTTACAAAAAATAAATTGTTTAAACAATGTTAAAATAATTAATTTTTAGTTTTTCTTTTATTCTTGAATGTTTTAGTTACAAAAAAATGCACAATAAAAAAAACTAGAAGTTTCTAACCCTAAGTACAGTTTAGGAAAGAAATAAAAATTAATTGTTTAAACAATTTAATAAACTGGTATACTTTTGTTATACATCAGAAACACTCAAACATTCTTTTAATAGGTTTTTTGATTAATTTTCTGAATGATTAAAGCTGAAAAAAATATATTTTACGATTTTTTTAAATCTTATTGTTATTAAAAAAATGTTTAAAAACAAAATTTCAAAACCGGGCTCGAGAGATCGATAGAAAACTTAATTGCGAAGATTTAGAAAAAAAAATCGTTTTGGAAAAGAATTCTGACTTGTAGAGTGATTTGGAACGAAACTTGCGCCGCCATAAGTAAATACATGCACGAGTCCCGGCATGCCGCGCTGGACATTTTATTTTTTTTCTCGTAAAGTTATTGTTGTCCCATAATTAAATTTATAGTAAGTATTCTTGACTTTATTTACAATAACTACAAAAAAATTTCAAATCGAAGAGGTATTTTTTCAAAATTTTGATTCAAAAAATTTTTTCGGGCAAAAAAATTTTTTTTTCTTTTTATTTTTTTCTTTAAAGTACTTTTTATTATAAGTATTTTCCAAAAAAAATTATCTTAATCGGTTAACAAAAAAAAAAGTTATGTGCCTTTTTTGAAAAACCGACTAAAATTTTGAGTAAGCGGTAACTCAAAAAATTTTGAAAATTTTGAAAAAACTTTTATACATTTTTATTCCATGTATATGAAGAAACAAATTCAGTAAATATTATTAGCCCCTGGGCAGTCGATGACGTGTATACACGTCATGGTCCAGGTGGGCTCAAACTGTCAATGACGTGTATAGACGCAAGCAGATTTTTGGCTACAAAAACACACAGATTTGTCTACAAATTAATACTCGGAGGTTTTCGGGGTCGAAAATTCAAAATGGCGGATCCAATATGGCGGACAACATTTTCTAAAATTCATCGGATTTACTGGAAACTTTTTACTCGAGGGGTTTTCAGGGTCGCTGATTACGAATCCGATTTCAGATCGAGGGTTCCGTACACCAAAACAAAACTTATTTTTTATAACAATATACATATAGAAGAAATATGATTGATTAAAATTAACATATATGTATATAAACCTATTGAGTTGAAATTCGGTATACATATGGGGCAAAATTCCTTAACTGTCCAGGTCAAAAAATGAATTTTCTCTAAACTTTGCTAAAATGTTACTATTATTAGTAGAAGTGTAAATATAAATTTTTTTTGAATTTGATAAAATATTTTTTGAGTTATGGAGTTTCAAAATTTTGATTTTTTTGATAATATCTTTTTTTCGATTTAATATATTGATAAGTAAAATTAATTAAATTTAAAGTATGAATAGTGATTTTTAAAGGGGTTTTCACGGCCTATAAGCTGGTGATAAAAAAAAGTTGTTTTCTGTCAATTTGACCTTGAAATTCAAGGTCAAATTCTTAATTTAAATATACAGTAGAACCCGGTTAATACGATCCTGTTTAATACGATTTGCCGCTTAAGACGCTCATTTATGGTGGCCCCTGCAATTAAAGACATACATTTTATATTCTACCTAATACGTTTTCCCGCATAAGATGCATTCTTAGTGCGGTCCCTACAGAATCGTATTAACCAAGTTCTACTGTATCTAAAAATAGGTGTTTTTTATTTTTTTGTAACCTATCCCGCAATCGAAAGCTTACCTTTTTTCATATGAGCCATGTTGAAATCAGAGTGGGACCATGGAACTTTTTAAAGACATTAATTATAAATCATCATTTTCTATGTAAAATAATGATAAATTATTATTTTCCTCAAAAATTCTCATGGTCCCACTCTGATTTTTACATGGCTAATAGAAAAAAGGTCACCAGCTTATAGCCCGTGAAAACCCCTTTAAAAGTCACTATTCATACTTCAAATTTCATTAATTTTACTTATCAATATATTAAATCGAGAAAAAGATATTATCAAAAAAATCAAAATTTTGAAACTCCATAACTCAAAAAATATTTTATCAAATTAAAAAAAATTAATATTTACACTTCTACTAATAATAGTAACATTTTAGCAAAGTTTAGAGAAAATTCATTTTTTTACCTGGGGAGTTGAGGAATTTGGCCCCATATGTTCGTAATTTGTGGTTACGTTTTATTTTTTTACTCCGAATCCCTTTGAGATCCCAAGATGAAACTTACAGGACATGTAAAGCACATTTGCCCTAACATTTAGTAAAATTTTGAAAAAAATCGAAGATAATGTTTTTTCAAAAACGGATTTTTAATTTTTTAAAATTTCAAAAACAAATTTTTTTGATTTTTTCTTTTTTATATTAATTGTAACTTAAAATATACTTAAATCCAAAGAAATCCTTTTTTTAAATCAAAAATCAGTTAATTAGAACCAAAGTTATAGCACTTTAAAAAAAAAGACAAAAATTTTGAAAATGTTATATTTTTGGTAATTTTCAAAATTTTGATAAAATATTTGGTGGAGTTGTTTATCACTATAAAAGTAATAAATTTACAAAAGTACAGCCAAATCCCAACAAGTCATGAAAATAAGTGTGTTGAACTGATGTGGAATCCACCTGTTGTAAGTTTAAATTAAATTTTTTTCTAATGTTGTTGTTTAAATCCTTTGTGATATTAGAGATTTTTAAGCGTGCGTAAAGGCAAATATTTTATAAAAAATTTTAGTTCTTTGTTATTATAGTTGGTAATAGCAAAATACGTATGTGATTTGAAATAATTTTAATTTTACAACAATTTTATAATTTTTCGTTTCATTTTCTTTATTTAATATTATAATAAATAAACTTGTGTTATATATGTCAAATTTTGTTGAATATGCGGTTATAAATAAGCAAGTCAAAATAATTAGTTAATTGGGATTTAATTATATTTATAAAGAGGCAAAAAAATTTACTTGCATCTTCTTGTATAAAATCTCAGGAAAACCTTGCACTGAAAAATTTATTTAATTTAAATAATTGATTAATTGACTATTATAAATCAATTAAATATTCAATATATTTATTTGAATCATAGATAATATTTATAAGAAAAATAACTCTTTCGGAACTAAGAAATTTCGTTTTGAAACCTGGGTGTTGTCCAATATTTTCTCAATAATCCAGAAAAATATAATAATTATTGTTTAAATAAATATAGAAAATTGAACAAAGATTATTGTTTAATTAAACCAATTTGCCCTGTCCTTGGTGAGTATATTTTATTTTCCTTTTGTGTTGTTTTTAACTTCCTATTACTTTTAAATCTAATTACAAATTTTCTAATTCTTCTTGCTTTTATATAATAATAAACATTTTTTATTTATTTAAAAATTTAAAAAAAGGTTACGTAATTTGTACGTAACAATATTTAATTATTATTTTCCCATAGGAATTAAAATTCTTCAATAGATTCAAATTCAAACTTTTTTGAAATTAAACAACTTATAAAAAATTGTTATATATAAAACATAAAGACTCGGAGCAGAGAGAAACTGAAAGTACGCACGTAATGCGAATCGCTCTTTCCTTTGAAGGGTTGCCCCCTCGCGGCCAAAAATCCCAAGCTTAGGTGGTTGGTTATATATATTGCCTAAATCGGTAAGCTTGCACTCACATGTCAAATGCAATGGCTAATGTCAATTTATTTCCATAAAAATGTTAAACTGACATTAAAAATATAAAAAACAGGCAGTCCACTCATGGTTATAAACTGTGGTCCACTCATGGTTACATGCAACTTTTTATGGCAGACACCAAAATTTTTTTTTGAGTCATAATTATCACCTTATTAAACTAAGACAATCAATTTCAATGTCCAAAGTATACTTTGGTATACTTATTTTTTGGTCCAAAGTATACTTATTTTTTTCCTACTATAGTAGGAAAAAAATAAGTTACCTTTAAAACTTAAATTTTACACTACTTTTACACTTCCGAATCACTTTACTCATTGTAAGAGCGACTTCTTTTCTGGTTTGTGTTCTTAAAAATGCGTTACATGAAACGATAACGTATATGATTATCGCAGAACATAAATTCTTACGGCTTCTAGGTGCGGTACTGCTATTCGTTTTATTTATTTCACGTTTCCGCTGTCAGATAACTTAAAAACTCAGGTGGTCAACTCAAAGTGGCGGTCCATACAATGTGACATTACCCTAATGCTCATCTTTATTTTGACATATATTTGATTAAATATTTATAGGAAAAAATTCTCCTTTAAAAAAAGGGGAATTAAAATTGGTAAATAAATATTGTGTCGTCAATAATTTCAATTATCAACATTTATCAGTATTTTTATACTAAGCGATATAAACTCTTTCAATTACATAAATAAGGGTAAATTTGGGAATTTAATCAACAGTACTGGAAAAAATATTAAATTTTCAAAATTGAGAAAAAAATTCTGGTTTTTGCGATGTCCAGCAATCTTTGTTAATATTGAAAACATTTAGGAATTTTTTTTAATTCCCTTTTAACTTTTGGAATCATTTCCAATTTTCATACAAAAAGTTAAATAAAAAAACTTTTGACTTTTTCCATTTCTGACAGTAATTGAAATTTACGTTATGTTGATGTTTTAAATAAAAGTTTACAATTGAAAATATTTACAAATAATTGTCAAAAAGTCAAAATTCTATCTGGAATACAGGAAAAATCAAAATCGAACAAGAATAAACTAAATATACGAATTAGTAAAAATATTTACTAATTTAAATCAGTGACTAACTTTTTGCTTTTGAATTAGTAAACGTTACTAATAAATTAGTAAAAATGACTATTTATTAGTCAAATTAAAATTAAATTAAAATTTTACTAATTAAATTACTAAAGTCTCTGCAAAGTTAGCGTCGATGTTGAGCATAGAACAATTTTTTTTTCACAAAACCGAAAAAATGAAACAATTATTTTAAAGATTTAAGATTTACAGGCTGTCCACATATCAGTAAAGTTAGGGAAATGTCAGAAAAAATTTTTTTTGTCATGGAAAGTAAGAAAATTGCGACTTTTTTCAATTTATTTTCGAAAATTGCGACAATTTTGACTTTTTTTCCAAACATTGTAACAAAATACCACAATTTTCAGTAAAAAAGTGCAACTTTATTTCGATTTTTATAATGCAAAAATAACTAGGGTAAACAAATCTTTTAAAAATTGTTTTTGAATCATTTTTTAAGATAATTAAATTTTTCAAATATACATATTTATAATAAAAATCTTTTTGAATAATTGGAAATTTGTACAATTTTATTGAAAATAATTAATTTCTTTCAAGCATTTTGTTAGAAGTTTTAAAAATCAACTTTTGAAGAATTTTTATTGCAAATTTTGAAAAGAATTGAATTATTAAAAATATGTTAATGAAAAATCTTTAGATGTAAATTTAAAAATGAAAATTAATGAAAATTAGATTCTAATTTTTTTAAATTTAATATTTTCAGCATTTTCAATTAGATTTCCGAAAATTTGATTAATTTCAGAATTATTTTTAACATTCTTGAGAAAAAAATCATGTTCAAAATTTTTAATTAAAATTCATAAAAAAATTAATTAATATTTTAAATTATACAAAAATCCTTTTTAAGAAATTCAATTATTTTCGAAAAATTACATAAAAATATTTTTAAAAACTAATTATTACAATTGTTTATAATATTTTTTAAGATTCAATTATCTTCTTAATTTTTTAATAACTTAAGAAAAAACTATGGAGAGTTACAATTATTATAAAAGAATTGAGTTTTTGTATTTAAATAATTGAATTCTAGAAGAACTTTTGGAAAATTATTTAAATCAATTGATTCAGAAATGAAGTTTAGTTTAAAATTGTATAAAAAAATTGAATTAAGGAAGGGTTATAATTGTAATTTTTAGACATTATTAGAATTTATAAATTTTACTCATTTTCCGTAAACATTCATGTTTTCCTGTAAATAGAATGTTGTCAGGGAAAGTAATTTCAATGTCAGTAAATTGTCAGGGAAATGTCGGAGAAATTGATAAACTGAAACTTGTGACCAACCTGATTTAAAAAAGTAAAATTTACAAATTAAAAAGCGAAAAGTCAGACACTGATTGAAATTAGTAAACATTTTTACTAATTTAAAAATAGAGAGTACTTATACTAATAAATATCTATGTACACACATTATGATTAGAAAAAATTTAATTTAATCAAATTTGCTTTATTCTTCGCAATTAATTTTACACCGTAAAATTCTAATCTAAAAAAAATATAATTTTGGTTGCTTTAATTTAATTAATTAATAACGTTAAATTAAACATTATTCAAATCTACACAAATAAATACATTTTTAAATAATTAATAACAAAAAATAACAATAAATTTTTTAAAAAATAAATTAAAATATTAAGAAATTAATTCCATTTTATAAAGTCAGTAAAGTAAATGTATATAAAAAAATTAAGAATTAAATTAAATTAGGTATATTCAATTATATTGTGTAGAATTTTTTTGTAAAATTTTCGTGTGTAGAGATAATTTTCTAAAATTAATTTAAAGAAAAATTTAAATTGAAAAAATCTATAAGTGTAAAGAATTTAATGATTTCCTGAAAACTATATTTATATGCGTATAGAATTATTTAGTGTTTAACGGCGTAGAGTTAATAGTTAAAATGTCATCAAAAATTATATTTTCTTCCATGAATAATCTTACGTATATAAATTAATTTAACATTTTTTTTTATTATTTATACTCCTGCCCTATTGGCCTTACGCACTTCGACAAGAGTCCCCGAGAAATACTTTTTTAGATTATGCATAACCATTCTACATGTGACAATTCTATATATTAACCTAATTTTGCATCTACAGCCGACTTTTATTAGGAGTACTCGCATACGCCTGGACCACCCGTCAATGGGTTTTCTCGCCAGAGAAGAGGGAAACTGTAGAAAACCTCTCCTGAGTACAACCGGTTTATCGACAGTCGAGTTCTAATGGTGTGCACCGGACAATAATCGACGGTGCACATCATTATACCTCGAAGTCAAACCTCCCGCTCAGATTATCTCACGTGTCGGAAAAATACCAAGCCAAATGGGCGCGAACTAAGGGTACTTATACCCTTGGTCCTTAAACGACCGCCAAGCGAGGCATCTATCCGACTGAGCTAATCTGTCGGTTAAATTAATTCAATATAAACTATACAAATTCAATAAAATGAAGTTTTATTTAAAATCAATTTTAACAAAAATTAATTAATTTTTTCTCTTAGGTATGCTTATACCAATTATTATTTTTATAAAATTTAATTAATTTTATTAAATTAAATTAAATTTTTATTTTTACTTGAATTAATTTAAATTTTTTAATTAAATTTCTTAAAAATTAATTTTTATTTTTTTAAATCTATTTATTAATTATATTAATTATTATGTAATAATTTTCAAATCGCAATAGTAAGAATGAATAAAGGAAGGACGATCATATTTCGCTGTCCTTCTCTTTTTCATTCTCAGCATTGCGATAGATTTACTTTCGGGACTAAAAATCATTTTTCGACCTATTATCACATTACTTCAGTTCTATTCCTCGCGTTCCTTGCATTTTACGAGTAATCACGAGTGCTTCCGGTAATACTTCGGCTTAGCCATTGCATTTGACATGTGAGTGCAAGCTTACCGATTTAGTCAATATATATAACCAACCACCTAAGCTTGGGACTTTTGGCCGCGAAGGGGCAGACCTTCAAAGAAAAGAGCGATTTGCATTACGTCCGTACTCTCAGTTTCTCTCTGCTCGGAACGATTAATGTCTTCATGTTTTATAATAATTAAAGATGACCGAGTGATGAAATCATTAATTTATATTAAAAGACTTTAAAAAAAAAAATTTTATTATTTTTTATGCAAATAAGTGAATTATTGGGAAGAAATTTATAAAAAACTAGTAAGGAATTGAATTTTGTAGAAGAATGTTAATAATTACAAAAATAATTTAAATTTTAAAAAAAATTAAACATTTTTTTTTGAAAATAATTGAATTTCTGTGAAGAATTTTTTTACTTTTGGAGATAATTGAATTTTGCAAAAAAATTTTATTTGAACTTTTGAAAATAATTTAATTTCCAGAATGAATTTTATTATTTATGAAGATAATAAAAAATTAAAAAAGAAATTAAAAAAAATTTTGAAAACAATTTGATTTCTGCGAAGAGTTTTATTACTTTCGAAAATAATTAAATTTCGAGGATAAATTTTATTATTTATAAAGATAATTGAAAATTTGACAAGAAGTTTATTAAAATTCTTTGCAAATCATTGAATTTCAGAGCAGAATTTTATTATTTTTAAAAATAATTGAATTCCTGTGAATAATTTTATTAATTTTGAAAATAATTGAATTTTTGCGAAGAATTTTATTAAAATTCCTTAAAATAATTAAACTTTCGCAAAGAAAATTTTGTATTACAAACAATTCAATTTTTATCATTAATTTAATCAAAATTTGTCAAAATAATTGAATTTCTTGAGAAGAATTTTAGTAATCACTGAATTCTTACGATAAATTTGATATATTTTTGAAAATAATTGACGTCATGCGAAGAGTTCAATTATTTTTTGAAAATAATTCAATTTCTGTGAAGAATTTTTGTTAATTTAAAAAAAATCACTCTCAAGAATTTTAAAGTTTTTAAAAATAATTGAATTCTTGTAAATAATTTTATTAATTTTAAAAAATAACTAGCAGAGCTACGCGCGCTAAAACATATTAACATTACCAATTTGTTGAAATTTGTACTACTGTTAGATAAAGCTTTTAAAAAAATGTAGTTAAATTTTTGATACCTGTTGGAACTTGTGAAAAAAATTATCAGTGTCTTTGTTTTCAACTTTTAACATTGAGTTTTTTGGGAATTGAGTACATTTTCAAACATATTTACTCACCACAAAGTACTAAACATTAAGAAATTAATGAAACATTTTTTAATAAGAGACAGATATATTGATTAAATATCTGTTAAAAAAAGTATCATTAGGTACCTGTGAAAGTTGCAATAAGGGGAGACCCCACCTTAATTTTGACCCCTTTAAAATAAAATTATTAAAGGAGGTAATATTTTTTTTCTTGCATCATTTTTAACCTGAAAACATATAAGATGGTTAAAATATATTTTATTTTAATTTTTGAAGAGGTTAGCATTTTTTTCTTCTGACCTATTGCATATTATTGCAAATCCATGCGAGAAGTTGTTTAGAATGGTAAAATATGCATGGAAAAAAAATTTCGTGAAAAAATATTAAAAACTGTAAGAGAAGATCGATTTTTAATATTCAAACCTTTAAATTTTGCCGAAATTTCGGAAGTCCTGAACCTTTATTTTTTTCCACTTTGATGCTCTGAGTCGAAAAAACATCGTTAAAATTGACGATTAGCTCATTTTCATGGTAAAAACTATAAAAATCATGGCTTTTTGCATTTATTTCGGTATATATAAAGTATACCATAAAAGCTTCGGACTATGATTTTTATGGAATTTACCACGAAAATGAGCTAAATATAAATTTTAACAAAGTTTTTTTTTAAATAGCATCAAATTACGTAAATATACACAATTTGGAAGAAATTAAAGATTTACGGCTTTCGAAATTTCGGCAAAATTTAAAGATTTGAATATTTAAAATCGATCTTCTCTTACAGTTTTTAATATTTTTTCACGAAATTTTTTTTCCATTGTTACGTCCGTAACTTCTTGTTAATAAACCTAATTCAACTTCGATACCTATGTATGTATTTCCTATTTTTTATATTGTATTTTACTTATATGTCATATTACCATTCTATGTATTTCACATTATTGCATTATAATTAGCATATTTTATATATCTCATATGTATCTAAACAATTTGCAAGTATAATGAATTCAAGAAAGATGAGTAATATTTTAAATCATGTAAAAAGAATAACGATAGTGCATCAGTTAAACGACCTTCAAAAAATCTTCGCCACATGAGGAAAAAAAAACAAGGCAACGAGCGACTCGCCCGTCAACCCAACTAAAAAACAGAAGAAGAGTCAACAGTCGCCCCGTATAGCAGCAACATTGCCGTCGCCCAACACCCCCACTTAAAATCTGACCAATATCGACACGTGCGACAGAAGAAGAGTCAACAGTCGCCCCGTATAGCAGCAGCATTGCCGTCGCCCGACACCCCCACTTAAAATCTGACCAATATCGACACGTGCAACTTAAAATCCACACTTGAATGATTCCAAAGCATTACATTAATGAAGACAGTTTTATATAAAAGGGATACAAATTCTGCAAATATCAGAGAGTAACTATTTAGAAATCAACCTGAACACATCGTTCAGAACAAGAGACTAGAGAGTAATTTTTTGGGAATCAACCTGTACACATCGCTCAGTCAACATCAAATTGTCTACAAGTAAACATCACATAATTTACAAGTGAATTCAAAGTACATCTTTGAAAGTGAAACGTACAACCCCAAGTATTATTTTGAACGTACATTATTAAAAGTGAACTATTTCCCCAAGTATTTAATAAGAAGTGAACTTTAAACAACCTCTTATAATACATTTACAAAGTATAAATTTTAAACAATTTCCAAAAAATATTAAATTGGAAATAATCTCAACTATCAACGAACACTTAATATTGAAACAACACATTCCAAATTTCGAACTATCGAAATTTGCTCAAGAGGCGACAACCGTCTGGAAGGAAGCAGATATTTTAACAATACAATAGACTATCTCATTAGTGTAAACAAGAGGTCTAATACCCAACCACTAAGGACAACAAACAAAAGGCCCCTTTTCGTCTACCGCTCAACACCATTGATAAGTCTTTAACTGACAAAATTGAAACAAACGATAACTCTGAAAATAATTCTCTTGATAACACTAGAGATAATAATAATTTTGAGGAAAACATGGCTCTTCCAAATAATCAGCAAGTGTCTTTACGCGATGCTTTAGAAACAATTCCAATGTTTGACGGAAAAAACATATCACTATCTATATTTATTGAAAGTTGTTTAGAAACAAAATCTATGCTTCCTGATAATGCACAAGTACAAACAAATTTAGTAAAATTGATTAGGAGTCGAATTTCGGGTGAAGCAAGAAGAATTATAATAGGAAATAATTTTAATACAGTAGAACAGTTAACAGAAAGATTAAAACAAATTTACGCGCCAGCAAAGTCTGTATATCAGTTACAAGGAGAACTAGGAGCAATATATATGTAGGAACACCAAAATGTAATTTCTTATGGGTTAAGAATCGCAGAAGCAGCAGAAAGAATATTAGACGCGCATAGGATTAGCAATGAAAATAGAGTAGATGAACCATTTAAAGCAAGTTCAGATAAAACAACTGTTGATTGTTTTTCACAAGGACTTAGACCAGAAATTGAAATACGAATTGGAACAGCAGATACATTTCAAGAGATAGTAAGTAAAGCACTAGAAATAAAAAGAAAATTATTGTCACACCGTGAATTACGAAAAAGTAAGCAAAAAACTGATTATAATTCTCATCCTAAAAATAATAAAGACTTTGATAAAACAACAAAAATTAATATCGCTTAAAATAACATAATAACTTGTTTAGTTTGTGAAAAAGGGTCATTTTGCAGTAAACTGTTTTCAACTTAATAAATTGATAGGACCAAGACGAGAAAACTCTTTTTATCTAGGATCGCGACAAAATTTTTCAAACCAGAATCAAAATCAATTCAACAATCCAAATCCAATGTTTAAGAGATTTCAAAGTCAAAACTTTTACAAAAATCTTCAACAAAATCAGTTTCAAAATCAATTTAGAAACACATCACAAAATCAATTTAGAAACATACCACAAAATCAATTTCGAACTCCATACCAAAATCAAAGACAAAATCAACAACAAAACTTTTTCCAAAGTCAACAAAGAAATTTCTATCAAGAACCAAGAACTAACAATACTACAAACTTTGCGAATAGAAATCAAGGTATAACAAAAAAGTAAAAGTAAAAGAAAAAAGTAAAAGTATAGCAAAAAATTGGGACACATTTTCACCAATTGCAGGAAGAAGATGTGGGATGATAACAATAAACAACAACAAACAAATTCACAAACACAAAATCAGGGAAACTCTAAAATTCCTCTTCAGTAGGGTGCTCTGAGGAAGAATTAAGAAGAAATTACTATGCATCCAGAAACATTAATTTAGCAAGAACTAATGCAATTCCATACATTTGAATTGATACTAAAGAGTTGAAAGTTCCAATAACAATGATGATTGACACAGGAGCAGGACCATATTTATTAAAAATTCGCGCATTAAATCCTGATATAAAAATTGATGAAAATAAATGTCCTAAATTAACAGGAATTAACGATCACGCAGTTTATACTTTAGGACAAGTAGAAATTAATATTTTCGGAATTCCAACAATTTTTAATTTATTACCCAATGAAGTTCCAATCGAACATGACGGTATTTTAGGAACAGAATTTTTTGTCCAGAATAAAGTAAAAATTAATTATGAAGAAGGACATCTAGAAATTACTAAACAAAAATTTAATTTTGATTCAAAAAATTATTTTACAATACCACCAAGGTCCATCTGTAACATTAATGTAAAGATTTTAAATAAAAATAAAAAAGAGGGTTTTATTCCAAGGTTAGAAGTAAAAAATGGTGTTTACTTAGGTGATGCAGTAGTTTCGAACATAGAAGGCATAGCTTACTTAAAAGCAATCAACACACTGAATGAATCAATTGACATTCCAATTTTTGAAATAAATTTAGAAGATTTTGATGAAATAGAACGAGAAACCAAACAATACAGATTTCCGCCTGTTCACAAAGAAGAAATGACACGCCAAGTAAACGAATTATTAAAGCAAAAAATTATTAAAGATTCGGACTCACCGTACAATACACCAATATGGATTGTACCAAAGAAAGATGAATCACAAGGAAATAAAAAATAGAGATTAGTTTTAGATTTCAGGAAAGTTAACGAACGCACGGTAGGTCAATTTTACCCACTACCTAATATTACGGACCTACTAGATCAACTCGGAAATGCTCAATATTTTTCAGTTTTCGACTTAGCGTCAGAGATCCACCAAATCAAAATGGATCCTAGAGATTCTTACAAGACAGCTTTTTCAACTCCATTTGGACATTATGAATTCGACAGAATGCCTTTTGGACTGAAAAATTCACCAAGTACATTTCAAAAACTTATTGATCAAGTATTATTAGGTTTACAAGGATCAGAACTATTTGTTTATTTAGACGACATTGTAATTTATGCAGACACCTTGGAGGAACATGAAGAAAAATTTTCTAAACTTATGGAACGATTACGGTTTGCTAATTTAAAATTACAGCCAGACAAATGTGAATTTTTGAGATTAGAGGTAGGATACTTAGGACACATAATAGATAAAAACGGGGTAAGACCCGACCCGAAAAAAGTTGAAGCTGTAAAAAAGTTTCCAAAACCAAAAAATGTGAAAAATATAAAACAATTTTTAGGATTAGCAGGTTACTATCGAAAATTTATAGACGGATTTTCGAAGATCGCTAATCCTTTACACCAACTTTTAAGAAAAGATATTCCTTTCCTTTGGACTGATGAACAACAGACAGCTTTTGATACGTTGAAAAGTAAACTATGTGAGGAACCACTTTTGAGAAGACTTGACTTTTCACAACCATTTATACTGACAACAGACGCTTCAGGTTTGGCAATAGGAGGGATTTTATCGCAAGGAGTGATTGGAAAAGACCAATTAGTCGCATACACGTCAAGAACTTTAAATGAATGCGAAAGAAAATACGACACGTACGAAAAGAAAGCCTTGGCCATCATATATAGTGTGCAACATTTTTGTCCATACCTTTATGGTAGAAAATTTACGCTAGTTACGGATCACAAACCATTAGTTTGGTTTCAAAATTCTAAAGATCCCTGCTCCAGAGCAACAAGATGGAAGCTGAAACTAGCGGAATATAATTTTAATGTAGTCTACAAGGCAGGCAAAACAAATGTCAATGCTGATGCCTTATCCAGAAATCCAGTTGAAGATATTATTGAAGAAAAAGTACAAGGAATAAAAGAAGAAAAAATGGAAGAAACTCAGGAAATACAAGAAAATATAATGATATGTGTGCAAGAAAAAAATTGAAAAATATATACATTGTGTAGCAAATGAAACTAAATTCTACTTGAATTCGGAGATAATAAGAAATCTCCATGATATGGAAAAAATATTTAAGGACAATGAATCCTATGAAAACTCGGAAATATGGAGAATTCTTCGATCTATTAAAAAATTATTTGAGAACAATGAATCCTACATGAATTTTGAGATAAGAAAAAGTCTCCCACATATTAAAAAAATAATTAATGAATGCTTCACGAATTTGGAGATAAGAAAATATCTCCCATCTATTGAAAAAATATTAAAGGACAATGAATCCTACATGAATTTGGAGATAAGAAAAAGTCTCCCATCTATTGAAAAAATATGAAAGGACAATGAATCCTACATGAATTTGGAGATAAGGAAAAATCTCCCATCTATTGAAAGAAATTATTGTACAAGTAAAGAAACTTGTAATGTCATAACAAGAAATCAAAAGAAAATACAAGAAAATGATAATCAAGAAAAGAAAAATGAAGAAATCGAAGAAATTGAAAATGAAGAAATAAAAGCACACAAAACAAAGAAACGAGGTAGACCGAAGAAACATAGCACACGTTTGAATACCTCCTTTTCCAAAAAGAGAAGGGGAAGACCGAAAAAGGTATGCAATACAAATAATAAGAGAAAAGAAAAATTTTATAATGAAGTTATTCCTGACGAAATTGAATCAGATCTTGAGTACATTAAAGAAAAATCAACATTAAAGAAACACGAAGAAATTGACCAAGGCTACGAAAATTCGAATTCTGAAGGATCATCTGATGAAGAAGATAACTTAGTGGAAAATAAAAACTGTGAAAATTTAAATAATAAACCAGAAAAATATATTATTGATTGTAGAGACCAATTACCAATGCGAAGAGACAATCTAACCTATTTTCTTTCAGTTAATGGAGATTCTCGAGATAACAGCTCCAGATCATTAGCTAAACGCGAAAAATTACCAAATTTTTGTAAACTTCAACTAGGTATAGCAGAAAAAAAAAGAGAGGTATATATTACCATATTGCTCTTTCAATAGAAAATGAAATAAAAGAAAATTTATCTGATACAATAAAAAGAATCAAATCTACAATTATTTCAATGAAAAACTTATGTGAAGAATTACAATTGAAAAGTATCAGTATTGGAAAAACAGCCCAAATAAACAATGTAACTTGGGACGAAATCCTATCAATGATAAAATTAATTTTTGAAAATTCATTTGTAAGAGTTGTTGTATGTAATGGATATACAAAATATCCTACTAAAGAAGAATATATGCAGTTAATCGAAAAAGCTCACTCAAGATCAGTTGGAGGACATAAAGGTGTAACCAAAACTTATGGTCGAATTCGTCAAAATTATTATTGGGAAAATATGAAAAATAATATTCAAAAATATATTCAAAGTTGTCTACAATGTCAATTAAAAAAGTTAGTTAGAGTTAAAACAAAAGATCCAATGATTATTACAGATACACCAGGTACAGCATTTGAAAAAATCGCAATGGACATCGTTGGTCCATTACCAAAAACCAAAAACGGTAGTGAATATATATTAACAATACAGAACAACTTAACCAAATATTCATTAGCAATCGCACTTCCAAATCATCAAGCAAGTACAATAGCTGATGCATTTATTAAAAGATTTATTTGTATTTTTGGATCACCCAAAGGAGTGTTAAGAGATTAGGGAACAGATTTTTTAAGTAATTTAATGAGAAGATTAGCAGAAAAATTTAGAATTCAACAATTTAAAACAACCGCTTTTTACCCTCAGTCTAATGGATCAATTGAAAGATCTCACCACGTTTTAGGAGAATATTTAAAACAATTTATAAATAAAAATGAAGAATGGGATGATTGGTTAGAATTAGCTATGTTCTCATATAATACAAGTATTCATGAAGGGACAAAGTGTACTCCATACGAATTAATTTTTGGGAAATTAGCACGATTACCGTCAAGCGACCCGCTACTTGAATACGAAAAATTAGAAAACTTATGACCATTATTTAACAGATTTAATAACAAGACTTCATGAAATGAGAAACATCGCTAGAGAAAATTTGATTTTAGCAAAAGAAAAGTCAAAAATCTATTATGATAAAAATTGCAATCCACAAAATCTTAAACTCGGAGATGAAGTATTTTTATTACACGGGGGGAAAATTCATAAATTTGCTAATCAATATGCAGGTCCACAAAAAATACTAGATATTTTAAACAAAGGAAACGTTAAAATACAAGTTAAAAATAAACAAAAAATAGTACATACAAACAGACTGAAACTATCGCGAATTAAACAAAAGTAATAAAATATTTTTATAATACCTATATAGTTTCATGTTTCAGGAAGGGACTTCAAAAGAAAAAGAGAGTAATTTGTTTTCAATAAATTAAACTTTCATAAATATTAAGCAAATGTTTATTTATCTTTTTTAACTATAACAATAATATAATTTAAAAGAAAAATTACTTTTAAATATTCGCAAGTTTAAATTAAATTTTTATAATATTTAATCAATTTTTGATTTTGTAATGATTTGATCTTAAATCTTAAACACTATTCTACATACTTGTTTTGCACTAAAAGAAATTAAAACTCTTCTTTTTAACACATTAAAATAAACTCTATACCTTATTTAATATAATTTTATTAAAGAAGAATTTAAAATAGTATTGTTCAAATTTATAATAACAAAACAAGGTTACTTCGAAATTTTACCCTATTATTGACTAAAGAGTATTATCAAGAAAAAAGCTATTTAAATAGAAACAAGTATTACAACCACAGTGTTTAACAAACATCTTAAAAACGAAGTTTATTTGAAGCTAAAAAAAATGTCCTTTCTTCTCAAACCCTTAATGATTTATGTCTAAATGTAACTTGAGAACGAAAGACAATCGCATAAATGAAATAAATAAAACCGACGGAAATTAAGAAATAAACATTTAAAAATTGTCATGTCAAAAAAATAAAATGTGTCATTAAATATTTTCTGTTTGTAAAAGTAGAAAATTTTTGCTTATAAAGGTTAAATGATTTTAAAAATATATAATAAATAATAAAATATTTAAAAATCTTTAAATCTGCAATGAATTTCAATCATAAACAATTTTTTCTATTTTAAAGCAAAAATTTTGACATAGTTTTAAATCATGCAAGACTCAAGTTTCAAAACCAATTTGTAAAAATATTTTTTTTAAATGTAATTTCAAAGCAGACTATAAAAAATTTATAATTTGCATTTTATAAACATATTTTGTTAATTTCGATACAAAATGTTACGCAAAAGCAATCCTTTGTATAGAACAAATTATTTTTCTTTTTGTAGATAAAAATTGTAAGCATCAAATTGTATCAAACATAAAATTCATTATATCAAATTAATACATAAAATATTTACATAAAATTCATTGTATACTGTTAATTTAAAAGAATGATTTAAAGAACATACATTAATAGCAAAAATAATTATTATAATTCAAATAAAAATCACATATAAAGAATGGATGGAATGCGTGCACATTAATTGAAAGAACATACTCTAATAACAAAAATAATTATTGTAATAAAAATCTTGTGCTCTACAATAAGGTTTAAATAAATTCTTCTTTAACCCCTTGACTGTGGATGACGTGTATACACGTCATGAAAAAAACTGGCCCAAACAGTGGATGACGTGTATACACGTCATGGCCCAAACAAGAAAACATCTTAACGTACATTCGCAAAAAAATTTACTCGGGGGTTTTTGGGGTCGCTGATCACGATTCTGAAGTCAGATTTTCAAAAGAAATAATTTTTCATCCAAAATGGCCGCCAAAAATTTTGAAAAATTTTAAAAGTCGATAAATTCTCTTGAAAATTCTTACTCCGGGGTTTTTGAGGTCGCTGATCACGATTCTGAAGTCATATTTTCAGAATACATAATTTTTCATCCAAAATGGCCGCCAAAAATTTTGAAATAGTTCAAAAGTGGATAAATTCTTTTAAAAATTCTTACTCAGGGATTTTTGGGGTCGCTGATCACGATTCTGAAGTAAGATTTTCAAAATGAATAATTTTTCATACAAAATGGCCGCCAAAAATTTTGAAAAATTTCAAAAGTTAATAAATTCTTTTCATAATTCTAACCATTTAAACTTTGAAAAACTAATAACAGATTCGTAATCAGCGACTCCAAAAACCCTCGAGTAACAAATTTTAAACGAATCCAATGAATTTTTCAAAACCATGACCGACATATTGGATCCGTCATTTAAAATTTTAAAAAACATATGCATAGAATACATGCATAACATTTACTCCACAATATCAATGTAACAATAGTTTGAGCATGTTTCGTTTCTTTTCCATGCTCAATCTAAGGGGGTAGGTGTTACGTCCGTAACTTCTTGTTAATATACCTAATTTAACTTCGATACTTATGTATGTATTTCCTATTTTTTATATTGTATTTTACTTATATGTCATATTATCATTCTATGTATTTCAAATTATTGCATTATAATTAGCATATTTTATATATCTCATATGTATCTAAACAATTTGCAAGTATAATGAATTCAAGAAAGATGAGTAATATTTTAAATCATGTAAAAAGAATAACGATAGTGCATTAGTTAAACGACCTTCAAAAAATCTTCGCCACATGAAGGAAAACAAACAAGGCAACGAGCGACTCGACTCTCAACCCAACTAAAAAACAAAAGAAGAGTCAACAGTCGCCCCGTATAGCAGCAACATTGCCGTCGCCCAACACCCCCACTTAAAATCTGACCAATATCGACACGTGCGACAGAAGAAGAGTCAACAGTCGCCCCGTATAGCAGCAGCATTGCCGTCGCCCGACACCCCCACTTAAAATCTGACCAATATCGACACGTGCAACTTAAAATCCACACTTGAATGATTCCAAAGCATTACATTAATGAAGACAGTTTTATATAAAAGGGATACAAATTCTGCAAATATCAGAGAGTAACTATTTAGAAATCAACCTGAACACATCGTTCAGAACAAGAGACTAGAGAGTAATTTTTTGGGAATCAACCTGTACACATCGCTCAGTCAACATCAAATTGTCTACAAGTAAACATCACATAGTTTACAAGTGAATTCAAAGTACATCTTTGAAAGTGAAACGTATAACCCCAAGTATTATTTTGAACGTACATTATTAAAAGTGAACTATTTCCCCAAGTATTCAATAAGAAGTGAACTTCAAACAACCTCTTATAATACATTTGCAAAGTATAAATTTTAAACAATTTCCAAAAAATATTAAATTGGAAATAATCTCAACTATCAACGAACACCTAATATTGAAACAACACATTTCAAATTTCGAACTATCGAAATTTGCTCAAGAGGTTTAATACCCAACCACTAAGGACAACAAACAAAAGGCCCTTTTTCGTCTACCGCTCAACACCATTGAGATCGGACAACAGATTATCATCACACCACCAGTAATCGTTATTCTTTAAGTAAGATTCATAATTTTTGTACTCATTGTAATTTTGTCAACTCTTTTCTTTTTTGTTGGTTTTTAAATAAATTATTCTCTCACATTTAGTAGGCTCATTGACTTATCTTCATCCCAAATTGGATTCATTTATGAAACCAATTTAAAACGAGGAACGTTAGGTATATTTAAAAAAGTTTCTCGTTTTGACGTAACACCATGCATATTTTACCATTCTAAACAACTTCTCGCATGGATTTGCAATAATATGCAATAGGTCAGAAGAAAAAAATGCTAACCTCTTCAAAAATTAAAATAAAATATATTTTAACCATCTTATATGTTTTCAGGTTAAAAATGATGCAAGAAAAAAAATATTACCTCCTTTAATAATTTTATTTTAAAGGGGTCAAAATTAAGGTAGGGTCTCCCCATAAATTAATTTGTAAAAATATGTCATGTTTTATACAGTATATTAAACAGTTGTTTAAACGTCTGGCAACATTTCAGACAATTTTCTACTTAAAACTAAATGTAATCAAGTCAAACATTTGCAACAATACTAAAGAAATACGGTGTTGCGAGACGTTTCAAAGTACCAAGCAAGTCAAATTACAAAATAATGGTTTTTGTTTTGATTAGTTCAGTCAAGCGATAGAAAAACTTTATATAAATTCGTTGTAAATTAGAAGAATTATTTTATTGAAGTATTCTTCCTTCTTTGTCAAAACATTGACACCGAGATTTATTAATTGTCATGATATAAGTCGAGGTATAAGCTTAGGGTCCGTCCATAAACTACGAGGACAATTTTTGATTAATTTTTGATCTCCCCATCTAATATGTAACAAAAATTGTTACTTTATTTATTTTATTTTCTTTCCAAGTTAATTAATTAGAAAAGGTAAATGTAATGCATTTACTTTTAGTGTTTTCCTTATATTTTGGGATGCAATATTGCATTGTTCTGATCTACGGTTGAAAATAATTTAATTTTCCTTTTTCAAAATAGCGCCAATTTCTGGGTGTGAGACACAGCATATCACCAGTTGTGAGACGGTGTCAACACCCATCTGGGCAGCATAAAAAATACTACTTTGCAGGCATACTATTTAAATGTTGTTTTGTTTTTTTCTAGTATTTTTGGGCATGTCAAGTGGAAAAAAGTCAATTGATTCAGAAGAAATCAATTTTAATGCTCTTGTTGAAGCTATTAAATTGTGTTTATTTGATAGGTGTTTGATAGTCATATTTTGGCGAATAAATATTATTATTTAGTATATAATAATATATATTATTAATATATTTAATTATTTATACTAAACATAACGTTGTATGTCAAACTTATTAAATTTTAGCAATTTTTAATGACTGTCTCACAACTGGAGACAGTTTTTTTTGAAAAAAGCGATGTACTCGGAAAATGTATCGTAAAATTTTTCAAGTCCATCGAAACACTACCCTTTCTTTTAATTAAAGTTGCGTATTTCTGTTACCTTTCGATCGGTGTATTTTCTTTAGAATTTCGTTTACCTGTTTACAATTTACGGGTCAAAAATAAAACCCGTCTCACAACCAGAGACTCCCCTACCTAGAATTTTTATTAAAAAATAATAATAAAAATTATCAAATTTTTTGAGAATTTAAATTATAAACAGGAACATACTTTCTCAGAAAATTCAATATGTCCAAAAAGTAAATATTCATAAATTTTTATTTACATTGTTCGAAGATAATTGAATCTTAAATAATTATACGAATTAGTTTTTAAAAATATTTTCGATTGTTTACAACCGGAGGCGGAGTGGGGGTCAAAAATTGGTGAAAAATTGTCCATTTGGTTTATAAAACAGTGATAAAAAAGTCGCAACTTTTGAAAATAAGTCGAAAAAGTCTCAATTTTCTTATAATTTCCCTGACAAAATATTTTTTTGACAACATTTACATATGACTTAACTGACAAATTTTCTTTTAATGTGTCATGAAAATTTTATCATTTATCATGAAAAAATCATGGAATTTTATAAGGAGAAATTTGTTATTACTTTGTTTAAAAAATCTATTCTGTCTTTTTTTGTTTTTTAGATTACGCCTTTCACTTATCCACTGAGTCCACTTGAAGGTAAGCAAAATTTTTATTTTATATTTATAATATTAGTTTTAAAAAATAAGAATTTTAATGTAAGGTTCGGTTATTGAAGTCAACCTTATTTTTCAATTACTTTGGATTCACAATAGGTGGTAGCTGCCCCACTCTATTTTTCTAACAGGTCACTGACCTGACGAGTAGGAATCTTAGTTTGGGACTACCCTTTAGCTACTGCGGTTGTTCTTATTTTTGGAATAAGTATTAAGTGTTCTTTTCTCTTCATTATTTAATTGTTTTATTTCTTTTTATTTGCTAAACTTTTGTGAGTTTCTGCCCTTCAGTGTTAGTTATTCTTATATTTATTTAACATTTTGTATGCCACATTGTCGTGAGATTCTGCCCTTCAGTGTTGGTTATTCTTTATTATATTTTACATCTAATGTGCCACACTTTCGTGAGATTCTGCCTTTCAGTGTTGGTCATTCATTTATTTATTACAGTTTACTTATAACACTGTCGTGAGATTCTGCCCTTCAGTGTTATATATTAATCTGTTACTAATTTTGTTAAATGTGTTTGATCATTCTGACCATTTATTTAGCATTTATTTCTGTTTTGCCACGCTGTCGTAGGACTCTGCCCTTCAGTGTTGAACGGGAATAATGAATTTTAATCTGCTCCCTTCATTAATATTTAATAAATTCCAATAATAATTGCAGATAATAAATAAGATTATTTTTTTGTAGATTAAGTCATTCCCGTACAAGTTGCAGAAATTAATCCACAAGATGAAATATTTAATAATCATCAAGATGAAGATGACGACTACCAGTCAAACAATGACGAAAATTCATCAGATGATGATAGTCGAATTGAAACAGGCAGCTCAGGCTGCATTTGCAGAGACAGAAACCCAACAAATTGTTTCGTGCCTTGCGGCCATGTTTCAATTTGTGATGAATGTAAAGAAACATTTATGCAACAAAATGGACAACATTGTCCCATCTGCCGATCCGATTTTTTTGTAATAACTCGAATTTTTTTTAACGAACAACAATTTTTCTTTCCATTATGATTTCTTATTTAGTTTCTGTGTTTAATACAAAAATTATGATTTTTGTAATAACATTATGACACTTTTTAAACATTTCAATATAGTAGAACACCCCATTATTCGAACAAATTTTAAATTAGAAAAAATTTGTAAGGTTTATAAGAATTTAATATCATAAATTTTTTTTTATTTTAAACAAAACATTGTGTTTATTTATAGTTTAAGGTCATGTTATTCAGTGGTCACGTGTTCCCATAGTAAGTATATGGAGCACGTGACCACTGAATAACATGACCTTAACCAATATAAAAGTGTCATAAATCATAGTTAATATTGTGTTATATGTATATATTTAAATTAAAAAAGCTAACCGACAGATTGGCTCAGTCGGATAGACGCCTGGCGTTGGTGGTCGTTTAAGGACCAAGGGTATAAGTACCCTTGGTTCGCGCCCACTTGGCTTGGTATTTTTCCGGCACGTGAGACAATCTGAGCGGGAGGTTTGACGTCGAGATATAATGATGTGCCCCGTCGATTATTGTCCGGTACACACCATTAGAACTCGACTGTCGATAAACCGGTTGTACTCAGAGAGGTTTTCTACAGTTTCCCTCTTCTCTGGCGAGAAAACCCATTGACGGGTGGTCCAGGCGTAATGCGAGTACTCCTAATAAAGTCGGCTGTAGACGCAAAATTAGGTTAATATATAGAAAATTTCTAAAGTAAAATGGTTATGCTTAATCCAAAAAAGTATTTCTCGGGAACTCTTGTCGAAGTGCGTAAGGCCAATAGGGCAGGAGTATAAACAATTAAAAAAAAAAAAAAAAAAAAAATTAAAAAAGCTACCGCTATATACAGCCCTGGTGTTTGTTTTGTATACGATCCTTTTATTTCTATCGTATCAAAACAAACACTACAGGAAGGTCAAAGTAACGGTCGGTTCCAGAAATATACAAAATTCCCATACCACGCGGCTAGGAAATTTTGGGAGAATAATTTGAATTTCCTCAAATAACATGCGCGTGAATTGTTAGTGGTCCCTAAAGACTCGCAACGATTGGTCGTTGGAAGAATTACCCCTTCCATTGACACCTGACGATTTAGATTTCTAAGCGTCTATTTGCAAATTTGGGAATTTATGATTAGTTGCGTTTAGTGCGTTGTGGATGTTGCTTCGTTGGCTGATCTGCTTGCTTGCAAACGTAAGTACAATTATACAGAATTTTAATATAAAATTCATTGAAAGAACTAAATTATTTTCAAAAGTTGTTAATAATATTTTTTATAAAAATTAAGTTAATTTATTTTGAATATAAACTGGAATTCCTTTTTACAGATCTGTGTATGGCTAATAAAGGAAGGGGAGGAAAGAGGAAGGCGATGGGTACTTCTACGGTTACAGAGAAGGAAGAGGAAGGCTCCATCGGTAAGTTTTTCTATTATTATTTTCATAAATACTAAAATTTAATTTAGTAATTTAATAATTTCCACCGCAAAATTTCGAATATTTTTATTACAATTTTAAATATATGGTCCAATTTTAGTCAATAAAAAGTTATTATTTTTTTCCACTAATTGTATTGTTATACAATAACAATAATTCAATTACTTTCACTAATAATAACATTTTACATGGAAATTAAATGTTGTTAAAAAATTTTTGTTAACATTCTAAGCAAGAATTTAATTACTTTCATAAATAATAAAATTCGTCAAAGAATTTTTAATAATATTCGTTGCAAAATTCAATTATTTTCATAAATACAGGGCTCGAACTAGGTCCGTAAATCCCGTAAAGTCCGTAACTTTGCTTAAATTCCGTTTTTTTGAAGAAAGGTCCGTTAAGTCCGTAATTCAATTGAAAAAGGTCCGTAAAGTACGTAAATTGTACGATATAATTTGGATATTTTTATAAAAATTGCAAATGATTATAGAAATTCAATTATTTTAAAAAATATTAAAATTTTTCGCAAAAATTCAATTACACTCGACTCTCGGATCTTTTGCATTCAGTTCTTTTACACTTTCGCTTCTTTTGCAATTTTTCTCCCGCACCTTTTACCTTTTATATTAAATAAATAAATGACTATTAAATTGTCAAAACATGTATTTCGCGATAACTTTGGTTATCTAAAGTAAATTAGAACAGTTCCTCCATTATGTGATTGAAATTATATTAAAATTTTAATTATTATAAATGTAAATATAAAAACTAAAACATAAATACTGTCATTAATTTACATATTTGGTTATACATATTGTTTTGTTTTGCGTTACCATGTCATTTGTTTTGGTAAAAGGTATGAGAGGATTTGGTCCCGTAAGTGCAAAAGATCCGAGAGTCGAGTGTACGTTCAAAAATTTTTAAAATTCTTCTAAGAAATTTAAATTATCTTTAGAAGTAATTAAAGGACCCCGCACCAAATACATGGGAAAAAAGATCCCGGTGAAATTTTGTTATACTTTGCAATTTTGTAGTTTATGACCTCCTGATTAAGAAATGTAAATGCCAAAACTCAAAATAATGGACAGTTTTTTTGTTATACAACTTTAAAGACATAAAAGGTACTGTACAAACTACAGCTTAAAAAGGGTAAAGCGCAAACATAGAAAATGAAAAACAGAATGAAATAAATATTCTGCAGCTCTCAAAAGCAAAGAACATTTATTTAAAAGCGTTTAAAGTTCATGTATGGTAAATATTACTGCAACCAACAACCATAAAACAACCATTGTTGATAAAAAGTCACACGCTTTTATTTTAGAAGAGTAGAAAGATTTTTTGATATTCCTGCAACAATTATACGCCTAGATTGTATAGTAAAAAGTGTTAAAAAAATATTATAGTTGCTACAAACAACCATACAGCAACCATTGTTAATGCAAGTCACACACAATCATTTTAATCGATTAGAAAATATATAAAGACTCTTATTTTTAAACTTATACGCCCAGATTGTATATTCGTATGTATTAAAAAGATATTATAGATGCAACCAACAACCATACAACAACCATTGTTAATTCAAAGTCGTGCACAATTATTTTTATTACATTAAAAGTCTTTCTTATTTTTTTAAACACTTAAACGCCTAGGAAGAGAATTCGTATGAGTTAAAAAATATTATTTTCACTACCAACAACCATACAACAACAATTGTTCATTTAAAGTCACACACAACCATTTAAAGTAACTAAAAAGACTGTTATTTTTAATTTTTTTCAAATATTATACGCCTGTATTGTGCAGTCTAATGTGTTAAAACAATATTATAGTTGCTACAAACAACCATACAACAACCATTGTTGAATTAATGTCACGCAGAATTGACTAAAGTAACTTAGAAGCCTCCGACATTTTTCTCCAACAATTATATGCCCAGATTGTGTGGTGGGATGTGTTAAAACAATATTGTAGTTGCTACCAACAACCATAAAACGAGTATGGTTGAATCAAAGTCGCACACATTTATTGAAAGTACCTAAAAATAATCCCTTATCTTCTTCTAACTATTATTTGCCCAGATTGTGTAATCCGATGTGTTAAAAGAATATTATAGTTGCTATCAACAACCATACATCAACCATTGTTGAATGAAAGTCACTCACAATCATTTTAAGTACATAAAGAGGCTTTCTTATTTTCTTTTAACACAGACAGCCTTAGATTGTTTAGCTGAATGTGATAAAAAAATACAGTTACTATCAACAACCATTCAGCAACTACTGTTGTTTCAAAGTCACATACAATCATTTAAAGTACCTAAAAAGTCTTCCTTATTTTTTTAATTATTTCTTTTTTTATTTTGATTACTTTCTTATCATATGAGAAGGTATTAGTTTTGTGCGAATTTTTTTGGTATGTTTTTTTACATTTTTTTAATTTTTTCAGACAATTATACTCCCAGATCATGTACTTACATGTGTTAAAAAAAGATTATATTTTTAAGATTATATTCTTATCATCATTGTATAATATTTTTTGTTTACTTTTACTTATTAAATAAGTATTAATCATCTTGCTGCATTTGGTTAAGGTCTTCTGGGATTGGCCTATTAGCAGCATCTAATATGATGTTAAGAAGCGCAATTGAAGGGTATCTAATATTTTGTTCGTGTCTAGCGTATCCTAGGTACCACAAGACACTTGTTATATGTGCACATGTTCCTAAGGTGCGTGCACCTGATCTGCAAGTGCAATAATACCCTTCAATTGGATCAGCCTCATTTCTTCGGACCGGTGTTTTATATTTTATCCACAACTGATGCTTTCCTGCATTTCTGAATCTGGAAAGAATTCTTACTCTAATCAATCCAGGAACAATGTCTTGGTTACGTGGAATTTCTAACTGGAAGGTTTGATCATTTTCTCTTTGGAGTTTGTCTTGTATGTATGCTGGAGACAATTCTATTTGATATTCTCCAAAGGTTACACCTTTTAAATATTCCAGTGTAATTCGTGGAAAATCTGGAACTTCGTTATCGTTCAAAAGGATCCATCTTCTTGCATTTCTCCTGTGCAGTTCCTCAAGCTCCACGTAAGCTTGAACAATGTTTGGCTCTCTTGATTTTTGTAGCATTTGCCTTGCCAACTGTGCATTTGCTCCTTCCATTTCTAATCGCTGATAGTATCTGTTTAGAATAGCGCCACAAATAAGTAAAAAATGTTGAAGGTTATGTAAATGAGTGATACTTATTTTTTGAGCCAAGAATTTAAAAACTGTCTTCATATGTCCATTGACACTCTCAACAACCCACCTATATTTCGTTATTAGGCGAGACTCGTTCGCTTCTTCTGTTGACAACTGATTTTGTCCTTGGGGTATGTATGGTGGCATTCGCCAGTCAATTCCTAGTTCCGTCAATAATGGAGTTACATCTCTGTAGCCTCGATCAACAATCATGATGGAACCACGTGGGAACCATTCTCTCATGCTTTCTCCGTCAATATTAAATTCATTTCTTAATATGGCAGCATCATTATTTCTGCCATCTGAGAAATACGGACCTTGAATTGTCAATATGTAGCCATTAGGTGCTACAATCATGTCAGGTTTAACTAAATAAGAGCCTTTATGCAGACAAAACGTCTGCCTTAAAGTTCGAAAGTTGCTGCTTTTTTCACAATAGACATAAGTTCCATCTATTACAGATATTACTTTCGGATTGTTTGGATCTGGATTGTACAATTCATTTGCGAATTCGGTTACATGTTCTTCAATATATTGATTCGGTGTTATAGCATGGAAACCAATGTTTTGAGGAACAAATTGCAGCATTAAGGACTGTCTGACAGTTGCAATTGCCAGGCTTACGGATTGTCTGCTTGGGTAATTGAACATTACTTTCAAAAACTTATCAGGTAGTCCTTGTCTCATCTTGCATAAGAATGCTAAAAGGTCCTTTCTTGTGACATATCTGTGGCCATTTTCACGAGGTACAGGTACGCGAAAATTGTACAATTCTTCGAAATGATCTTTCGAAACTGGAAAACATGCTCTAAAATCCTCATCTGACATAGAGTCAATATCAATGAAACTTACTCGTTCTACTGCAGCATTGCGTACTCCCTCAAAAAATGGTTGAAAATCTTGTCTATTTATTCTATAAGGCCTGTTAACAAACCGTAAACCTTGTAACAAAGGCTGCAAAAGTAATCCTAAATTGTTTAAATGGTGATCGCAAGATTTAACGTTGGCTGGTATGTAAATGTTCTGGGAAAGAAAGACATTTATTCTACATTTAAGACTAAGTCTGTGAATATTAACAACTCCGTTGCATATTAAGCAACTCCCATTTGCCGTTTGGGTCAAAACATTAAGCCTCAAACATGATGGATTTTGTTCTAATTCTCTTATTTCATTTGTGACAGACTGATTGCAATTTCTAAAATGCTGTTTTCTTATTCGTTTTTCAATATAAAAATGGCGAGAGTATTTCATTTTTAAAAATGTAACATTTAGTCTCAACCTCTAAAAAAATAAAGACTTTTAGCCAATAAAAAAATATTAAACTCCTCCTTTTTCTAAAATGCTGTTTTCTTATTCGTTTTTAAATATAAAAATGGCGAGAGTATTTCATTTTTAAAAATGTAACATTTAGTCTCAACCTCTAAAAAAATAATGACTTTTAGCCAATAAAAAAATATTAAACTCCTGCTTTTTCTAAAATGCTGTTTTCTTATTTGTTTTTAAATATAAAAATGGCGAGAGTATTTCATTTTTAAAAATGTAACATTTAGTCTCAACCTCTAAAAAAATAAAGACTTTTAGCCAATAAAAAAATATTAAACTCCTCCTTTTTCTAAAATGCTGTTTTCTTATTCGTTTTTAAATATAAAAATGGCGAGAGTATTTCATTTTTAAAAATGTAACATTTAGTCTCAACCTCTAAAAAATAATGACTTTTAGCCAATAAAAAAATATTAAACTCCTGCTTTTTCTAAAATGCTGTTTTCTTATTTGTTTTTAAATATAAAAATGGCGAGAGTATTTCATTTTTAAAAATGTAACATTTAGTCTCAACCTCTAAAAAAATAAAGACTTTTAGCCAATAAAAAAATATTAAACTCCTCCTTTTTCTAAAATGCTGATTTCTTATTCGTTTTTCAATTTAAAAATGGCAAGAGTATTTCATTTTTAAAAATATAACATTTAGTCTCAACCCCTAAAAAAATAAAGACTTTCAGCCAATAAAAAAAATTAAACTCCTCCTATTTCTAAAATGCTGATTTCTTATTCGGTTTTCAATTTAAAAATGTCGAGAATATTTAATTTTTAAATATGTTGCACTTTTTCTCAACACATAAAAAGATAATGATCGTGTGCGGCTTTGAATCAAGAATGGTTGTTGTATGGTAGCAACTATAATATTTTTTTAACACATACGGCTACAGAATCTAGGCCTGCCAGTGTTAACCAAAAATGAGGTAGACTTTTTTACGTACTTTAATCAATTCTCAGTGACATTGATTCAACAATGGTTGTTGTATGGTTGTTTGTAGCAACTATAATATTGCTTTAACACATTCGACTGCACATTATAGGCGTACAATATTTGAAAAAAATAAGAGTCTTTTTAGTTAGTTTAAATGATTTTGTGTGACTTTTAATGAACAATGGTTGTTGTATGGTTGTTGGTAGTGAAAATAATATTTTTTAACTCATACAAATTCTCTTCCTAGGCGTATAAATGTTTAAAAGAATATGAAAGACTTTTAATGTAATAAAAATGATTGTGCATGACTTTTTATCAACAATGGTTGTTTTATGGTTGTTGGTTGCAGTAATATTTACCATACATGAACTTTAAACGCTTTTAAATAAATGTTCTTTGCTTTTGAGAGCTGCAGAATATTTATTTCATTCTGTTTTTCATTTTCTATGTTTGCGCTTTACCCTTTTTAAGCTGTAGTTTGTACAGTACCTTTTATGTCTTTAATGTTGTATAACAAAAAAACTGTCCATTATTTTGAGTTTTGGCATTTACATTTCTTAATCAGGAGGTCATAAACTACAAAATTGCAAAGTATAACAAAATTTCACCGGGATCTTTTTTCCCATGTATTTGGTGCGGGGTCCTTTGTGTCCCAAAAATATTAATTATTTTCAAAAATTGTAATAAAATTCTTGGGAAATTTTCAATTATTTTCAAAAATTTTCCTCAATTCAATGATTTTTAATATCTACTGCTTTAATAAAAATTCCTAAAAGAATTCAATTAACTATAATAATCGTCGTATTCTGTCCAGTCTGTCCTGGTCTGTCCAGTCTGTCTACACTTGAAGTTAGACTATTGTGCATGCTTTTGTTTTTTTTTATATATTCTGATAGATAATATTATACGTCATTATTTTTTCACTAATTTTTTAATTTAATAATATTATTTTTATTTCTCAAATAATTCAAAAATATTTTTATTAAATTAAAAAAATTATTAATGTTATTATATTATTCATTATTTCCTTTGTTTCTAAAAAATAAATCCTGCAAAATATTTTCTTTTTTTATATGAAAAACTTAATTACTTGAAAAAATTTTGACTTCTTCCCTAACCCTAAAGAAAATTCTGATACACTCTAAAAATGATTAGACACTCAAAAAATGTTCTATTACATTTATTTACCAATTTCTGAAATTATTTAAAAACATCAATAACTTCTTCTCTAAATAAATTTTAATCATTATTATTTTCTCACAAGAATAAATTATTTTTAATAATTTTTAAAAAAAGTTCTTTGAGAATTTTAAAATCCATTTGTTTACAAATCAATTTTACGAAATATAAATTATACAGAAATTCTTCAATTAAATACGAATTAAAAAATAAACACTTCAAACAATTTCAGGATAATATTCAATTAAACTTTTTTAATATAATTAATTCTACAGAATTGTTAGTTATAAGTATGAAAAATACAAATTTTTAAAGAATTTGATTTAAAACCATTTTAAAATTTAATTATTTCTTAAAATTCATGCTAAATTTTTATTAGATAATTCAATAATTTAAATGCAAAAATAAATAATTTATTTAATATTTAAAATTTCTTAAAATTGAATTCTCATAAAGAATTTTATCAAAACATTTTTAAATCATTGATTTCTTTTATAGATTTTTCATAAAATATTTAACAACAATTACATTTTTCGATAAATTTAATTAAAATTGTATTAAAAATAATTTAAACTCTGCCATGAGTTTTATTTATGAAAATAATTGAATTCCTAAAAGAAATTTTATTATTTATAAAAATAATTAAATTATTGCGAAGAAATTTATAAAAATATTGTAAATAATAGATTTCTTATTAATTTTTTTAAATATAATTGACATTTTGACGAGAATATTAAAAAATTCTTGAACATAATTGAATTTCTGCGAAAAATTTTATTACTTTTGAAAATAATTGCATTTATGCAATCAGTTATAAATTTTCAAAAATTCAATTTATTATTGGGAGGCTTAAAAATAAATTTTGTGCAAAAATTAATTTTGTGCAAAGTTAGCAAAGCATTCAAAATTTTTGCTCACAATTTTTTTTAGTTTTTTTTTTGTTATTTGTAACAGGAATTTGTCGTAAATTACTGAAGTAACATTTTAAAAAACTTGAACTTATTCATTTTTTCACCCCGAGTCAACAACCTGACTCGGGGTGATCGATAATTTCAACTCTATTATTTAATTAATTCATTTTTTGAAGGCACAAGTAAGGCAGTTATATATTTTTATGCAAAGTTAGTAAAGCAGTGATAAATTTTGTAAATTTTAATTTTTAACGAAATTTATTTTTCTTACTAAACGAAAAAGTAGACATAATTTGATAATTTCTATTTTATAATTATAATTTCCGCACAAAATTTTGTTTCTTTTAAATATTTGAATTCATTTTTGTGATTACACATGTGTAATCCCGTTTTTATTGTTTATATGCATTATTATTAATTATCTATTAACACTAAGAGAAACTAAACGCGCGCTTTAGCGCGCGTTTGTTTAGCTGTTACATATACAATTATTTAAAAACAAAAAATTTTTGTAATTTTTCATAAATTTTTCGAAGAATTTTTTATTGAAATTTTGTAAAGATAATTTTATTTCTTTTGAGTAATAATAATAATCAATTAAATACTTCAGTTGGCGGGCGTGACAGTTGCTACTTATTTATATTACTTAATAAAAAAATTTTAAATACAAATTTCATAAAATTAAATTATTTCTTTAATTTTTAAATAAAAAATTATTCCAAAATAATTCATAAAAAAAAATTTTTTCTCGACAGTTTTTCAATAATTAAATTATTTAAAAAATATCAATTTTAAATCTGTAAAGTCTAATTATTGTTAAAATGAGGAAAAGTTTGAAATAAATAAAATCTTTTCAACGCTGAAAAATAACATTCAGAATTTTCATATGAATTCTTGAAATTGAATACTATTCCATCACTTTTGACAAAATTCTCTGGCTTTTTTCTAATTTTCCTGATTAAATTTAGAAAAATAGTAATTTTGTGTAGAATTCTTCTGAATAATGGAATTTTTTTTAATGTTAATGACATAAAAATAATATTATTTAATTTTGACTAGAAAACTATTAAAAACAAAATAACAAATAAGTAATTAAATGTAATTTTTTTATAATTAATAAGTCAAAAATACTGAAATAAACATATCTTCCATTATCGTCTCATTGGCAATCACGCTTTTCTAAGAACTATTGTTCATAAACCTTAAAATATAACATGCTTAACGGAATAAATATTTAAGTCTTATTCTCATGTAACATGTAATGTAAAAATTACATTATTGTCATATATGTTAAAAGTGAAATAAGAAACTTCACGCGCGCTTTAGCGCGCGCTATTTGTGCTAGTTAGTTAATAACATTCTACAGAACCCTTTAATTATTTTCAAAAAATATAAAAAAATTTTACAGGAATTTAACCTTTAAAGTGCTATGCCGGTCTGACAGACCGCTATTAAAATTTTCTTTGCTTGTAACTTTTTTTCAAAGTATAATAAGAACTTGAACTTTTTAGTAGCTTCATATTTTATAAAAATCTGTTAGGAGACAACTTTTTCAAAAAAATTTATTTGTTAAATTTTGTAATATAAATAAATATTTGAAGTACAGCGGTCTGTGAGACCAGGGTTAGCTTTAAGTGAAAGTATATTCCAGTATATTCCCATGAGTAACGTCTGCGCAACTTGACGCGCAGCTACTAGTTCTACTGACAGTTCTCATAGACTGCATTTATAAAATAAATAAAATAAATAAATGCATAATACAAAAATGACTTTTTTTGTTAAAAAGTAAAAAATATTTATAATAGTTTTCTTTTAAAAATTATAAATGACTAAAAAAGTGTCAAAAGGGAATAGCGGTCTGACAGACCGGGGTTAGCACTGAGCGTGATTTTTCAACACTTAGCACTTTGAAGGTTAATTATTTACAAATTTTTTTATAAATTTATTCTTAATCATTCAATTATTTTTATAAATAATAAAATTTTTACAAAAATGTAATTATTTTTAAAAATTTTAATAAAATTATTAACAAGAATTCAATTATTTTCATTAAATAATAAAATTCAATGCAGAATTTCAATTATTTTTAATACAATTTTAATCAAATTCCTCGGAAATTTTTAATAAATTGTTTTTTTGTATGTAAATAATGAAATTTTTGTTGAATTTTCTAATAAAAATTGATTTAAAAATGGACTTCAGTTAAAATTTTAGATTTTAATTGAATATTAAAAGCATTAGAGCGTAAATTTTTTGAAATAATTAAATTTTAAAAAGGTTTCGGATTAAAATCTTTAAAAATTTGAATTTTTCATATTTTTAACTAACAATTGAGCACCTGGATCGTAGAAGGGCACGTAAATTTTTCTCGGCCGAAATCGAAGTCCCCTAGACACTTAAAATTCAATTTCTGAATTTTAATATTTTAAATACACATCCTTATAGAAAATTTCATTGCGCATCTTTTTTTCTTATGAAATTTTTTTGTATCTATTACCGTTTTCGAAATAGTTGAGAAAAATTGATTTTTTAAAAAATGCAAATTTAATGACATTTTTCACTTCAACTCGCGATAATTCAGATGATTTTAAATATTTTTCAATGTACCAAAAAAGAAAATACGTCTAAAGATATTCTACGAATGATAAAAAAGGAAAAAAGTTATTTTCTTTATAAACAAAAATGTTATTAATTTTTTTCTTTATTAATGTAAAAATCACGAACTACAATCTTCACGGCTCTCGTTTAACGGGCGAATTTTAAGTAACAAAGAACTTTCAGTGAGAAAGTTGTTCATTATGGACCAAAGAAGTTTTCTGGAAAATCACAGGGTTAATAATTTTTTAGTGTTGAAATGGTGAATGTTTAAAGTTGATACTGTCCGAATGTGTAGCACGCGTCACTCGCCACAGGTGCTTGGGAGGCTTGGGAGTGTCGTTTCATAGGTTATGGACATCGCGCGTGCCACACGTTCGGACGGTATCAACTTTAAACATTCACCATTTCAACACTAATTAATTATTAACCCTGTGATTTTTCATAAAACTTCTTTGGTCCATAATGAACAACTTTCTCACTGAAAGTTCTTTGTTACTTAAAATTCGCCCGTTAAACGAGAGCCGTGAAGATTGTAGTTCGTGATTTTTACATTAATAAAGAATAAAATTAATAACAATTTTGTTTATAAAGAAAATGCCTTTTTTCCTTTTTTATCATTCGTAGAATATCTTTATACGTATTTTCTTTTTTGGTACATTGAAAAATATTTAAAATCATCTGAATTATCGTGAGTTGAAGTGAAAAATGTCATTAAATTTGCAGTTTTCAAAAAATCAATTTTTCTCAATTATTTCGAAAACGGTAATAGATAGAAAAAAATTTCATAAGAAAAAAATATGCGCAATGAAATTTTCTATAAAGATGTATATTTAAAATGTCTAAATTCAGAAGTTGAATTTTGAGTGTCCAGGGGATTTCGATTTCGGCCGAGAAAAATTTACGTGCCCTTCTACGATCCAGGTGCTCAATTCTGTAAAAATAACTTTTTTTAGAAAGATTAATTTGCGTATTTTTTCATATTATTTGAAGTTTTTATTTTCTAATATTTATTCAATTGAAGAATTTACGAATAATTGAAATAATTATTTATAAATTAAATAAGTTGATTGAAATTTTAGATGCCATCGCAGCAGAGTAAACTAGAACAGCAGCAATCCTTCAAGCGTAAGTACAATATGGAAAAGAAGAAGCAGCCTTCGTTCCTAACGGAAGCCTCAAATGAGCGGCTGGATCGTAGAAGGGCACGTAAATTTTTCTCGGCCGAAATCTAAGTCCCCTGAAGACTCAAAATTCAACTTCTGATTTTAAATATTTTAAATACACATCCTTATAGAAAATTTCATTCCGCGTCTTTTTTTTATGAAATTTTTTTCTATCTATTTCCGTTTTCGAAATATTTGGGAAAAACTGTTTTTTTGAAAACTGTAAATTTAATGACATTTTTTACTTCAACTCGCGATATTTAAGACTATTTTAAAAATTTTTCAATGAAACAAAAAAGAAAATACGTCTTAAGGTATTCTACGAATGATAAAAAAAGAAAAAAAGTGGTTTTGTTTATAAACAAAATTGTTATTAATTTTTTTCTTTATTAATGTAAAAATCACGAACTACAATCTTCACAGCTCTCGTTTAACGGGCGAATTTTGAGTAACAGAAAACTTTTAGTGAGAAAGTTGTTCATTATGATCCAAAAAAGTTCTCTGGAAAATCATAAGAGAGTGTTGTTTCATAGGTTATGGCCAGTGGCGCGTGCTACACGTTTGGCTGCTAGCAACTTTAAACATTCACCATTTTGATACTAATTATTTATTTGCCTTATGATTTTCCAGAAAACTTTTTTGGATCACAATAAAAACTTTCTCACTGAAAGTTCTCTGTTATTCAAAATTCGCCCGTTAAACGAGAGCCGTGAAGATTGTAGTTCGTGATTTTTACATTAATAAAGAAAAAATTATTAACAATTTTGTTTATAAACAAAACCACTTTTTTCTTTTTTTATCATTCGTAGAATACCTTAAGCCGTATTTTCTTTTTTGTTTCATTAAAAAATTTTTAAAATAGTCTTAAATATCGCGAGTTGAAGTGAAAAATTTCATTAAATGTACAGTTTTCAAAAAAACAGTTTTTCCTAAATATTTCGAAAACAGAAATAGATAAAAAAAAATTTCATAAGAAAAAAAGATGCGGAATGAAATTTTCTATAAGGATTTGTATTTAAAATATTTAAAATCAGAAGTTACATTTTGAGTGTTCAGGGGACTTAGATTTCGGCCGAGAAAAATTTACGTGCCCTTCTACGATCCAGCCGCTCAAATGAGGAATTTAATGTAAGTTTTGTAATAATTATAGTTTAAAATTTAATAATTTAAATTTACTAGAAATTAGATAAATTGTTTTTTTAATTGAATAAATACATTTAAATTTAAAATATTTAATTAATTATTAAAAGTAATAAATTTATACAAAGGTTTTAGTTAATAACACTACAAAGTAATGAATTTTGTAGAAGTTACAAATGATTCCCAAAATTTAATATTTTCAAAAATTTTAACAACAATTTCATCAAAATTTCGATTATCTTTATAAATAATATTAAAATACTTCTCCAAAATTCAATTAATTAAAAATTTTTTTTCTAAATTTAACCCTTCGTCACACACCTAGGGAGGGATTTCCTCTACGGATGCAGTATTTTTTAAATAACTTTTGTTTTCCTCATTGCAAAATAAAATCACGTTTCTATACCTCTCGACAATTTACTCCTCAACACATTTCTAAAAAATATTTACTTTAAACATAATTAATATTTGATTATGAAGCTTCAAAGCCAGAAAAAACTCGAAAAAGTGAGGTTATGTTAAAAAAAATTAAGTTTTCAAAACGTTTTTTGTTCCACTGTTGGTTAATGACAAAATTATATTATAAATATAATTAAAATGAATTGTTTAATGATTTTTTTGCTTATTTGTTAATGTTACATTATTTTTACATGTCAAGTGGAATTCCTTCGAAGATGTGCATTCGTGTAATTAATTTTTATTCTTGAGACCGAAAATTAATTTTATTAATTTTATAATTTAGAATAATTTACTACATATTTGTAAGTTTGTGTTAAAACTAAATTTTTGTTGATTCCTTTCTTTATGTTGTAATGTTGCTTATTTTACAATGTGGTGAGGGATTTCCTCTAAACGTGTGTAAAGTCGTTATTTTTTCTCATGTGTGTGGCGGAGGGTCAACGATTTTTAATACCTTTTTACAATTTTAATAAAATTTAAAAAAAATTCAATTACTGAAATAAAATTGTACAGAAAAATTTAATTATTTTCATAAATAATAATTAAACTATGTACAAATTTTTTATAAATAAATAAAATAAATAGAAAATAAATAAATAAAAAACGTTAAAATTATTAAGAATTTTCATTCCGATTAATTCACAGATTTTCAGTGCTTAGTAAAGGTTAACTAAATATGATATCACTTGCATTTTACTAAACTTGCAGTTCAATTAACTAAAATTTTGTACTTTGTGATCGAAATTGCTGTTTGGTCAGACACATTTTTAGTTTCCTGGCACGCATTTGAAAAAAATATTTTATGTTTTTATACATTTGTTGCTCTAGGTGTCCTAGAACCTTATTCCATGTTGACCAGTATGTTGAATTTTGTTATTAAGCGTTATTTTTCAATTTTTTAGACGAAAAATAACCAAATTCTTAGTTTCCTGGCACTTTCTGACATAATACACATCGGGCGTTATTTCTGAACTGTCACAAGTAAAAAAAATTTTTTTCAAATTGAGTTTAGATTTTTAAATGTTCAAGTACTACCGTAAATTGGGGCTATCCCTGCCGGAAGAATGGACTGAAATTGTACTGGGGAATTAGTACTGAGAGCTCAGTGCTATTTTAGTGAAAATTTGCTGCGTTTTAGCACTAAAATTGTACTGGGAAAAATTACCTGCAAAAGGGTCGCTATCGGTGATGTTTATGGCCTGACCGTTTTTCTTTATATTTCAACATTATATTTATTTTTCATGAACTCAGATTCTTTACAAGTAATTATTATGTATGCTAAATATTCATGTTAATCTAAATTCAAAAATAATATCCGTTTTTACGTAACAATTAGAGTTTGCGAGATACCAAGGGTATAAGTGTCCTTGGTTCGCGCCCACTGGGCTTGGTATTTTTCCGGCACGTGAGACAATCTGAGCGGGAGGTTTGACGTCGAGGTATAATGATGCACAGTGATGCACAGTGGTCTAAAACCCGAATCTAGGTGGACAAAACTATTTTCTCAAAAATGCTTTAATTAATTGAGCTGAAATTCGTTACTCGGGGGTTTTCGAGGTCGCTGACCACGAATCTGAAGTTAGTTTTTAAAAATTCAAAATGGCGGATCCAATATGGCGGACGTTAAAGTTAAAAAAATTAATGAATTTCAATAAAACATCATATCTAGAGGTTTTCGAGGTTGCTGATTACGAATCTGAAGTTAGTTTTTAAAAATTCAAAATAGCGGATCCAATATGGCGGACGTTAAAGTTAAAAAATTAATGAATTTCAATAAAACATCGTATCTAGGGGTTTTCGAGGTCGCTGATTACAAATCTGAAGTTAGTTCTTGAAAATTCAAAATGTCAGATCCAATATGGCGGACGTTATAGTTAAAAAATTAATAAATTTCAATAAAACATCGTATTTAGGGGTTTTCGAGGTCGCTGATTACGAATCTAAAGTTGGTTTTTGAAAATTCAAAATGGCAGATCTAATATGATGAAGGTTAAATGTAAAAATTTAGTGGATTGAGGGAGAAAGGAATAAATTGGTACTCAAATTATTTTATTAACATAAATAAAAGGTTTATTCAAATATAAGTTCTTGTCGAGGCTTGGTGGAAAAACGTCTTTTCCAATCGAAAGCCCAAGCTGTACTGTCTTTACAGAAAATCGTCAAAAACCCTCTTTGGGTTGTACTACATTTTCAATTATGGTGGGAGGCGAATGAGATGTTTTTCGCAAAGTTTGTATAATTTTCGAAGGCTTAATTTTTACCTTTTTACCTAGGTTATTCAATTGTAACCCGGATGATAATCCGGGTACCGCAATTAAGAAAACGGCCAACGTAGGGACGTACCGATGTACCGTAATAAAATACTATAAACTTAATCCCTAAAACATGTGCTGAAAAGTAATAAAAGTGAAAGTGATGGCGATCAAATATTAATGAATTATTAATTTTGAAATATTGATTTCTGTCTTATCGATGATAAGCAAAATAAATATATATCCGCTAAATTGACACCTTACCATCTTATAATAATTATTATCACGGAAAAAACCCATTACCATCTCATGATATTACAATAAAATTTGTACTATGCGTTGAAAAGTCGTGTGCTTGGTTTCTGAAATTAATGATATCGAATCTCTCTGTAGCTCAATTGGTAGAGCATCCTACCGGCAATAGGAAGGTTCTGGGATCATACCCCAGCGGTGAGAGACGATTCATTTTTTTCAGAAACCATGCACAAAATAAAATATATTTTCAAATATTAATGAATTATTAATTTTGAAATATTGATTTCTGTCTTATCGATGATAAGCAAAATAAATATATATCCGCTAAATTGACACCTTACCATCTTATAATAAAAGTGAAAGTGTTTCGGAAAAACTAATTTAGAAATATATCCTTGAGAATATAAAATTCTAAATATTTGAAAGCCTTAATCCTAAAATAACATCTCAGTTCGCTACAGTACCCCCTCACCAGTGACAACGATATATAAATTAAAATAGGAATATCATCTTACATATGTAATATTATTCGTGTTTACAATAAAACGAAAATACAATACAATATACCACAGAGCATACATCCATACATACATTGATAAAAAAAAATGTATACGATAATATACAAAGAAAAATAGTAAATGAATTTAATTAAAACCAGCTTGATATCTGTTAGGAAATTTCACAACTCTTCCTGAACGAGTATGTCTACGATTATCATTAACATCATTTTGTTGTCGCGCTTCATTTCTATTTTCAAGGTTATTATTGATATTTGTTTGAACAATAATTTGGTCTTCGTCGTCGTTATCACTATTACAATCGCGTTCCGTAGTATCGGATGCTAAAAACGCCGGTTTAAGTCGATCGATTAAAACTCTAACTTTTTTGTTATTAATTTCAATAACAAAACTTTTGTCATTTCGTTCAATGACTTTGTACGGGCCATCATACGGCGGTTGAGATAGACCCCTGACAGCATCATGACGTAGAAACACAAATTCTGAATCCTTTAAATTCTTAAAAATAAATGATTTCTTTACCCCGTGACGAGTAATCGGAGTAGGTTTTACATTTTCGATATTTCTTTTTAAACGCTTTACAAAGTGTGAGGTTGGCTCTGAATCATTTATTACAAAGAATTCTGCAGGTAATTTAATACTTGTGCCATAAACCATTTCTGCGGCAGTCGCTTTTAAATCCTCTTTAATTGCCGTTCTGATTCCTAATAAAACAATAGGCAAAATTTGAATCCAATTATCTGTATTATGACATTTGATCGCGGATTTTAATTGACGATGAAATCTTTCAACCATACCGTTCGAGGCGGGGTGATAAGCGGTTGTTCGAATTTGTTTTGTTCCTAGTAACCTGCAGAGTTCTTTAAACAAATCCGATTCAAATTGCCGACCTTGATCTGACGTAATTCTTAACGGAACGCCGAAACGAGAAATCCATGTGGAAAGTAGTGCCGCCGCAACCGTGGAAGCTTCCATATCAACGATAGGAATAGCTTCTGGCCAACGCGAGAATCTATCTACACAAGTCAAACAATAACGAAAACCCTGTGAAAATGGCATTGTAATTAGGTCGATGTGAATATGTTCGAAACGGCCTGCTAAATTTTCAAAATTTTTAACAGGTGCTGAAACGTGTCTGGAAATTTTACATCGTTGACAAGCTATACATTCTTGTGCCCATTTTCTTATATCTTTATTAATTGATGGCCAAACAAAACGAGCAGTTAAAAGTTTCTGTGTGGCCTTTATTGCCGGGTGAGACAATTCGTGTAATGATTTGAAAACTGCCTTCCTTAATGGTTCAGGTACAAAAGGTCTGACCGTATTGTTTGTGACGTCACAGTAAAGGGAAACATTGAAAACCGGAAAATTAACCTTTTTCAATTTTAAAGAATTCGTACCTGTATTCAGTAATTCGCGTAATTCTTTATCGTCTTTTTGCGCTGTTTCGAGTTCACTGTGATTAAATGATTGTGAAATACTTTCGATTCGAGACAAAGCATCAGCAACAAAATTTTCTTGTCCTTTAATGTGTTGTATGTCAGTCGTAAATTGTCCTATGTAGTCGAGATGTCGAAATTGACGTGGCGAACATTTTTCGAGATTTTTGTTAAAAGCGAAAATGAGTGGTTTGTAAAAATTGTAAAATTTCGACCTTCAACCGCGTAGCTGAAACGCTTAACAGACGAGTACATTGATAAAAGTTCGCGATCGTAAGCACTATATTTTTGTTGCGCTGGATTGAAAGTTTTTGTATAGAAAGCTAACGGTTGCCATGTGTTATCTACAAATTGTTGCAAAGCGGCTCCCATCGCATAATCAGAAGCATCAACAACAATACTTATCGGTGCACCTGGAGAGGGATGGGCCAACAAAGTTGCATTTGCTAACGCTGTTTTTGTAGCAAGAAAGGCAGTTTTCGTCTCTTTATCCCATGTTACTTTATCATTTCCCTTTTTTGAACCTTTTAAAAAATTATTTAGAGGTTGAACAATTTCTGCTGCTTTAGGTATAAAACGTCGATAAAAATTAATCATACCTAAAAATCTTCTAACCTGTTTAACATTTTCTGGTTGCGGAAAATTTTTAATTGCTTCGACGCGCTCATCTAAAGGTTTTATTCCCAGTGAATTTACCGTGTAACCCAAAAAAGTAATTTCGTCGACGCCGAAAACGCATTTTGAAAGATTAATTACAATGCCGTATTTATTTAATCTTTTAAACAAAATGTCCAAGTGTTCGTAATGTTGCTCTTCATTTTCAGATGCTATTAAAAAATCGTCAATATATGCAAAAACAAAATTTAAACCACGGGTAATTTCATCAACAAATCTTTGACACGTCTGAGCAGCATTACGCAAACCGAACATCATGTTTGTTGCTTCAAATAAGCCGAAAGGAGTAGTAATTGCTGTTTTCTTTATATCCTCAGGTGCAACTGGGATTTGATGATAAGCCCTGATTAAATCTAGTTTTGAAAATACCTTTTTGTTGTACAGATTTTGTGAGAAGTCCTCAATATGCGGTGGAGAATACCTGTCAGGTATAGTTCGAGCGTTGACACCTCGGTAATCGCCACACGGTCGTAGAGTTCCATCTTTTTTAGGGACCAAATGTAACGGAGATGCCCAATCTGCATCGGATGGGCGAAGAGTACCCTGTTGAACCAAAACGTCGAAATCGGATTTTGCAGTTTTTAAACGGTCAGGAGCCAAACGACGAGGTCGACTGAAAACAGGTGGCCCAGGAGTTGTTTTAATGTGATGTTGAGCATTGTGTTTCACTCGCTTCTTTCCGAAAACTGGTGGTCGAGTAATATCAGGATATTTTGTTAAAAGTCTATGATATTTCGAATTCTCAGAAACTGTTTTAATCGTTGACACTTCCGCGTGTCGTAAAGTCGTTGTTGTCGTAAGATTCGTAATTGAGTCAATTAACCGTGTATTTCGCGGATCAACTAATAAACCATAATAAGAGAGAAAATCCATTCCTATTATTGGTTTACTCACATCAGCTACAATAAAAATCCATTTGAAATTACGTCGCAACGTAAGATCGAGTTCTAACGTGATAGTGCCGTATGTCGCTATATTAGTGCCATTTGCTGCAAAAAGTTCGTAAGTGTCCTTTTTAACATTTTCGCGCACTAATTTCCGAGGATATACACATACATCGGCACCCGTGTCTACGAGAAAAGAGGTTTTAGAGCGTCGATCTTTTATAAATATGCGGCGAGATTGTGAACCGTCGTTAGGCACCGCTTCCTCGCACGGCTCTATTCGTTTCCCGATTTCCAATGGAGACACTCCGGACGACACTTGGTTGCTTTTTCTTTGAATCGCCAATGGTACCAACAAACCCGACCGTCGTCTGAGTCATGGGCCGGCCCTGGCGTAGCGCTGCGATTTTTAGATGTATCACGTTTTCTACCGCGCGATACGGACCGATAACGGGCACTTTTCACTGCACTTATTTGTGACTTTAACTGTTTAATTTCTTCGCGTAAAACACTTAGTTCCGAATCTTGTGACACTGCCGCGATTCGTCCGCTTTCAGATTTAATCTCATGTATGCGATCTGCCATTTCCGTTTAAGCTTGCGCTTTTGTTTCTGTGGTTGCCGCTAAAACTCTTTGTGAATTGGCCGGTAATCTGGACCGCCAGATAGCAAGGATCACTTCATCAGTAATTGACGGAAGAGCTAACTTCTTTAAATCGCGATAAAATTGAGAGGGTGTTCAGTCGCCCATCTCTTCACTTTCCATCAATTTTCGCACACGAGTACTATCAGATTCGGTTAATCTGTTAACTAATTCGCGTTTTAAAAAATTTGAATTTTTCGGTCTCGGGGGGACTGAGAACAACATCTTCTATTTGCTCAATATATTGTTCGCCAATGTGAGCAATCGCGATGTTAAACATTGTCCCGTCATCGACAATTTTCGCTGTCATGAACTGTGCCTCGAGAAGTTTAAACCACAGTTCAATCTTTTGAGGCCAAAATTGGGGCACACGCAAACTGTGTTGAGACACCATCCGCACTTGTTCACCGTTGGTGTTATCACTCGATTGGTCCGTCATTTTTGACACTAAACGCACTTAAATTTGTTCGTAGCACCGTATCACTTTCACCTCACCGACTCTAAAAATCACGTCGGGGTCACCAATTTGAGGGAGAAAGGAATAAATTGGTACTCAAATTATTTTATTAACATAAATAAAAGGTTTATTCAAATATAAGTTTTTGTCGAGGCTTGGTGGAAAAACGTCTTTTCCAATCGAAAGCCCAAGCTGTACTGTCTTTACAGAAAATCGTCAAAAACCCTCTTTGGGTTGTACTACATTTTCAATTATGGTGGGAGGCGAATGAGATGTTTTTCGCAAAGTTTGTATAATTTTCGAAGGCTTAATTTTTACCTTTTTATCTAGGTTATTCAATTGTAACCCGGATGATAATCCGGGTACCGCAATTAAGAAAACGGCCAACGTAGGGACGTACCGATGTACCGTAATAAAATACTATAAACTTCATCCCTAAAACATGTGCTGAAAAGTAATAAAAGTGAAAGTGTTTCGGAAAAACTAATTTAGAAATATATCCTTGAGAATATAAAATTCTAAATATTTGAAAGCCTTAATCCTAAAATAACATCTCAGTTCGCTACAGGATTTTAATAAAAAATTATATTTATTTATAACTTCGGGAAAATTACTTTAAAATTTCATTTACATTTTAGATTAATGTTTTTATTTGCTATTAATTAATAATAATAGAAAATAGTAAATTAAAATTTAAGTGATGAAATATTTTAACTGAAAAGATTTTACACTTATAACATCATACAGAAAAAGTGATTACTGAACTGCGTTGTGGTCTTCTGTTAAAGGTTCGATTATAAGCAGTGGTAAAACCTTGTGGAAGTTCTTGTTTTTTTTCTTTTGGAAAACCTCTAGCTTTGGTTATGACTGGGTCCGACATTGCAAGCATCGTAAGCATTAAATCTGTTGTTGTTGTAGTACGGTTCATCTTTCTTGAGTGTATACTGCGAACTTGTTTGTACACTTTGTTGCTAGCTTCTTGAGCTTCTTCCGACATCATTTCAATTGGCAACATAATGCTTTGGGCAACAGATGCGCCATGCTTAAGAATTTTGTGGACACTGACTGGAATTCTGTACCACGGATACTTTTTGACGCACAAAACATAAGTTTCGTTTGCGAAGTTATCATAGTTTTAAATTTGTAAATGATGCCCACTTGATAATGCGACCATGATAATCCAAAGGCGTTTAATTAATTTCTCGTCTACGCCTGTAATTCTAGAAGACTCTTTATGGTTAGCAAAAAACTTTCTAGCGACATTTCCATTATTGGAGGATCCTGTTCCTTGAACGACCTTGTCGACTCTAATGCCCATAGTTTTATGCAGTTCTTCTTGAATTCCCTTTTTTCGAATTTCGATAATATTGAGATCTGCTTGACTTAAACCTCTGACTGTTGGTTTCTGCAATTCCATTTTATAGGCAATGTGCAATATATATTCTAGACATTTTATCCAGGCGTGCATCGTTGTAAGTCCGTATTCTAGATAATCGGGATCTATCATTTGATGATTCGAATTGGATAAATTGTTCATTTGAGTTGGTGTTGATTTAGAAATTAATGTCATTGTTGTGATATTTGATGGAATTTCGATTGTTGAGACTAATCTTGCAACGGTATGATTGAGCAATTCTTGCAGCGGAATTTCAGAACCTGTAATTGTTTAAAATTTCATTTAGTAGAGGAAATGACTAAAATGTAAATATTAGATTTAATAAAATACTTATTTTTAAAATTTGTTTATACACACCATATTCTGTTACAAGTACACCTTCTGGGTAACATTGCTTTTTAGCGACAAGCATTTTCTCGTATGAAGGGTATATATCTGCATTCCGCTGTTTTGCTCCCAACCTTGTTTGAACGTATGCTACTTTAGACATTCCCGTGTTCAGAATAAAAGCTAATGCTTCTTTTGGGGTGTACGGTACAATTATTTCCTCAAATCCGGTCTTTTTCATTGTACGACGTACTTCGATGGCTTTAGATGGTGACTTCTCCGTACGCCCAAAAATATCTGCTGCAGATCTTTGTCCATCCTGGTATAGAGAGGTTTTAGCCGCAAAAACAAGTTCTTCTATAGGAACAGAAGCTCGAAGTTCTTCAGTTTTTCTTTTCTTTGTTTTTAAGCTACATTCAGAAAATGCCTTACGTGGACGTCCGCTAATGTTTTCCAATTCATTTTGAACTTTCGGGGTTAAAGCAACTGTCAGATTTGAAACTTCTGGAATGTGGAATTAGAGTATTAATGGATAATTATTGAACTACTATAAAAAATTAAATATTTAAGAAAATAAATTTACCTGTAAGATTTGGAAGATGAAATATCATATTTAGCCAACTTTCTTTTTGCGAAAGAAATCTCGATTCAGTACGATTAATTCCCTTTTCATTCCACTTTGACGCTAAGTTAAAGCAGAATTCATCAATTTTTGATTTAAGGTTTTCTTTAAAAGACTGATCAGTTATTACTAAATTAGATGCAATAATTTTGTCTTTCACATAACGTAAAATGCAATCTGAAGATGATTTCGAGGGAACTACTAATGTGATGGATGCAGCTCGCAATTGAAGGTACAAATCACGGTTTGTTATTTCCAATTCAGATGTAAAAGACGCTATTACTCCACTTCACTAACAAAATATAATAGTGATTACAAGAAATTTTTTACAATGTTTATAATAGAGAAACAGGAAATAAATAAATTAATAAATTCAAAGAACATGATATACTTACCGTATAAGCTCTCTTCCCAAAAATTGTCGAAAATACACAAAACAACTTTATTTACTTGTAACGACACAAATATTGCACTCAAAATATAATTTTACATTTAAAAAAGTATAATTCGATTTTTCTAATGAATTTTCAATTTTTAATATAAAATTGTATTCTTTATTGTATATTGTATATACATTAATATATGAAATTGTATTTTCCTAAAATATATTAAAGGACTTCATCTTAATAACTGTAATTGATTTTCCAATTGACAGTCAAATATGCTCCAACCAATTTCACTTATCATATTCAGAAGATAGATTTTCTTTTATTTATTTTGAATTTTCAAAAACTAACTTCAGATTCGTAATCTGCGTTTTCTTGAAATCCATTAATTTTTTAACTTTGAAGTCCGCCATATTAGATCCGCCATTTTGAATTTTTAAAAAATTAATTTCAGATTTGTAATCAGCAACCCTAAAAACCTTTAGATACAAAGTTATATATAATTCCATTAAATTGTATAATTTGATGTCAGCCATATTGAGTCCGCTATTTTGAATTTTTGCAACCTGACTTTAAATTAACAATCATCGACTCAAAAAACTATCAAACATACAGTTGTGTAACCATTTATCGAAATAATTTTCCACAAAGAGTTCCGTTTAGCCGATTTCGCGATTCATCGCGAAATCGCGAAATCACCATGTTCACGCGCTTTAACTAAGAAAATCTCAAAAAGGGGCAAAAAGGGGCAAGATGTGTATGTCACATATAAAAGATAAGCTATCAGTGAACATTTGCTCATAAACAACTTTTTAAGGAATTCCATGGAAATTAAGTTTTGTCAATTTGAATTTTGTAATGTACAAGTCTCCAACACTTACCTTTAAGGGCGTTTTAAAATAAAAATATTGTAAATATAGCAATGTTTATTATACTATTTTACAGTCTACTTATCAAACCTTTAAACCAATATTCGTTTGATTTAAATGTAACGATTTAAAAGGTCACAACATACATTTCATTGAAGCTTTGATTTTTACGACAAAACCAGCTATGCGTGACTCTTGGCATTTCACGAGTTTAAACACCAACATAAATTTTTTTTATCGGTTTATATGAGCAAAAACGTATGGTTTAGATACCATAGAATATAATTCCACAAAAAAAAATTATTTGAAGACTTTGATTTATTGATTTTTGTCCACATAGATTCGGGTTTCAGACCACTGTGAGGGATTGCAATATAAGTTTAAAATTTAATGGGAACTTCGTTGAAAATTTTGTTAACCTTTTTTTATTTTCACTTCCAGACTGTTAACAATGGTTTGTTGACATAACCTACATTTGAAACTATTGTTAAAGGACTTAAAAAATGTCTACCAAAACATTGAAAAAACGGACTGAAATTATACTGGAGGCCAGTACAATTTCAGTACTTTTTCAGTCCATTCTTCCGGCAGGGATTAGGAACAAAATTCCGTTTTCGGGTGGAGTTGACGCTATTGGCGCCGTTTATCGATAAATTGTGTTACTTGCTTTTGAAAAATTGTTGCTGTGGTAACTGGCAATACTTTTCAATAAAATAATTGTGACTATTAATTATTTTGTGAACAATAGTAGCTTGTAAGTGACATAATGTGTTTTAGTGAAGTTTCAAACGTGTAAAACATTTGATTGTTGAGGTAAGTTGTTTCATTTTTAACTTCTCAAAGTGATTGTTTTTTATTAATTGGATTTCTTATAGGAAACTTTATTCACTAAGTAATAAATATGTTTATTTTGTATTTACAGTAAGATTTTAAAAACCAAAATTCACAAATGGCAGGTATATAAGGAACACAATTATTTCTTCCGAATTGTCAAAGTGTGTTGTCAAAACGTAAGTTTTTTGTAATTTCTTTTGTTTTTTATTACCTAATTTGTTTTATAGTGTTCAAAGATGGTTCGAGACTGTAAAAGAGTGTTGGGACCGACAAGTCGCAAAAAACAATTGGTGATTCCATCATCGACCTTAATTGATGATACCAGCAACGTTTAAACACACATTTGCTCTTTTAGTTTTGTTATTACATTTGTTTTTTATTCTATGTTTACTTTCGAGCAATAAAAAATAACTTCTTTAACTTTAAATACGTTATCCAGTGGTTATTACCGCCTTCAATGTCCTCACCAAGATCAAAAAAAAAATTAAGGCAATATTTAAATACACAAAAAAGTTGCAAGACTTCAAAGTTGAAATTTGTTCCTAATAGGCCAAGTTTACGGTATAAAAATATATTAGAAAAACAAAGAACGATGCTGAAAAATGGTCAAAATTTGCCCCCAAAGGGGATTGTAAAAGAAGTATATGTTTTTATAGATTTTGACCTGCTGAATCCGAAAATCACCCTTAGAAAGTTCTAAACCTTGGGGAAAGGGTTGAAAAACCACCCTTAACTCAGAGACACCGTTTTCAATAAACAACAGTAAAATATGATAAAATTATGTAAATAAGAAATGTTTACACTATAATTTAATAAATTAAGGTAACAGTAATAACAACCGCATAATTTAAATCACGATTACGACCCTTGCAGTTTAAAAAACTACCCCCTCATACATCAACAATTATGCCAAAACCCCAAAAAGTTATAAAACGTCAATATATTGATACATAACAAAGCAATAATTAATCCTTTAAAAATAAACAACGTTTACCACTACTGTAGAAATATCGGCCACCCCTAAATATGTTAAAAAACCACCCTTAAACAACCAAAAACGAAAAAAAAACTTAAAATGTCATGGACTAAGATTCGAATGTTTTTGTTAAAGAGTTATCCCTACCAATAACAAATAAGCAACTATTGTTACATCTACCATTAACTCAACAACCCTTAATCATGATCAGAAACTACCCCTATATCATCCCTCAAAAATTACCTCCAAAGTTACAAATTAAAAACCAAATTATTTTGCTATTTATGGCACTTTAAATAATTGTTTGATATGGTGATAATCAATTTATTGCAATCAATAAAGAAAACACATAAAATATTCAAACTTTGAAGGTACAGTCTTTGGTGGCCCAATTAATAATGATCAGAGTTTATCAGATAAAACCACTGAAGGTAAGAAACGTTGTAGTCCAATCAATAAATATAAGGGTTATCAGGTCCAACCACTGAAGGTGAGATACATTGTTGTCCAATCAATGAAGATCAGGATTTTGTAATCCAACCACTGAAGGTAAGAAACATTGTTGACCACTCAATAAAGATCAGTGTTATTAGGTCCAACCACTGAAGATAAGAAACATTGTTGTCCAATCAATGAAGATCAGGGTTATGGAATCCAACAACTGAAGGTAAGAAACATTGTTGACTAATTAAAGAAGATCAGGGTTATCAGGTCCAACCACTGATTGATTGGACAACAATGTTTCTTACCTTCAGTGGTTGGACCTGATAAGTTAATGGTACATGTAACAATAGTTGCTTATTTGTTATTGGTAGGGATAACTCTTTAACAGAACATTAGAATCTTAGTCCATGACATTTTAAGTTTTTTTTTGGTTTTTGTTGTTTAGGGGTGGTTTTTTAACATATTTAGGGGTGGCCGATATTTCTGCAGTAGTGGTAAGCGTTGTTTATTTTTAAAGGATTAATTATTGCTTTGTTATGTATCAATATATTGACGTTTTATACCTTTTTGGGGGTTTGGCATAAGTGTTGATGTATGAGGGGGTAGTTTTTTAAACTGCAAGGGTCGTAATCGTGATTTAAATTATGCGGTTGTTATTACTGTTACCTTAATTTATTAAATTATAGTGTAAACATTTCTTATTTACATAATTTTATCATATTTTACTGTTGTTTATTGAAAACGGTGTCTCTGAGTTAAGGGTGGTTTTTCAACCCTTTCCCAAAGGTTTAGAACTTTCTAAGGTTGATTTTCGGATTCAGCAGGTCAAAATCTATAAAAACATATACTTCTTTGACAATCCCCTTCGGGGGCAAATTTTGACCATTTTTCAGCATCGTTCTTTAAAATGCGAATTTTATAAGTGCAATTTTTTACCCTTTATAATATGAGTTTTCTTAACAAGTTTTTGTATTCCAGGAGTCAATATTAAAAATGTTTAACGACTTTATGTCATTTCTCACGCTTAAAAAAAGATGTTTTCTTAAATAATTATAACTAAAAAAAAATTTGTTAATAAAATATCAATTGCTTTATAATATAGCTTTTTATTTGAATAATTTTTTTAAAAGGTATACAAAAAAAGTACGACCGAGTACGATCCTAATTTTTTTTAGAAGAGTAGTCCAAAGTATCCTTAAATGACCTACGGAAAAAACATCTGCGCAAACTTGCGCCAAAAAAAATTTTTGACATTTTTGTTTCATGAGTCCGATTACAACAGTAGTTTAAAATGACAAAAAGAAGATTATAACATTAAATATTCAAATAATTTATGGTAGGTATTTTTTACAAGTGATTTTTATTGTGTGTCTTGATAAATGTAAAATCAATTTTCAAAATTTCAAAATGGCGGTTCCAATATGGCGTCAAGTATTTTTAAAAATTGTTCAGTTTTTACGAAATTTGGTATTCAAAGGTTTTTCATATATCTGTTGATGAATCTAAAAGATAGAAAGTAATATGAAAATAATTTCTTACATTTTAGTCCTGTAAAATATTTTTTTATTGCTAAAAGTAAGTTTAGTAGCTTCTATTTATATTAAATTATTAAATTTCTTTCATATTTTAACCAATAAAGTTGATAAAGAATTATCAAGAATTGTCAATATTATTATTATAATTATTTCAATTATTTTAATGATTCAAAAATGTACTTAACGTTTTGTTATTTTTTGTATCTCATTGTCAGTCACTATAAAAATATGTTATTATTAAATTACTTTCTTCCATTTTAATTGTTAATTTATTTTAAAAAAGAAATTCTCTTCAAGTAAATTAAATAATTAATTTTAATAAATAAAGATATTTTTATTTTTTTATTATTTTTATTATTTTTATTTTATATTTTTATTTTTATATTATTACATATACAGTGATAGAAGGTAACTGTCAAAGTTTAAGTTCGATATCAATATTGTGACTACTCAATCTGCAAATGTAATAGTTATATGGGTGATTCTCCCGAAATACTCCTTTTTATGAGTTACAAACAGAAAAGAAAAAAAATTATTATTTATGGATTAATGCAGTCAATTATATTGAGCTTTCAAAAATCTACCACCTCTATAGCATGATCATGCTAACTTTTAGCTTTTAAAGTATATATTTTAAATTAAAATTTACAAAAAAATTAAGAGGTTAAAATTTGGAGCCGGAGTTTTTTATTATATATATTTTTCTATTTACAAAAAATTATTTAAAAATTATAATTTATTAATATTATCTATAAATTTTATAGATTTTGAAATACTTAGTTATCAAAAATCTCTTTAAACAATTGTCAAAAATTATTTTTCATACATTTTAGGTTCACTTTTCACTGGCAGTTTGTAAACAACTGACAATCATATCAATTTTTAATTTTTATTCAAAAAAGTGAGAGGAATGACGGGTGAGAGGAATGACGATTTCAACATTTTTTAATTTTATTTAATTGACAAATAATTTTCCTCCAGCTTAGAATGCCCTATCATGTTTATAAAGGATAACTTTATGTGAAAAAAATTTGCGATCAATTTATATATATTAATATTGTTTTTATTAGGGGTGAAAGGAATGACGCTTTAGGTTGTAAATCTCTGCTTATGTCTCAATTTTAATTTTTTTAACGCAAAATAATGACATTTTTTAAAAAATAACTTAAGAAATTAATATTAGAGATGTTAATTTAAATATTGATCACAATAATTAATCAATATCTCTACCCACAGCAAAAATATTGGATAATATTAAACGAGTGAGAGGAATGACGCGGTACTGCATGACAAATTTCATTTTCTATATTTAAAAAAACTACACGACATATTTTATTTATATTTTTGAAAATTATTCTTAAATATCATAACTTTTAGAAAAAATTAATAAAGGACCAATTTTCATGTTTTAAATAATTGTTTTACCTATTGAAAAAATGAAAAGCACTTAGATGACAGGTTAGAAAATCGATTTTGAGGTGGTAAAATATTTTAAAAATGTATTAAACAATAAAATTTTACAACTTTTTCTTGCAGAACATTTAGAAAAAGTGATAAAATAGGGAAATATGACTTGGTATTTTCCCAAATGATTATAATTATTTAGAAAATCTTGATTACATGCAAAATGAGGTTTTTTGGAGAATCACCCATATTCATAAACATTTTCTTAATTTTTATAAAGCTGACAGTCACTTTGACAGCTGTCAACTGTCAAATTATAAATTTTACGTGAAATTCGAGATCAGTGAGTCTAAAAATCTTATAGGTAAAATTTTTATGTAGATTTACTCATTTTCTATAAAATTGACAGTCAATTTGACAGCTGTCAACTATCACATTTTAAATTTGACATAAAATTTGGTTTCAGGAGGTCTCAAAACCTGATGAAAGTTATTTTTGTGCAGATTTACTCATTTTTGATAAAATTGATAGTTACTTTGATAGCTGTCAACTGTCAAATTTTAAATTTTATGATATATTCTTATTTAGTATGACGAAATTAAGAATATCCTAAAGTTTCGTTGCAATCGGGGCAGTCTTTCTAATTTCTCGCATAAAATAGGGTCTCTCCGACCACTGTGCCCTGTAAATAGACAATAGAATTCAATTCTATTAAACATGTATATCGCCTTTCCCAATCAATTTCATTGTAAATACCGATCAGTTTTGAAATCTAAGGACACTTATGAGTAAGAATCGCTTTATCTAATTTAATTTAACGCAATTTAAAAATTACTATTTTTCGCATAAAATAGTGTACCTCCGACCACTGTGCAGGGGCTCAAATTTTTCACGTGTACGTTCAAATAAGAATAACTTCTGTAAAAATAGTGTAATTTTAAACACGAGGAGGGTCTTGGAAATCTTTTTTTACGTACTAAACAATGGATTTTTAAAAATTTATAAAAATAAAATTTCCATTCATGAAATAATAATAAAAAATATTTTTTTATATTTGACCAATTTGGACATCTTTGGTTTCTATCGGAATACCTTCAAATTAAAGTAAATTTCCTTACCATTAAAATGATACTTTGACCAAAATAGGGAGTTTAATATGTTATTAACCTTTTTTAATTTTCGAAAGCTTATTTTAAAGCTGAAATTTTAACCAAGATTTCTGTGTTTTTAGAAAAATTTTATCTAAATTTTTCTAGATTTTTGAAAAAGTTGAAGTCAAGAGACAAAAATGAGAAACTTTGATAATTTTTTTATTTCTTTCTCACTCTACAACTCAAAAAATAGTTAACGAAATGACTTCAAAAACGGCTTATTTTACGCAAAATTTAATCAGCTTTCTAACCATATTTAAGATTTTTTGTATCTCCTTTTTTTACGAGATATGATTAAAAAGTGATGGCATGTTTTTTCATAGAGTCGCTTGTAATCGTCCTGATACTTGTGGACGGTAGTGTATTTATTGAATGGAAATTTTATTTTTTATAAATTTAAAAAAAACAATTATTTCCCAGGTAATCGGGAATAAAACCGAGAAATTCTCGGGAGTCACTCTCGAGAAATTCTCGGGACTCTTCCGGGAATTTCTCAGAAATCTCTCGGGAGTGAATAAAACAAAAGAAAATTTTTTTGTATTGATTTGTTTTTTTTACTCCCAAGAGAGTCCTGAGAATTTCTCGAGAATGACTCCTGGTGATTTCTCGGTCTAATTCCCGGGAACATTATTACGTGGGTTAGTACGTAAAAAGAGCTTTCTAAAACCCTTCTCGTTTTTGAAATTACTTTTTTTATAGAAGTTTCTATTCAATTCTATTGAAATTTGTTTTTCTGATACGTTTTTTATAGTACTTGAACATATAAAAATTTCAACTCAATTTGACAAAAAATTTTTTCTACTTGTGACAGTTCAGAAATAACGCCCCGCATGTGCTTATTTTCAAAATGGCGTAGAGCTAATAATTTTTAAAACAATTTTTTTTAATTATCCCCATTAAATTTGTAAAAGGCTGGTGAAATCTAATATTTAATTTTTACTCTGCATAAATATTTATATTGTTATAAACAAATGAAAAAACATACTTTTTCCATGTTAAATGTTTATTTCAAAGAATTTTTTTTATTTTCTGCTTTTCAAAATTCAAAATGTCGGATCCAATATGGCGACCAATTTTTTTAATGTTGTCGGATTTGTTTAAAATGTTTACTCGGACGCTTTTGGTGTTACTATATCCAAATTTGAATGTCACAATTAGAAATTGTCGCAAATATGACGCCCGAAATTTTTAAAATGAATTAAAATCTGATGTCAGATTTCAAAAATGCAAAATGGTTTGTAAAATATATACACTACCGTCGGGAATTATCGGTACGGCTGCACACGCAGGGCCCAAAAACATACCAATCTTTAAATCACGATTTTTTTTTGTAAATACAAATGTCAGAAAATTAACAAATATACCATTCAAAAGATTATTAAATTACCGACAGATTGGCTCAGTCGGATAGATGCCCGGCGTTGGTGGTCGTTTAAGGACCAAGGGTATAAGTACCCTTGGTTCGCGCCCACTTGGCTTGGTATTTTTCCGGCACGTGAGACAATCTGAGCGGGAGGTTTGACGTCGAGGTATAATGATGTGCACCGTCGATTATTGTCCGGTACACACCATTAGAACTCGACTGTCGATAAACCGGTTGTACTCAGAGAGGTTTTCTACAGTTTTCTCTCTTCTCTGGCGAGAAAACCCATTGACGGGTGGTCCAGGCGTAATGCGAGTACTCCTAATAAAGTCGGCTGTAGACGCAAAATTAGGTTAATATATAGAAAATTTCTAAAGTAGAATGGTTATGCTTAATCCAAAAAAAGTATTTCTCGGGGACTCTTGTCGAAGTGCGTAAGGCCAATAGGGCAGGAGTATAAACAATAAATAAAAAAAAAAAAAAAAAAAAGATTATTAAATTCTACGATTAATGGTACATAACTGAAAATTTTAATTATTTATGCAAAGATTGCAGCAATCGACAAATTTGACAAAAAATTTTAAAAATACAATTTTTTTGGAATTTTTTTCAACCCCTGCAAATTTTTTAAAAATTGTAGAAAAAATTTGAAACTTACATAAGTGTGATCATTCAAGTCTCATCTTTTATTTAAGACCAAAAGAATTTAAAAATCTTATTCGGTTCGTGAGATATCATTATGAACGTCCGAGCATGTTTTTTGACAAATGCATTGAATTAGTCGATTTTGAACGGTTTTTGGCTGAAAATGCTCGGCCGTTTATAATGATATCTCGCCAACCAATTGAGATTTTTGAATTCTTTTGTTCTTAAATTAAAGATGAGACTTAAATGATCACACCTATATAAGTTTCAAATTTTTTCTGCAATTTTTAAAAAATGTGCAGGGGTTGAAAAAATTTCAAAAAAAAGTGTATTTTTAAAATTTTTTTGCCAAATTTGTTAATTGCTGCAATCTTTGTATAAATTATTAAAATTTCGAGTTATGTACTATTAATCGTAAAATTTAATAATCTTTCGAATGGTATATTTGTTAATTTTCTGACATTTGTATTTACAAAAAAATCGTGATTTAAAGATTGGTATGTTTTTGGGCCGTGCGCGTGCAGCCGTACCGATAATTCCCGACGGTAGTGTAACTAATCAGAAGTGTAGCGTACGATTCAGTAATTGAAAAAATAAAAATAACACCTTGCAATTTACTGTGATAATTTTACATTTTGTAAGCAAGCTAAGCACGCCTAAAGTTATTAAAGTTTTCAGAAATTAAATACAGTGTTTTTTACACTGACTTACAGTTTTTATTCGAAAAGAAAAGTTTAGAAATGGAATATTTCTCAGGTTGGTTGATAATGTTTTCTTTTAAATATCTGTGAGGCTGTTTACCTTGAGCTTATATTATTCTTACATGACTAAATTATTCTGAAAAAGATTATTTTTATCTTTATTTACCACACGTAACTAAGCTAATTAAAATGTTGGTTTTCCATTAATTGTCTAAATTAAATATTTTAAGTAAAAAAAGGATTTTGGCATTTCAAATTGATTTTTACTCGAATAGTGACATAACCTTAAAATAACTATTGACTACAATAATTTGCATATTAATATAAATTCAGTTTAAAATCTTTAAAGAAGTTTTAAAAAAGTAAATTATTAAAATTACCACTATTGTTTCAAGTATAAAACTCATAATTTAAATAACATTTTTTAATTATGTATGATATTTGGTTATTGTAGTGAAATTTATAAAATTATATTGAGGTATAACAACAAGTGGAACTGACGACGTTGTGTTAGCCATCTTGATCTCTTTCCAAAACATATGTTAAAAAAGAGACACAAATAAAAATGGCTACCACAAGGTCGACACCAGGTGGCGTATCGCAGTTATGCGGTTCCCTATAGGTACACGGAGAGAAATCTGTTGCTCTTAGCGCATGAGCAGGCCGTACTAAAAGCGCATACACACCACCATGCGTAAGTTGCAAGAAATCCATGCTTATTTTTTATGGATTTGAGCAACTGTAGCACAAGTGGAAAAAAGCTGTGCAAAGTTAGCACCGGCCTTTGCAAAATTAGGTACAGATGTCTATGCGAAAAGCGAACCAAAATGTCTCTAGCGTTATTCGTAACACATTTCTCTCCGTGTAGATTCATTATACAAAGACAATTTTATCCTAAAATTTTACAGAATTTCGTTCGGTAAAACTAGAATGCAAGGCCAAAACAGTAATTTTTCAAGAACTAGATTGTAAAAGCAAATCCATTAAATAATAATGTAAAAGGCATAAATAAAATAATATTTTCGTGTAAACAGTCTTTATTACTTTATAATAAAATTAAAAGTTTTTGCTTAAATAATATTAATATTTTTAACGTAAATGTTATTGCAGTTGTTTAGGTGAGGATGGCGCAAAGAGAGGAAAAACACATTGTAGAAGAAAGATTGGAGAAGAAGAGGTTAGCTGAGAGGCTGCACAGTGGGCCAGGATCGTCGATTTTTGACCAAAAATCATTATTTAAAAAAGAACAAGATATTTACGAATAACAAGTATGCTACCTTCAGTTTTTGGGGTCGCTGATTACGAATCTGAAGTCAGATTTCAAAAATTCAAAATGGCGGATCCAATATGGCGGACATAAATTTTTTTATATGAATCAATTTTAATGAAGCATAAGTATCTAAAGGTTTTTTGGGTCGCTGATTACGAATCTGAAGTCAGATTTCAAAAATTCAAAATGGCGAATCCAATATGGCGGACATAAAAATTTTAAAATCAATCAATTTGAATTAAACTGATTACGAATCTGATGTCAGATTTTAAAAATTCAAAATGGCGGATCAAAAATGGCGGACATACAATTTTTAAAATTAATCAATTTTTATGAAACTTTGTATCTAGGGGTTTTTTAAGTCGCTGATTACGAATCTGATGTAAGAATTCAAGTGGATTTTAGATTGGGTGAGATTTGCCTACAATTTTTTGCTTGGGAGTTTTTAAGTTTGGTGATTACAAAACTAGTGTTTATACAATTCAGAAAATGAAAAATTTTTTCCTGTTATTAGCCTACAAAAATAAAAAGTACTGTAGTTTCCAGGATCTACTACGAGGAGGTTACCGGTAAAGATCCCATTTTGTATTTTTTTAGATTTTAAAAATTTTTTTGGTTTTTTTAGACCTGATGTTCACTTATAGGTATATAGTTTATCGCATGGGTATATCAGGTGCGCATGTAGTCCTATTGGAGAATCTGCTTTTATTTCCATGGATCAGATAAACACTTCATTTCATATCTAAATCTGATTTCAGAAACAAAGTGCTAATTTTTTACATTTTTAAAATCTGACAACAGATTCGTAATCAGCAACCCAAAAAACCTCTACCCTACTAAAAATAAAATCAGGAATCGTCATGAATGGTCAGAATTTCTGAACATTCCTGAACAGTCTCACCACTTCTGACGTTTTCGAACGTTTCTCACCATTCCTAACCAAATACTTTCCAAGCTCCTCCCACTTTACTCCCACCATTTTCGAAGCTGTGAGCATTTCTGAAATTCTTGACTATTTCTGAAATGTGTGAACACATAACCTATAAAAATGTTGGTACATCTTTCTAATTTTGGTAAAGTCTCATGAAAATTTATATATACATATAAAATCTTTCAAATTTATTTTTTACATTTCAGAATACATTATTCTATTATAAAAATTGTTCTTTTAACTTAACAAAAGTTCTCATTTTTCAAATTGGTATAATTATTGAATTAATTATACAGCAAAAGTAGGTAAATAAATCAAAACATTCGGACCATTCTTTTAACATTATTTAATATATTTATTTAATGTATATTTATAATATATTAATTTAATATATGTATATTTACTTGTAATTATTTAATATAGTTAATTAATAATAAATTTTGTTTTATAATATTAGTAATTTACTATACCAGTCAGTACTTATTATGAGAAGTATTTGCATTATAATTGAAATTGAAATACGGAGACAGCCATACGAAAAGTAGACCCCTTTTCTTTCTTTCTCTAATAACGCATGCGCGATAGTGAAACAGCTGATGTATCGAAACAACTGTTGCTTGCTTGCTGGCAATTATATTTTTCTTTTTTTTACGTGACAAATAAATAATTTAAAAATATTTTTAGCAGGAAAAATTGTATTTTATGTTAAGTTTACCTGCTTTCAATTTATACTCATCGAAATAAGCAGCTCAAAATTAAAAATTCCAATTACTATAATATTATCGATACGACATCCGAACTAAAATCAAAAGTTGCGTCTTAACTTCAAATAACAGCCAAATAGCTTTTTTTCAACATGACTTTTTAATGACTTTAAAATTTTTTATGTCCGCCATATTGGATCCGCCATTTTGACTTTTTTAAATCTGACATCAGATTCGCAATCAGCGACACATAAAACCGTTAAATACCACTGTTCATCATAATTGATTAATTTTGAAAATTGACTTTATATATTTATTGCATATTTATATGTTTATTGCAATATTCTTGTTATGTTGAAAAAATATGAAAAGGCGCAAAATGGCACATATTGGCGTCAAAGTAGGCATGCTAAGTAATCGTTCTATAACTTGTTTTTCCAAATATTATGCGGCTCGGAGGAGCTCGACTAACTGAAAGTCGGCACTCTATTGAAAAATCCACTATTTATTAACTTCAATGGAGCTAAATTTTAATAAATTTTATTTTTTTAAAGTAACTATTGGTTTTTTTACTTCAATATATCAGTTGATGAGAAAAAATAAGTACTTATACAAAAATAATTAATTTATTTCTAGATATATTAAGTATTTCAATCAAAAACATTTTATTATTTTATCTCAAATGTTAAACTTTAAATAGTTCTAGAAGACACAATTTTTTATTATTTAACAAACCCCTTATGCAATAAATTCCTTATTTACTATTAAATACTGTGGGTAAATTCTTTTGTGCATATTTGAAAGTTGAAAAATTGTATTTTTGGCCAAAATTCGACGATCCTGGCCCACTGTGGGCTGAGATATCAGAGAATAAAAAATTACCCTGAGAAATTAATGAATATGAAATATTCTGAATATAAATATCCTGTAATATAAACCTAAAACAACATATGTGTGCACCAAAATTTATCCGAATAGGTCCTGACCTGTAGAAGTACTCAATTTTAGCTCACCATGTCCAAAAATGTAGAAGTTAAAGGTAGGAAATATTCATTTTTTAAATTTTTTTAGAAAAAAATTGATTTCAATCCTTCCTACTTCGCAAATATGACATCAAATCCGGTTCGCTATATTTTTCCTATAATCTACACTTAAAAATGAGTATGTGTACTAAATTTCAGCTCACTAGGTTTCGATGTGTAGAAGTTACGTATTGGGACAGGGTCATCTTTAGCATTTTTTCGAACAAATTCAATTTCTTTCATTTCTAGTTCGTAAATATGACCTTCAATCAGGTTAACTAAAATCTTCTTAAACTCAACAATTGAAAATAAAAATGTGTACCGAATTTTAGCCCAATAGGTGACGATATGTAGAAGTTCAGTATGGGGACAGGATCATTTTTTGACATTTTTTCTAAAAAATTAAATTTCTTTCTCTCCTGGTTTGCAAATATGATCTTTAATCAGGTTTGCAATACTTTTTCCGTAATCTACACGCAAAAATGAGTATGTGTACTAAATTTCAACTCTCCAAGTCCTTATATCTAGAAGTTAAGGAGGGACAGGGTAATTTTTAAAAATTACCATGATATGTAGAAGTTAAGGTGGGGAGACAGGGTCATTTGGCGTAATTTTTTCTGTAAAAATCGATTTCATTTAGTGCTAGTTCGTAACCATTACTTTTAATCCGGTTCGCTATATTTTCCCTGTAATCTAGACGTAAAAATACGTATCTGTACCGAATTTCAGCTCACCAGGTTAAGATATGTAGAAGTTAAGGGAGGACAGCCTATTCTGAGTGTCTGGGACGGACACACGAGTGATTTCATAAGGGTTCTGTCAGTACACCTAATGTGTACGGAATCCTAAAAAGTAGCTAATAATATTTTGTTAGAACCTATTGTTGCAAAAAAAAAGTTTGTAAAATTAAAACAAAAATATTACTTATAAAAAGATATGGCACTCACGAACTCAACAAGTTTCCAATCAAAAGCGGAAGAGAAATCTAAGGAATTTGAAAAATGTTGTACAACAGTTTTTTGAAGAGAATAGGTACAGTAGATTATGTGCTGGTAAGAAAAAATTTATTACACGAAAAAAAGTCAGAAAACAGAAGCAATATCTGTTGAATACTGTTCGAAATTTGCATAACGAATGTTTAAAGGGGGGAAATATTATTAGCTCTTCGTTATTGGCGAGATTAGAGCTTTTTCGGGTAGTGGCACCAAAAGTATCTGGCCAAGATATGTGTATGTTTATCGCACATAATAATTTAGAATTAATTATAGATTCTTTGAGAAATGCAAAAGTGTTAAAAGTCTTGATCTACGAGAATTTACTGAATTCTTTGTGCTGCAATAGATACCATGAGAAATGGTTACGAACAACTTGTGAAACTTGTTTTACAAAAAGTATCGAATTTTCTGACGAACTTAATAAGACAAAAGTTATAAAATATAAACAGTGGGTGTCAGGGAAAGAAAGTTCTTTGGATCTTGAAACAAAAAAAATCGTAACGAAGCAAAAAAAAGAATTCATGGAACATTGTCAGTGTTTGTGTTATTTGTTTAATATTATTAAATATTGTTTAATTATTTCATGTTACATAGTAGGTAAAAATTAGATAAAACAAACCTTCTCATTCATTTTCCTTAAAGAACTAACTTAATCTAATAATCTATAAAATCGCAACAATTCAATAATTTTTAAAAAATTAAATAAGTAAATAACAACGATGTAAAGATGCTGAGATGTTTTTATTGAAAAGAGCCTGAAGTGGCATTTTGTATTTGGTTTTAAATGGCAATAATGCTTCGTCCATGATTTTGGCCTTCCGGAGTTAGACAAAGTCCATTTGCTTAATGAGCATGCGTGGTACGGTGGAGAAACCAAGAGCGAGAGTCAGTCGAGCGGAAGCAGCAGAATTGTCAAGACGTGCCGAGTTGCCCTCTTTCTACATAAATTTGCCATTGCCAACCAGTCTTCATACCATGCTCGTACATATATTTGTCGTTACACTAGAACCAAAAAGGCGCGCGTTGCGCGCCTACTTCTGGTCCTTTCCCACAACGAAAACCTTAATATAACCTTAAATTAAATCTTAATTAAATAAAAACACATGTTTATATTTTAAAAATTATTTCTCTGTTAATAAGATTGTTTAAAAGTTTTTTAATTTTTTAAATGTAAGTTTGACAAATTGAATTTTCTAAAAAAAAATTACACGTTAATGCCTATAAAAAATTCTCATTCTGGAGAAAATCACCTTTAAAATAAGCATAACATCATTAAAAAGCATTCAGTATTTTAGAAGTTATTAAAATTTTTGTAAAACATTGAAATTTATCATTTTTTAAAAATGTCTAAATAAAATATTAATCAAATGACTTCTAAAAGATCTTGATCTATTCAAAATTTAAACATCTTTTAAAACTTAAAATATACAAAAATTTTAGGTTCCGTACATGATACGTTTTAAAATGTTTTTCATTCTCCTGAAAATGGGTATGGTCTCCAAATTTTAACTGGTAGTGTATATTATATTTTTATTAGAGTTTTTCTTATATTTAATATTGAAATAATATTTATATAATATATATATTACAAAACTAATTGTGTTCATAATATGGAAATTACAAAGTAAAAACGCTACAGATATTTTCCATCAGTTTATTATATTTTTACTTATATTAGGGACAAAATAAATGAAACCGGCCACTTGAAAAATTATGGCAAAACTCCAAGGATTAAGTTAAAAAAAAGAAAAATCAGTAAACTTCTATATTATAGAAATTGTGTAGATTTTTCTGCCAAAATACAGGCGAAAATTTTTTTAAATTAATACTTGGAGTTTTGCACATCAATACATGGTAATTTAATTTTTCCAAAATATTAAGAACATTCTTGAATTTGCAATTGTTTATAAGAATTGTTGATAACAATTTTAAATTTTAATTTTTTAACAATCTTTTTATTTTATATCATTAAAGTATAGACATTAAGCTTTATTTAAAAGAAATTACTTTATTATCATTATTTGTTTTAAAGTAATAATAACATGAAAATAAAATGATCCAGAACTTCAACACCAAATTACTTTAATAATATAATTTTTTTTGAAATTGTTTCACTTATTTGGACCCATTATATTAAAACATCAAAGATTTTTTTGTTGGGAATAAATTATTCTCTGATAAATGATTTATTACCATTTATTAAATCAATTTTAATTAATTGTACACTATCTGCGAAAATTGTGAAATACTACATGTTAGTGCTATAAATAATTTCTTTATTTTGCAAAATGTAGGTATTAATTAACATTTTTCCCGTCTAAGGCACTAAAACTCAATATAATTATTTAAAAATTAATCTTATAAGTAAAATTTAACTATCTTTCTAAAATCATTAAAAAGATACTTGAGTTTGTCTTGTTTTAATAAAATTAATATATTTTTAGAAATACTTTACACGTGTTTATGTTCTTTGGATGAAGCTGAAATATGCATTTAGTTTATTTTAATACAATTAATGTTTTTTAAAGATAGTATTTAACATTAAAATTTACAAGTAAATATGTAAATAAAAAAGCCGAACAAGTTAGAAACCTAACTTCTATGCTTGGCCATTTCTGGTTAAAAAAATATCAAGCTAAAACAAAAATTGTGCCTTTTTTAAAACATTTACAATATAAAATTTTTTTAATTTCTTATTTTAACTCATAGTAATCATAGTAATACAACACTATCCTACCTAATTTTTTACACAAATAACATTTTTATAATAAAGTTCAAAAATTTAGAAATTAAAAAATTACATTATTTTATTATTATTTTATTATTATATTATTTATATTAATTTATTTTTATATTTATAAGAAAATACAAAATTTTCATAAATTAAAAGAAATTTAAATTTTAGTCATTTAAGTAATTTTTAGTTTTATTTAAGTATTTCAACATTAAATACTATTATAAAAATACTTTAAAATGAACAGTACAGATGGTCACTTTAAGCTTTAATTTTTTACCAATTTTTAAGAATTTAAAGTTAAAAATCAGTAATCAAAATTACTTCTAAAATAAGTCAAAAACATGATTCTTATACTGGCACCTTATTATTATGGCACCTGTTTATTACCTTAAAGACTCTAATTTTGAACTGAAATAAAAAATATTCTTTTTTTTTAAGACAACATAAATTTTTTTATAATAAAAAACTGGGTACTTGTTTAAGATTTATTAAAAAAATATTAAACCATGTAAAGTATTATTCTGAAATTATATTAAGTTTTTAATAAAACAAGGCAAACTCAAGGATGAGCTCAAGGATTTTTTAACTGATTCTAGAAAGTTATTTAAATTTCTTTACAAGTTTAATTGTTAAAAAAGTAGATAATGTTAGTGACTTAGACGGGAAAGATGTTAATTTATTAATTGCAATTCTTAATTACAAATAAGAAAAATTATTTTATATAATTAAAAAGCAGTATTTTACACAATTTTTCAAAACATACCTCCTTATCCTTATTTTTAATCACAAAATTTTTTTTGTCTTATTTTTTTTTAATTTGGAAGAGAGAAAAAAACGTGTTCTTAACTTTGCACTTTTATTTTTCTGTATTACATACTGTAAAAATCTGTTAATAAAATGTAACTACTGTAAACTGTAACTACTGTTGAAGCTCTTATAAACAAAGAAAATACACCAATAGCAAGCGTATCCGCTAGGATTTCTGACCAATAGCGACCGTCATCATCGGTTTTCAGCCAATAGCGACCGTCATCATCGTCTTTCAACCAATCGCGACCGTCACCATGATATTTTTAACCAACAGCGACCAACAAGTGCGAGTTACACTCGCATTAAAATCGAGGATTCCGTACACCAAAATTAAACTTCTTTTTTATAAAAAATATGTGGGGAAGAAATATGATTAATTAAAAGGAATAAATGCAAATTAGACAAGAAAGAAATCGAATAAATAACAATATCCCTCCTTTAAATACTACATATATAAACCTATAGAGATAAAATTTATTTACATATTCTCGCAATAAGATTACAAGAAAAATATAGTATTATTCTATAATGTACACTAGCGGCAAAAATTGTGCGACCGCTAACACCTCGAGCTATTAAAAAATCCCAGTACGTATCTCGAGAACCCGTTAATATTTTTTGCTGTACTTGGTTTCTATTTAAAGCTTAGATTACAAGGAATAGTCTGTGAAAGTAACCATTTTTTACATTAACTTTTCTAAATTTTGCCAGGAGTTAAAATCAGGGTAAGAATGTGCGAAAAAAATAGAATTATTCTTTTTTGTTTATGACATGATATGTCGCTTCCTATTTATGCAATACAACTTAAAATAGTGGCATTTTATTTGAAATTTATTAAGCTTTCCAATCCAAATTAAAAAAGCATCTAGCTTCATTTTCGACGTAGTTATCACTTTTTCTGTGTGGGTGTGTTTTTTAATAGCTCGAGGTGTTAGCAGTCGCACAATTTCCACCGGTAGTGTAAGTAATATGAATATTCTGCAATTAAAACGTAAAACAACATATGTGTGTACCGAAATTCAGCCCAATAGGTCCCGACATGTAGAAGTTAAGAGGGACAGGGTGATTTTTGGGAATTTTCTTTTCAAAATAATTTTCTCTCATTTCTCGTTCGACACCATGACCGCCAATCAGATCCGCTACATTTTTTTGTACTCTACAGGTAAAACTACAAATGTTTACTAAATTTTAGCTCACCATGTCCCAAAATGTAGAAGTTAAGGGGGTCACCTAGTGTGGCAGACGTTTTTTAAGAGTTTTTTTGGGATTTTCTTTTTAAGAACCATGAAGACTTAGGACTTCAAATTTTTTACCATATATTGCGTTTTATTTTAACAACAAATTAAAATTTTTGCAAGTAAAAATATTTTAATGATTCCGAATTATAAAACTGGAAAGTGATGATGATCATAAAAACGCCATCTATCGGCGTCCACGATACTGACTAATTGACTGAATTAAATTAAAAAAATCAAAAGGCATCTTAATCTGTGAGAATGTGGCTATATTTTTTTCAATTATCCCAGTTCGGGCGATAGCCACATACGTGCTGAACATGCCCTTATAAATTTGTGCGATATTGGTCAAGCCGTTTTCGAGACATCATGGACGCCAAGTTTGAAAAACACAGTTTTGAGAAAAACGCCTGTCAAAGTTTAAGTACATACATTGTTCGCTTGGAAACTCCTTGTCTTCACGGAAAAAAATTAATCTCTAAATTAGAGATTATATCTGAGATTTAGACATAAACTATCACTGGAATCGGACGTAAGATGTAAGCAGATCACTAAAACTGAAATTTGGTATTATATCTAATCCGAATATTAGTATTGTGAAGAACACGTATATCTTATGCCTAAAAATGATATAAGGAATCTTAAATTTTATGACATGGAACATATGTTCTAAACTATCAACTTACTTGAATAAATTCAAATCTAATATATTATTTGAATAAACAATATTAAAAATTTTAGTCGTATATTTATATAATTCGTATTTTTGTAATAACTCGATGTAATAAGAATTTATAGTTTATTACAATTTACAGTGAGAATTATTCACAAAATATTTATATTGTTTTCCCTGTATGAACTATACATTGCCAAGTATAAAAAAGTAGTTGGATATTTTTAAAACACAATACGAATTAAATATTTTTATTTCATTTTTTTGTTTTAATCAAATCATATATTTATTATAAGTTTAACAAATACAGGGAAGTGCTCTATTAAATTCCACATCAGCCATTGAGATATATAACGGCGTTGGAAGGTCTGTAAAATTTGTAGGTTACAATTATCGCCCGACAAAATACGGCACTGACTGATTTAAATGACGTGAAATAGGTAAATAAACATTTTTCAACCACTTTTTCTCTAAACACAGACACTTTTTACAAAATAGGCCAACATACAACGAGTAGGAATCTTCTTAATTACCTAAATTCAAAAGACGGTTTAAATTCATGTAGAAACGCGGTTGTAAAATGTAAAATTGGAAAGTGATGTAATGCTAAGAATATAACAGCTGGACCATTGTGCTCTCTGCATGCTTCTGCCCTCTTCTGGCGACTGGCAGTAAATCGCTTCTTGTTGTCTGTCATTACATTACTTTCCAATCATTTTCAATTTTACATTTTACAACCGCGTTTCTGCATGAATTTAAACAATCTTTTGAATTTGGGTTATTAAGAAGATTCTTACCCGTTGTATGTTGGCCTATTTTGTAAAAAGTGTCTGTGTTTAGAGAAAAAGTGGTTGAAAAATGTTTATTTACCTATTACACGTCATTTAAATCAGTCAGTGACGTATTTTGTCGGGTGATAATTGTAACCTTAAAATTTCACAGACCTTCCTTCACAGACCTTCGCTTTTATTTGGATATTTAAAAAAAATTTATACTTAATTAATTAAAATGGTTAAAATCTTTTTTGTCACTGATTAACTTAAAACACAATGTACCTAATTCATATAAAAAAAGTTGTGAAATTAACAAATCTCTAAATCAAAGATGTGAATTTATGGCGTTTTCTGGTATAAAGTTTGACAGAATCAAACACAACTTATCACAGTAATTGTGACTATAATGTTTAATTTAGATACACTTATATTTCATTGGACTTCAAATTAATATTATTTCAAGTTTAGAGATTAATTTTTTTCCGTGTTCTTAGTGCTGTAACTTTCTTAGGATGTCAAATATAAAAAATTCTCTTTACCCACATATTCTACACATATTGTAGATGTGATTTATGAAAAAAAAATTTTCGATTTTTTGAACCTATTACACGGGGTCACCCCCTTAAGGTATAGAAAATATTCATTTTTTAAATTTTTTCATAAAAATTAAATTTTATTCCTTTCTAGTTCGTAAATATGACCTCCAATCAGGTTCGCTAAAATTTTCCCCAAATCTACAATTGAAAATGAAAATGTGTACTGACTTTTAGCCTAATAGGTGACGATATGTAAAAGTTTAGTATGGGGACAAAATCATTTTTTGACATTTTTTTGAAAAAATTTGATTTATTTCCTTTCTATTTCGTAAATATGACCCCCGATCAGGTTCGCTATATTTTTCCCGTAATCTACTCGTAAAAATGAGTATGTGTACTGAATTTCAACTCTCCATATCCTTATATTTAGAAATTAAGGGGGAGGGCAGGGTCATTTTTTGAAATTTTTTTGAAAAAATTTGATTTATTTCCTTTCTAGTTCGCAAATATGACAGCCAATCAGGTTTGTTATATTTTTCCTGTAATCTACACTTAAAATTGAGTATGTGTACCGAGTTTTGTCTCACTAGGTCATGATATGTAGAAGTGACAGGTGGGGGACAGGGTCATTTGTCGTAATTTTTTCTGAAAAAATTACGAACAATTTATTATTAACAATTTATTTACTTAATAAACCATCAGTTCTGTGTTATATTCAACTGTTTGTACTTTTTTACAATCAAAAAAAAATCCCTCTGTTTTTCATTAAAACTCTACAGTGCTCTAAATTCTGACAATCAAACATTATTTTTAAAACCTATTGCAACTGAGCATTTTTCACTTATATATATATATATATATGGGACATTCCACGTCAACACGGACAGAGCTCTAAACAAAAATTGCTTTGATGGATTTAAACGTTCTAGGGCTTAAAAGATTTCTACGTTCATGTACTTTAAGATGCCGATGGGCGTTTTCTGCAAAATTCAATTTCCGATGCCAATAGAACTGTCAAAAGTCAAAAGGTCCAAAAATCTCAAAATACTTTTATGAATTAAAAGCAAAAAACGAGGTAAATAATTCTGTAACTCATTCTTTATTAGTTTTTAGGGTTCCCGAATATAAATCTAAAGTTTTTTTTAAAAATCGAAAATGGCGAATTCAATATGGCGGACAAAATTCAAATTTGATCAGATTCGATTAAAACTTGTTACTTGGGGGTTTTTAGGGTCGCTGATTACGAATCTGAAGTCACTTTTTAAAACTTCAAAATGGCGGATCCAATATGGCAGAAAAAATTTTCAAATTTGATCCGATTCCCTTAGAACGTGTTACTCGGGGGCTTTTGGGGTCGCAGATTATGAATATGAAGTTACTTTGTGTTTGAGACTTCAAATTCATAATCAGATACGCTAAAAACCACCGAGTAACACTTTTTAATTAAATCTAATCAAATTAAAAAATTTGATCCGCCATTTTGGATTTCTACAAAGTAACTTCATATTCATAATCTGCGACCCCAAAAGCCCCGAGTAACACGTTCTAAGGGAATCGGATCAAATTTGAAAATTTTTTCTGCCATATTGGATCCGCCATTTTGAATTTTTAAAAAGTGACTTCAGATTCGTAATCAGTGACCCTAAAAACCCCCAAGTAACAAGTTTTAATCGAATCTGATCAAATTTGAATTTTGTCCGCCATATTGAATTCGCCATTTTCGATTTTTAAAAAAAACTTTAGATTTATATTCGGGAACCCTAAAAACTGATAAAGAATGAGTTACAGAATTATTTACCTCGTTTTTGGCTTTTAATTCATAAAAGTATTTTGAGATTTTTGGACCTTTTGACTTTTGACAGTTCTATTGGCATCGGAAATGGAATTTCTCAAAAAACGCCCATCGGCATCTTAAAGTACATGAACGTAGAAATCTTTTAAGCCCTAGAACGTTTAAAACCATCAAAGCAATTTTTGTTTAGAGCTCTGTCTGTGTTGACGTGGAATGGCCCATATATATATATATATATATATATATATAACACCATTGTAATTGATCTATTTTGCAATCCGTTGCAAAGTTTTGTCGGCAAATAAGCAATGGAGTGGCAGTGCATGAGTAGATTCTACTAGTTTTGTAGGACCCGTTGCAATACTTTTTGTTAACGGTTTAAGGACTTGAAGCGATTACCAACACTAGTGTCTAACTGTTAATGTATAAGGCTAGTTTTTGTGGTTCCTCATACCACACACATGTAGAATCGTAGACGTCCAAATCTATTTACACATTGTGTCAGAAAAAAACATAATAAGTTAAGATTTGCTTCAGAAATAACAGGATGTACGATCCTATTATTAAAATATTCTTTTTTGTGATGGTCGTGTACCATATTGAGGAATATTAAATTTATATTAAATCCATCGGGTTTAAAATTATTTTTAAAATCTTGGCGTCCAAATTGCGTAAAATACATTAAATTTTGTATATCTGACTTCAAATTTGTATTCAGTGACAAAAAAACTTTCGGAATTCAAATTTCGTTTAAATCCATTAACAACTTAAAATTTTTGGCGGACATATTGGATAAAAAAACTCAAAAAATTTTAAATCTGACTTCAGATTCGTGTTCAGCGACCTCAAAATCCCCAAGTAACAAGTTATGAGCGAATCTAAATAGTTTTTAAATTTGTCATCCGCCATATTGGATCAGCCATTTTAAATTTTAAAAATCAGACATCCGATTCGTAATCAGCAACCTCAAAAAACTCCCGAGTATCAAGTTTTAAGTGATTTAATTGATGAAAAGGTCTTACACATTTTTGGCCCAGTTTATAATATTTCAGCTCCACACGGAAGGGGTTAATCTGCCATATTGGATTAACCATTTTGAATTTTTAAAAACAGACTTCATATTCGTAATCAGCGACCCGAAAAACCCCCGAGTAACAAATTTCATCAAAATCTAATGAGTTTTCTCCGAGTTACTGTTTTTATCCCTTAAATTTGAAAAGGGTGTTTTCTACCCTTCAAACCAAAATTGGGCCGATATAAAAAAACACGTGTCAAATATATTCCAAGGAACTACTTTTATGCAATTTTTAGAAAAATCGGCGTCTGTCGGTTCCCTAGTGTTACTTGTAAGATAATGCTTTAAAAAATGCTGCTTTTGGGGTAAATGTTGAATTTTTATCTTCATTTCCATGTAAGGTCGCATAATCATTCAGGTATTCAGCAATACTGTCGCTTAGAAAATTAAAAATTTCATAACTAATGAAATCTCCACAAACAATTGATCGAATTTCCATTAGATTTCTAAAGTTGTAGAAATAGGGGAAATCCGGCTCCACAATATGTCGTAGAAGAAATGGAACGATGTAGGCCAACGTTTTTATTTGCACTGCCGATTGATTCATATTTTATCCTAGAATTAAGTGCTTTGCCTTTAATGGTGAAGGCTTGTACTTAGTTTAAGAGAAACCACAATCAAAATTAAGAATGTGTTTATTTAATTCTTCTAGATTTATTTTTTGTAAAATAAATTTTTGAGCGAAATTTTAAATAGTTCGTCACACCTATCGACTTCGTCTGAATATAATTTGACGTGAAATGATTTAACAAATCGTCTGCCAAGCATATATCTACTTGGCATTACCGTAGCATGGTTTGAATTCCAAAAAACCAGCATTTTGCAAATTTTTTCACAATTGTGGACTCGTTGACGAAGAACATTTTTTAAAAGTCTCTTCTCGTCTTATTCTAATCGTCAACATGGCCACTGTCTTTGGTATTCGACATTTTTTTAAGTTCTTTTTTTCACTTGTAGCATTCATGGAGTCAAAAGTGGTGTCCATTAAATTTGCAAAACTCGCTGAGGCTGCAGCTTCTGCCTAAATTTTTAAAGGTCCAATTGGAGTTTGAATTTCGGCATTATATTGACAAGTCGTATAAATAAAATTTGCCATTGACCTACTGAACACTTTAGCAGCGACGCAAACTCTCATCTTTTGCATTTTCTCTTCGTATATAAGTCCTTCCTTTAGTTTCGGTAATGATAAGACTAATTTATAGACCATTGTATCTAACTCAAACGCTGTCTTGTAATGCACCCCTTTCACCAATTTGCCATCCCCTAAGTTCAGAGCCAGGTTCTACGTCTTTTCTTCTAAATACTTTTAAATACTCGTTCCGCAGCTCATCAATTACTTTCAAGTTTGAACTGCCTTGGTCACATATTGTGACGACCAATTCAAACTTGGTAGAGGCAACAGCTCTGATGTTTTCTCTGACGTATTGAATCAGCTGATCGTATTTCATTTGAGAATAGGTATAATAATAGGAAAAGAGAATTTGGCTCCATTAGACAAACGTCTAAGCATGAATACTATTACGCGATCATCAAATTGGGCACTGCGATAATTTCCTGAATCTTCAAAACCGATGATTTTGTCTTTTTTTATGTCGTATGCAACGTGAGCTGGGATGATCCCAGCACATACTGTCGACAGAAACATTAAAACCGTCTTCGAAGTCAGAGTGGACAAATTTGTCAGGTGTTTATAAGCTGCAGGCGATTTTTTAAATATCGACAAGGCCAAAACTTTTTGTTTGTGACTAAATCTTCTTCCCTACACGTTTTAATTAACCCTTCCCTATCCTATTATCTTTATTGCACATGCGTGAAACTATTAAACATGTTAAAACTAGTCTAGACTTGTCTGATGATGACATAAAGTAGGCGTGGTTAAATAAATAAGGGGTAATTCGCATGCGTTGAAGCAGTGGTGGGAGCATTGCGTGATATTTTGGTATAAATAGAGGCATCTTGAGCTGTAAAGCTCATTCTTATTCTGTTTTTTAGCTCAATGGATCTCACTAAAATCAATGCAGCTGGTTGCATGGAGTGTTTCCTGACAACGAAGCCGCTGTCAGACTTGACTACTGGCCATAAGTATGCCGTCACAAATGTTTCCACTGTTAACGTCAAATATGGCGACAGAACGGTCGTTGACTTAAATGGAATATGTAATAAATTCTTACCTTCAAGAATGCTAAAAGTGTTCACAAAATGCTTCCTGCAAGTAACTGAAGCGTTTCTTTATGTTTTGGTGTCACTTTACAAGATCCCGGGTTCAGATTTTAAATTTATTACATAGGAAATCAAATATGGAAAATTTTGTGCATCAAATTGCAAAAAAAATTAATTTTTTTAAAAATAATTATTTCTTACTGAAGACTTTTTTCACATAAATAAAAGTGTCACAAATTAGCAAAAATTATTAAGGGTTCATACCACTTTACACGCTTGAAAATAAAGCTATTTTCTAAATTTTTTTACGATTCCTATGGATTCTATTGATCTGTATTTTTTTAGTTTAATAAATACACTCTTTAACTTTAAGGAAAACCTTATTTTATTAAAAAATATTATTTGTTTATTTAAAATTACAAATAATTTTAGACCTGCTAAAAATACCAATGCCAGCTGCGGGATTGATTTATCAGGTTAGAAAAACCTAAAACACATAATTCAAGTTGATTTATCTTAAGTAGGACTGCGCCTATCGCCCGACTAGAAGTTTTAATTTTTATACAAAAATAACAAAATGGCGACAATTAAAATTTTTTTTTCGAAAATTAGGGTTTTTTTGGCAGCTTTTCGGTTTAAAAAATAGTAAAAATTTAATATTTTTAAATAATTCTAGTTCTGGCAATATCCACACATGTGACGAAGATGGAAATATGTGGTTTTGAAAAAAAACGCGTTTAAAGTTTGTGTTGTATACTTACATAGCCGTATACGCACTCAAATATCACTCAAAAAAAAAATATTTTGAGTGCTGGGATCTTTCTAAAAATTGTACACCACATTTTTGACATATTTTACTTTCGAAATCCGTAATAAAAAAATTTTGTTTTTTTGAAGATGACAAAGTGGTATAAACCCTTAAACTTTCACAATATGCAATAGCGGAAATAAAAAAAAACAAATGGCGGGTCCAAAATGGCGCTAATTTGAGAAAAAATTATTCAATTCATTTTATGGTGCCAAAAGAAATTTAAAAAATTTACTGTTTTAGTTTGAATTTTGTTACTCAGGTGTTTTTTGAGGTCGCAGATTATGAATCTGCAATTGGATTTTCAAAATACAAAATTGCAGATCTAATATGGCGGACAAAAGTTATTTAAATTTACTAGATTTGTTTGAAACTTGTTTCTCAGGGGTTTTTGAAGTCGTTGATTATAAATATGCAATTGAATTTTCAGAACACAAAATGGCGGATCCAATATGGCCGACTTTGACTCTTGGCAAGATTTTGAAAAGTTGATAGAAGCAACTGTTACTTTTACAGAATATTCCTTGTAATCTAATCTTTAAATAGAGACCAAAAACAGCAAGAAATATTAACGCGTTCCCGAGATATTACAAAAACATTTGTACCGTGCGAAGCGAAATTTTCAACCATCGACTCATCTAATTCGCCGTTAAGTCAGTTGCGTGGCTCTGAAGGTCAGAGTCGTAAATTAATTTTACCAAGTAAATCGTTACTGGGATCAATTTTTAAATATAATTTTAATAAATTAATTTAAAACGTGGATCCCAGTAACGATTTACTTAGTAAAATTCATTTTCGACCCTGACTTTCAGAGCCACGCAACTGATACAACGGCGAATTAGAAGAGTCGATGGTTAAAAATTTTGCTTCGCACTGTATGACTGTTTTCGTAATATCTCGTGGACCCATTAATATTTTTTGCTGTTTTTGGTCTCTATTTAAAGCTTAGAGTACAAGGAATATTTTGTAAAAGTAACAGTTGCTTCTATCAACTTTTCAAAATTTTGCCAGAGGTAAAAGTCAGGGTAAAAAATTCTAGCTTCAATTTTGACGGAATTATCACTGTTTTCGTGCAGGTGTGTTTTTCAATAGCTCGAGGTGCTAGCGGTTGCACAATTTCCGCCGGTAGTGTATGTGACATTCCACCGTGAAAGGGTCCTTAAGCTTGCATAGATTAAATAATATGGTTAATTAATTGTTAATCTAACTTTGGCTTAACATCAACTTAACTATAATTCAGATTTAATTTAATATTGATTTAACTTTAATTTCAAATTGATTTAACATTAATTTAATTTTGATTTAATATTATGTATTTTAATTTTTTTATACCTTGACATTCATATAATTAGTTTTCTTATTAATCTTAGCTCTAACCTAATGTTAATTAGGGTATTTGAGTAAATACAACATCAGTAACATTTTATACACATATTATAACTTTAAATTTACAATAATTTACAATATTAATTTTTCCTTATTCTAAATTCAACATTATTATGCTTACTACTTATATATATATATATATATATATATATATATATATATATATATATATATATATATTTCATTAACCTGTTAACGCAAGAAACCTCTGAAATTTTGTGTTTGATTGAAGATATATTTTTATATAGGTACTGAAAATGATCCCTGCAAGTAACTGAAGCGTTTCTATATGATTTCAGGGTCGCTCTACAAGATTTGGAGTTCAGAATTTTAATTTATCACATATGAAATCAAATATGGATTTGAAATGTAATAGAACTTAGTGTTTATATGTTTTTGAGGTCGCTCATCACGAATATATAATCAGATTTTTCAAATTCAAAATGTCGGATCCAATAAGGTTAACAGAAATTTAAAAAATTTACTCGATTCGATTGAATTTTGTTACTTAGGGGTTTTTGGGGTCGCAGATTATGAATCTGCAATTGGATTTTCAAAACACAAAATGGCGGATCCAATATAGCCGATTAAAATTTTTAAAGTCAATTCTAGTCGCCTGAAATTTGGAAATGACGATCATCTATTAAACTCTAGAAGAAGACGTCAACTAACTCTCACCACGTGAAGGTTAATGGATTTAAGAGTCATATTTTTTAAAATTTTTATTTCTTTAATTTTAAAAAAAATTTGTTTTCTTATTTTTTAAATTTATGTTTATATTTATCATTGTTAGCAATCAATTTTTAAATGATTTTTAATTATTTTTACTGTTATCCAAATCAGGAAACCTTAATGGCTTTTGGGGAAACAAACTTTACAAAAGTACAAATTGCATTTAGTGCAAACTTTGGAAGATTTTATACCGCAAGATGAGCATTTAGTTTGTTTATCTATTCTTTCAGATTCATGAGATTTCACCTGATTTTTGATTGCTGCATCTAAGTAATGCTAATGCTTAGCGCAAATGCTTCCATACCTTCCATTTTCTTTTCTTTATTAGCTGCATTGAATAAAACCACCAAATTTGTGACAGCAGCTTGAATCAACAACATAAAAATAACCCATGTCTACTTTTTATCTCTAATACATGGGAGTAAATTATTGCAATGAATGCTTTTAATATCGAAACCTCTCATGTATTTATTATACAACTGGATTGCCCTTGGAAATGAAATCTCAACCTTCAGAGCTGGAATGTTTCCAGAGCTTTATCGTCTGCAAGGTAAGAATGGAGTTACGCCAGCAGCACTAGATGCTACTAATACCTGCTTTGAATCCACAATTGAATTATAATTTATACCACTCTTCTTGTCGTTTGGAGCATTATGTGTTAATTTAGTTTACTTAATCTTCAACTTTATATTTTCAAACTTATCACGTGACATTGCTAATAAAACAATTTATGATGAAAGGTAAAGATCATTTGACCAATAGTCTCGTTGTGACTTCCTTTTATTGAACGATGTAAGAATTTGAATTTTGCGCCTATACGATGCAGCTTGTGCTCGTGGCAAAGGCATTAAGAGAATTCGTGGAAAACGAAGGGGCTTTCCGGAAAATGATGGGGCATAGGGGTTTTAATTAAATTGCGTGGTTTTCATTTATTTATCCAGTGTGGCGCTATTATCATAAATAAATGAGGTGTTCGTAACTAATACTGGCAGCATATTGGGCCATTCCCGCGACGCTAAATTGTGCAGTCCTAGGAGATGAAAGTTTATTCAAGAGAATCTCGCAAGTAAAAATGCACCCAAACCATTCCGGATCGCTCTGGACCGAAGATTTTTCTCGGAAAACAACTTTTATAGAAAAGGGAAGTGATGACAATTTGTTTTGTTCATTTCATTTAATTTCTTCACATTATTTTTATTTTTGTCAATTTTATCTGTGATTTTAACTGTATTTCGTTCTATCTGTCACAGTAGTCTCGGGACTAATTAATATTTACTTGATTTATATTTAATGTTTTACATGAGATTATATAATTCCATACTTTAAATTTGTTTATTTATTATTTTAATATTTGATAATATAATTTTTCATTTCATCAGAGAAGAATTTCTCAAAAAGTTGAATAGGTGAACTTTCAACAATTTTTGCTTCCTCATGAGAAAGCTTTGCATTCGTGACGATTTTCAATTTTTTAAAAGAAGGTTATATGGACTTATTTTCATCTAGATCATATGTATATTCACAAATTTATATTTATATAGGTATTGAAGAAGCTAAATGGTTATGAAATAAACAACTTGTTTTAGTATCCCTTTCAGATAATAGAATTTTATCTTCAATATTATCAGAATAAACATTTTCACCCTTGATCCAGTGATATTGATGATCATTTTCTAACTTACTGATACGCATAATTCATTTTAGTAATGAAATCTTTGTCATTAGAAATATTCTCTTCGTCTTCAGATTCCTCGTTAATATCTGAATCATCTGCATTAGGAAGCAAAACCAAATCGTCACAATCTTTATCAGAATCATGTACATAATTCAAATTCTGTTTCTGGAGGAGCAGTTTTAGACCGTTTCTGTTTAGTCACTGAATTTTCTAATCTAACTTGTTTTATTCTTGGCATTGTATTTTCTTAAGAATGAATAGAGAAATACAGAGGTATAAATAATAATGTTGAATTAGAGAATCTCTCATTTTATGAAAAAAATGACAGAAATTTGATTTTTATTTTGTTTGACATGTGTTGGTTATTAAATTACAAAAAATTAATTTACGGAAAGCAAAGACGATCACAGTTTTCCCTCAGTAAGTTTATCGCAATGAAGTTGATGAGGAATAATGCAAAATGTTAAAAATAAAACAAGTTGGATCTGAAAATTCATTGATTGAACGGAAACGTTCTAAAACTGCTCCTCCTGAAACATAATTTAAATTATATGATTCTGATGAAGATTGTGGCGATTTAGTTATGCTTTCTAATGCAGATGATTCAGATATTGACGAGGAATATGAAGACGAAGAGAATATTTCTAATGACAACGATTATATTACTAAAATGAGTTATGCGAATGTGTATAAAAAGTTAAAAACTATATAGATAAGCAAAGTAAGTTGGAAAATGATCATGAATAGTGAAATAGTTTAGTTATGCGAATGTGTATAAAAACTACATAGATAAAAAAGGTAAGTTGGAAAATTATCATCAATGTCACTGGATCAGTGGTGAAAAAGTTTATTATGATGATATTAAAAATAAAATTCAATACTATTAATCAGCTGACCTTTATCTGTCATCTCAGATTGTTTCATCAACAATGTTACGTTCTAAGTTTAAAAATACTAAGTCTTATGCTATGACAGTGTTAAAACAATTTATCAAAGCTAAGCCAATTATATTTGAACCAACAATTTTTTTGTTGTGTACTTCTGATAGATTTGTTTTGTATTTTGCCTTATTCTGACGGCTAATAGATATTCATCATTTTCAAATCTCAGGTGACTAGAATTGATTTTAAAAATTTTGGTCGGCCATATTGGATCCACTATTTTCTATTTTGAAAATCCAATTGCAAATTCATAATCTGCGACCCCAAAAACCCCTAAGTAACAAAATTCAATCGAATCGAGTAAATTTTTTAAATTTCTGTTAACCTTATTGGATCCGACATTTTGAATTTGGAAAATCCGATTATATATTCGTGATGAGCGACCTCAAAAACAAATAAACACTAAGTTCTATTACATTTTATATTCATATTTGATTTTATATGTGATAAATTAAAAATCTGAGCTCCAAATCTTGTAGAGCGACCCTGAAAGCATATAGAAACGCTTCAGTTACTTGCAGGGGGGTAAGAATTCCTGAAGTGGGCAACGGATTTTTCAAGGTTTGCAATTTCTCTAATAAACTTTATAAAAATAAAGTACTAATACAGGGACAAACAGTCACGAAGTTTTATCAAAAAATATTTATTTGTTTATTTTTTATAAACAATTTAATTTTAATGTAACATTTTTTTAAACATTTATATCTCAGAACTGGATTATCGGATTTTGATGAAAATTTTTGATTTTTTTTTTTGGACACAATTAATAAAGATTTGAGCTTTTTAAGAAAAATTATTTCAATGTTGAAGAAAATTATTTATTGTAAAAAATAATTGTTAATAATAAACAAATGAATAATTAATTGTGTTCTGGACCTTTTTCGTAAAATTTTTTTAGAACCTGGAAATATATAAATCAAGGATTAAATAACTGAAAGAAAAAGTTGGTAGATCGAAATAGTTTATTAACTGTAAATTTTTTTGTGAGAGCGGTCGCGTTGTTCCGTGCGTCGCAGCTTGACGTGGAGCTCCATAAGTTAATTGCACACTCACACCGAGTATTCTTAAAAACTGAATTACAAAATAAGTATTCAAAATGTAAGATTATTAGTAGAATTATTTTACCACATTATTGTTGATATTAATGACAATAATATGTAAAAATAATTTTTTTATTTAGGTATTTTTAAGAAATGTAATTTATTTTCAATTAAATAAATTTCACTTTGTTGATGTTTAATATCCCAAGTATAAATTGACCTAGCTGTGCCACAGGTTTAACCATAGGCCATTCGTGGAAGCCATCCATGGCCCATCTGAGTTTTGAAACCTTGCGCCGCACTTTTTCCCGACGATTACTTTAATAATTATTTATCCAAATAATTATTATTCATCACAATTTTTCGACGCCGAGGTTTTCTATTTATTAAAATATGCAACTGAAAGCGTAATTGACGCTGTCACCAATATTTATGATGTAAAATAATATTTTTTTCATGAAACTGTTTATCAGAATTAAGACTTTTTTTATTATTTCTAACCTCCGGTCAAAATCCTAACACCTTCTTGTGATAATTTAGTCATGAGAAATTTGTTATCTCGGTGTGGGATTTGATAAATAGAAGAAAATATTCTGTTATCTTTTGCAAATGCAGAATAAGAATGCCACCATCCTAACATTTTCATATTGTGCTCTAGGTGTGAAGGCAACGTCATCTGCGAAGAAGTTTTGTCAAATTAATAGAATTTCAATTCTCCAAATAATCGCCGTCATTCTGACCTTTTCCTATTATATTCTAGGTTAGAAATAAACGTCATCTTCGAAGAATTTTTATTGAAGTACAATAATTTTACACTTTTAAGTAAAAATTAATTATCACCGTCATTCCGACCACTTTCTATGGTGTTCTAGGTTAGAAAACAACGTCATCTTCGAGGAAATTTTTATAAAATAAGAAAATTTCATCCCTCCAAGTACATATAATACAAAGCATTTTTATGTATAGAAAATGATTGTTATTAATTTTTGCAAATGTTGTGTAGTTAACATAATATTTAAAAGTTTTTGTTTGACAATTACAAAACATTGAATAAATCTAACTTACTTGATAAAAGGGTATTTTATGTATTTGAAATTTTACTTTGTTTAATTTTATGTACATATACACGGAAAAAACTAAACTGGCATACTTAATGGATAAAATTAAGAAAGATATAGGTTTTTTTTATATTTTTAAATATGTATTAATATGATTTGTGAATGTTTCGAAGATGACGTTTATTTCTAACCTAGAATACAATAGGAAAAGATCAGGATGATAGCGATCATTTATTTGCATTTGGAGAATTGAAATTCTATTTTGACGTTGTTTTCTAACCTAGAGCAGAATAAAAAGCCGTCAGGATGAAGACAATCATCTTCTTTTCTCTTGGAAGGGTATAAGTCGCTTAATTTGACAAAACTTCCTTGCAGATGACATTGTTTTTATAACTAGAGCACAATACGAAAAGGTTAGAATGTGGCATCTTCATTTTGTATTTGCAAACGGTAAAAATTATTCTTATTATTAAAACCCTTTCAGAGATAATACCTTTTAAGTGAACAAATTATCGTAAGAATAGACTCTTCTAATTCGCCATTGTATCAGTTGCGTGGCTCTGAAAGTCAGGGTCGAAAATGAATTTTACCAAGTAAATCGTTACTGGGATCCACGTTTTAAATTAATTTATTATAATTATATTTAAAAATAGATCCCAGTAACGATTTACTTGGTAAGATTAATTTTCGACCCTGACTTTTAGAGCCAGGCAAATGACTCAACGGCGAATTAGAGGAGTCGATGGTTGAAAATTTCGCTTCGCACGGTACGACTGTTTTTGTAATATCTCGGGAACGCGTTAATATTTATTTATTTATTTATCAAAATACATCCCCGCGGTCCTACAAAGAACCATAAATAAGTTACAAAAGAAAAATAGAATTGAACAAAAAAAATGTGTTTATAGAAAAGCTAATACAATTAGAACTAAGCTGCTTAAAGAGAAAAAACAAAAATAAAACGAAAAATAAAATTTAAAAAAACAAAATATGTTAGCTAATAGTGACGTGATCAGTTGTGCTCTCGTAGACTGACAACAAAGTTTTTACGCATTCTACAAACTTGGATTGTGACGCTACAAATAAGTCCATATTCGGGCGAAAAGAATTGTATATTCGGTTTATATGATAGCACGCAAAAAAGATAGGAGTATTTTTTATTCGAATTAAGTCATTTTGGTCAATATAAAATGGTGAAACATCTCTAGATGATATACGAGGGATCCTGAAATTAATTAAGTCTAGCAAAATTCTACAGTCAATGTTATAGTTAATGATTTTAAATACAAAAATAGTTGCATTGATTATGCGTCGTTCTTCCAAAGTTGAAAATTTCAAAATAAACATATCCCATCGTTTGCCCACAATCAGACAAGGCTTAAAAATTGTTAATTTTGTGCTAGTTTCTTGCAAAAATTTTTGAAAACAATAGATCGATACATTCATTGTAAAAAATGAAATTTTAATTATAAAATTTTTTTAATCTTAATTTTTAATTTTTTAAAAAATATTTTTATTAAAAACTATGTAAAAACAAAAATTTTCATTCAAAAACTTCCAATTTGATTAATTTTTGATCGACTTATAAGCATTTAAAAAAATGCACGTAAAAAACGTTATTTTTCAAAAATCTGTATCTCCTAAACCACTTTATAAAAAAATTTGAAAAATTCAAGGTAGCTCGTTTTAAGGTGTTTAGCTCCAGGAGGCTAGTCAAAAGTAAATTTTTTGATCTAAAAGTTCAAAAAAGAAATAAATATTATAATATAAAATAAAAAATCACACTTTTAAATATTATTTTTAAAGTTACGATGTATAAATTTGTAAATAATAGAAAATTAAGTAAAAAATAGTAATGTTTTGAAGAACGTAGTGTTTTGTAGTTAGAGACGTGGCAACACTGCATGTACGTACAGCTGATGTTAATTTGTAAACTTAATTTTATTTTCGTGATGATTTCTGATTATAATCAGAAATGATTATAATTCACTGCCTGTTTGAAATGACGTGAAATTGGGAAACATTCATTTTCTAACAAATTTCCCTCTGTTCACAGGCACTTTTTACAAAATCTGACAACGTAGATTTGTCACAAATGTTTTTAATTGTCTGAATTCAAAAGATTTTGTTATTGCCACATTGACAGTAGAGGGCAGAAGCATACAGGGAACGTAAAGGCTCAGCTGTTGAAATGATTCGCATTACATTGCTATGGTAATTCCAATGCTGCAACCGCGTTTCTACATGGATTGCCAAAATCTTTTTAATTCAGACAATTAAAAACATTTGTGACAAATGTACGTTGTCATATTTTATAAAAAGTGTCTGTGAACAGTGGGAAATTTGTTAGAAATTGAATGTTTATTAATTTCACGTCACTTAAACCGGTCAGTGCCGTATTTGTTGGGTGATAACTGTTAATCGCGCATTATCGAGAAATTTAAGAGTAAATATATCTTTTTGCATTTATATTTATTATTAATACTTATTTCTAATTTAAATACAAAATTTGAAAATTAGTTAAATAATTTAAAATAATGTTACGTCCGTAACTTCTTAATATACTTAAATTATCTATAATATTTAGGTGTGTATTTCTTTTAAACATATTGAATTATACATATATATTATACTAACGTATTTGAAATACGTATTCATACAATCTCTTCATATTATTGCATTATATTCAGTATACTTTATAAGAAGGTAATGGTTATTATATATTTTATATGTATTTAAACAAACTTATAAATTATAACAAATCCAAGAAAGATGGATAATACTTTTCATGTAAAAAGAATAACAATAATGCATCAAGCAGATTGCTATAATCCCATAATCATTGGAGTGCATAAAACAAGCAGGCAGGTGTCTTATCCCTGGAAACTGAACTGAGAGGTACAACGGTCGCCCTTCAACCCCCCTTAAACTGTCGCTCTGGATTGTAACCTAGCAGCCACAAAAGAGAGAGACAACAGTCGCCTAGCAGTCACAACTGAGAGATAAAATAATCACTCCTCACTCCTTTTAGACAGTCATCCCGGCATTGCAGCCTATCAGTCACAAATGAGAGTTAACAGTCGCCCCACTCCCCTTAAAATCCAAGCAACATCGACACGTGTATGATTCCAAAGCATTGATGAGGACAGTTTTATATAAAAGGGATATGAGTTCTACTCAGATCAGAGAGTAACTATTTAGAAATCAACCTAAAGGCATCGTTCAGTACAAGAGACAGAGAGTAATTATTTGGGAATCTACCCGAACACATCAAATACATCGAATTATCTACAACATTATTGAAAAGTGAACAGTACATCTCCAAGTATTATTTTTTAACGTGAACCATTAAAAACGAACTATTTCCCCAAGTATTATATTTAAAGTGATCTTTAAATCCACCTTTTATAATACACCAATTTGCAAAGTATAAATTTTAAACAATTTCCAAAATTATTAAATTGGAAATAACCTCAACGATCAACGAAGATCTAATATTGAAACACATTCCAAATTTCGAACCATCAAAATTTGCTAAAGAGGCGACAACCGTCAGAAAAAAAGCATATATTTTCACAATACAATACACTATCTCGTTACTGTAAACAAGAGGACTAATACCCAACCATTAAGGACAACAAGCAGAAGGCTCCTTTTCGTCTAGCGCTCAACACCATTGAGATTGGACAAGAGATTATCATCACACCACCAGTAATCGTTATTCTTTAAGTAAGATTCATAATTTTTGTACTCATTGTAATTTTGTCAACTCTTTTCTTTCTTGGTGGTTTTTAAATAAATTATTCTCTCACATTTAGTAGGCTCATTGACTTATCCTCATCCCAAATTAGATTCATTCATAAAACTAATTTAAAACGAGGAACGCTAGGTATATTTAAAAAGGTTTCTCGTTTTGACGTAACAGAAGCCCTTTTAAATTTTGGTGCATCGGCCCGGTATATTTATAAAGTCGATCAGCCATATAATTTTGTCAAATTTTTTAATAACATTCAAAAATTTTAATGAATATAATTTTTAAATTAATGAAATAATTCAATAAAAATAAATAAATCAATGAGTATACCAATTGTTTAAAAGAAGGGGAAAATTTTTTTTTGTAACAAATGTTACGTCAAAACGAGAAAACTTTTTAAATATACCTAGCGTTCCTCGTTTTAAATTACTTTCATAAATGAATCTAATTTGGGATGAGGATAAGTTAATGAGCCTACTAAATGTGAGAGAATAATTTATTTAAAAACCAACAAGAAAGAAAAGAGTTGACAAAATCACAATAAGTACAAAAATTATGAATCTTACTTAAAGAATAACGATTACTGGTGGTGTGATGATAATCTCCTGTTTAATCTCAATGGTGTTGAGCGCTAGACGAAAAGGGGCCTTCTGTTTGTTGTCCTTAATGGTTGGGTATTAATCCTCTTGTTTAAACTAATGAGATAGTGTATTGTATTGTGAAAATATCTGCTTTCTTCCAGACAGTTGTCGCCTCTTGAGCAAATTTCGATGATTCGAAATTTGGAATGTGTTGTTTCAATATTAGATCTTCGTTGATCGTTGAGATTATATTAATCTGCCTGATGGATTATCGTTATTCTTTTTACATGAAAAGTATTACCCATCTTTCTTGGATTTGTTATAATTTATAAGTTTGTTTAAATACATATAAAATTTATAATAAAAATTACCTTCTTATAAAATATATTGAATATAATGCAATAATATAAAGAGATTGTATGAATACGTATTTTAAATACGTTAGTATAATATATATATATATATATGTATATATATATATATATATATATATATATATATATATATATATATATATATATATATATATATATATATATATATATATATATATATATATATATAATTCAATATGTTTAAAAAAATACACACCTAAATATTATAGATAATTTAAGTATATTAAGAAGTTACGGACGTACACCTCCCCTCTCAGATTGAGCATGGGAGAGAAACGAAACATGCTCAAACTTATTCAAAAACGTATATTATAGAGGAAATGTTATGACCGTTTATACATGCATTCTATCCATTCTTTATATTCTTTACATAATATTTGGAAAAAATTATTTTCATTCAAACCTTTCTTATTTTTTATATTTTCATTCTATCCATTCTTTATATTCTTTACATAATATTTGGGAAAAATTATTTTCATTTAAACTTATCTTATTTTTCATATTTTCATCTGCATAACAATAATTATTTTTGTTATTAATGTATGTTCTTTGAATCAATCTTCTAAATTTACAATATATAATGAATTTTATGTAAATATTTTATGTATTAATTTTATAGAATGAATTTTATGTTTGATAAAATTTGATGCTTACAATTTTTATCTACAAAAAGAAAAATAATTTGTTCTATACAAAGGATTGCTTTTGCGTAACATTTTGTATCGAAATTAACAAAATATGTTTATAAAATGTAAATTATAAATTTTTCATAGTCTGCTTTGAAATTACATTTAAAAAAAAATATTTTTACAAATTGGTTGTGAAACTTGAGACTTGCATGATTTAAAACTATGTCAAAATTTTTGCTCTAAAATAAAAAATTTGTTTATGATTGAAATTCATTGCAGATTTAAAGATTTTTAAATATTTTATTATTTATTATATAATTTTAAAATCATTTAACCTTTATCAGCAAAAATTTTTACTTTTACAAACAGAAAATATTTAATGACACATTTTATTTTTTCGACATGACAATTTTTAAATGTTTATTTCTTAATTTCCGTCGCTTTTATTTATTTCATTTATGCGATTCTCTTTTGTTCTCAAGTTACATTTAGACATAAATCATTAAGATGTTTGTTAAACACTGTGGTTGTAATACTTGTTTCTATTTAAATAGCTTTTTTCTTGATAATACTCTTTAGTCAAAAATAGGGTAAAATTTCGAAGTAACCTTGTTTTGTTATTATAAATTTGAACAATACCATTTTAAATTCTTCTTTAATAAAATTATATTAAATAAGGTGTAGAGTTTATTTTAATGTGTTAAAAAGAAGAGTTTTAATTTCTTTTAGTGCAAAACAAGTATGTAGAATATTGTTTAAGATTTAAGATCAAATCATTACAAAATCAAAAATTGATAAAATATTACAAAAATTTAATTTAAACTTGCGTATATTTAAAAGTAATTTTTTTTTAAATTATATTATTGTTATGGTTAAAAAAGATAATTAAACATTTGCTTAATATTCATAAAAGTTTAATTTATTGAAAACAAATTAATTTCTTTTTCTTTTGAAGTCCCTTCCTGAAACATAAAACTATATAGGGGCAATTCCACGTGAGATTTCAGTCGACCTCTTAAAATTGGCCAAAAATATTTTTTTTCTATTCTGTATTGAAAAAAAACAGATACGTATTTTTTTATTATTTTTTTGGAGGACAAATTTTTGAGTTATGAATTTTCAAAATTTTCGCTTTTTAAATGTAGGTATATTTATAATGTCAGATAACAAAAAAAATATTGCTTCTTTTCATTTTTTGCCAAGAAAAAAAAAGTTTTGTTTTTCTCTCTACTTTTGAATAATCATAACAAAAAATTTTTTTTTCATTTTTTATTAAAAAAATAAAAAAATTTTATGAACAAATTAATTTTTTTTAACTTTGGGTATAATAAATTTTTAATTTTCTTTTTTTAAAACATACCTGGAAATGATAAGAAGGTTTTGCAAAATGTTTCAGAGTGGGCCTGACAAGTTTGATTAGCAAATTTATGAATTTTCCCTCCATGTAATAGAAATACTTCATCTCCGAGTTTAAGATTTTGTGGATTACAATTTTTGTCATATTAAATTTTTGACTTTTCTTTTGCTAAAATTAAATTTTCTCTAGCGATGTTTCTCATTTCATGAAGTCTTGTTATTAAATTTGTTAAATATTGATCATATGTTTCTAATTTTTCGTGTTCAAGTGGCGGATCGCTTGATGGTAATCGTGCCAATTTTCTAAAAATTAACTTGTACGGAGTACACTTTGTACCTTCATGAATGCTTGTATTATATGAAAACATGGCTAATTCTAACCAATCATCCCATTCTTCATTTTTATTAATAAATTGTTTTAAATATTCTTCTAAAACATATTGATCCATTTGACTGGGGATGAAAAGCAGTTGTTTTAAATTGTCATATTCTAAATCTTTTTGCTAATCTTCTCATTAAATTGCTCAAAAAGTCTGTTTCCTGATCTGTTAACACTCCTTTAGGTGATCCAAAAATACAAATAAATTTTTTAATAAATGCATCAGCTATTGTACTAGCTTGATGATTTGGAAGTGCGATTGCTAAAGAATATTTAGTAAGATTATCTTGTATTGTTAATATATATTCACTTTCCATAAGTCTAGAGGACTTGAACCCCTATTCAGTAATATAACAAAGGATTTAATTTGATGAATGCACCTTGCAACTTTAAAAATTATAAGTTGAGAGGACTCGAACCTCTATTTATTAATACAGAATTGAATTAATAAATGCACCATGCACATTAAAGAAAAATTTATAAGTTAAGAGGAGTCGAACCTCTATTCATCAATACCAATATAAAATGTATATTTATGAATGCACCTTGCGACTTAAATCTTGTATAATGTTATCAATTAGCATAAAATGTGTTAAATTAATAAAAATCTTTCTTTTTTTTGTTACTGATCAATTTCGATTATTGTATGTTGATATTATTTGTTATTATTATTTGTTACAAAAAAAAATTTCCCCTTTTTTAAACAATTTGTATACTCATTGATTTATTTATTTTTATTGAATTATTTCATTAATTTAAAAATTATATTCATTAAAATTGTCGAATGTTATTAAAAAATTTGACAAAATTATATGGCTGATCGACTTTATAAATATACCGGGCCGATGCACCAAAATTTAAAAGGGCTTCTGTTACGTCAAAACGAGAAACCTTTTTAAATATACCTAGCGTTCCTCGTTTTAAATTAGTTTCATAAATGAATCTAATTTGGGATAAGGATAAGTCAACGAGGTCCACCCTTGATTACACAATACTTTATGTCATATATGCTCAAAATTGTTAAGTCATCCTAACCTAAAAATTTCGACTAAATCGTAAATTTTCGAAAAGAACGCACAATTAATAATATAATCAAAATTTTTAGGTTAGGATGACTTCACGATTTTGAACAATTTTCTACGAACTCGTCTTTACACTCGCCCGGTTTCAACGCGAACTGTCATTTTTTCAATAAAACACTTTTTTCCGCTAAAATAGTAAACCAAATTTAACATTTTGCTATACTCACAAACCTCGAGAGCAATAAATAGAACTTCGGTCATTCCATTCCCGCCAATTATATGTATAACCTATACGTAACAATTAATAAATAGCCTGTAACTCCGAAAGAGTGCAACGTGGAAAAAAAATATGTATATGAATTTTGTAGGTTTTTTTGAGCTCTATAACTTTTCTATTTACACCAAAACGCAAAAATGATTTTTTTGGTATGAAAAAGGGGAAAAACTGATTCTTAACAATTTTGGCGCCCTCTAGCTTTTGCATATTAAGTTGTACAGTAGTGATCCAATAAGATAAAATGTAGAGAAATATGTTCTCTACAACTTTTGTTTGAGAAATTTTTTAGTAAGACTTACGGTTTTTGCACAAAATCGAATCCAAAGAAATGTTGAGTTTCCTTCCCCAAGGGGGGAGGGTGATCCAACTTTTTGGTTTTAAGCTTGTCACATATACCACTAACAATTTTAGAAAAATTTTCGAGTAAGGTATTTTTTTCCATCGAAAATGCCAGATTGACTGTACTAATTATAAAACAAAACCATCGACAAGTACACGGAGAGAAATCTGTTGCTCTTAGCGCATGAGCAGGCCGTACTAAAAGCGCATACACACCACCATGCGAAAGTTGCAAGAAATCCATGCTGATTTTTCATGGATTTGAGCAACTGTGGCACAAGTGGAAAAAAGCTGTGGAAAAAAGCTGTGCAAAGTTAGCACCGGTCTTTGCAAAATTAGGTACAGACGTCTATGCGAAAAGCGAACCAAAATATCTCTAGCGTTATTCGTAACACATTTCTCTCCGTGTACACCTAGATATTCTAAAGAAAACCCTAATCCCTTAGAATTACAAGAACAATTTGACTCAGGCTATATTAATTCTAAACTTTTTGATACTAACGATAATTCATTTGACAGTGACAGTAACGATAGTGAAAATACCATAACTGAAAAAACCTTAGTAGAACATAATTCAAATAAAAGCTTAAATAAGTCTTTAACTGGCGAAATTAAAACAAACGATAACTCTGAAAATAATTCTCTTGATAACACTGATGATAGTAACAATTTTGAGAAAAAACATGGCTCTTCCAAATAATCAGCAAGTGTCTTTACGCGATGCTTTAGAAACAATACCAATGTTTGACGGAAAAAACATATCACTCTCTATATTTATTGAAAGTTGTTTAGAAGCAAAGTCTATGCTTTCTGATAATGCACAAGTACAAACAAATTTAGTAAAATTAATCAGGAGTCGAATTTCGGGTGAAGCAAGAAGAATTATAATAGGAAATAATTTTAATACAGCAGAACAGTTAACGGAAAAGTTAAACCAAATTTACGCGCCAGCAAAATCTCTATATCAGTTACAAGGAGAACTAGGAGCAATATATATGTGGGAACACGAAAATATAATTTCTTACGGGTGAAGAATAGCAGAAGCAGCAGAAAGAATATTAGACGCGCATAGGATTAGCAATGAAAGTAGAGTAGATAAACCATTTAAAGCAAGTTTAGATAAAACAAGTGTTGATTGTTTTTTACGAAGACTTAGACCAGAAATTAAAATACGAATTGGAACAGCAGATACATTTCAAGAGATAGTAAGTAAAGCACTAGAAATAAAAAGAAAATTATTATCCCACCGTGAGTTACGAAAAAGTGAGCAAAAAACTGATTATAATTCTCATCCTAAAAATAATAAAGACTTTGATAAAACAACAAAAATTAATATCGCTTAAAATAACATAATAACTTGTTTAGTTTGTGAAAAAAAAGGTCATTTTGCAGTAAACTGTTTTCAACTTAATAAATTGATAGGACCAAGACGAGAAAACTCTTTTTATCTAGGATCGCGACAAAATTTTTCAAACCAGAATCAAAATCAATTCAACAATCCAAATCCAATGTTTAAGAGATTTCAAAGTCAAAACTTTTACAAAAATCTTCAACAAAATCAGTTTCAAAATCAATTTAGAAACACATCACAAAATCAATTTAGAAACATACCACAAAATCAATTTCGAACTCCATACCAAAATCAAAGACAAAATCAACAACAAAACTTTTTCCAAAGTCAACAAAGAAATTTCTATCAAGAACCAAGAACTAACAATACTACAAACTTTGCGAATAGAAATTAAAGTATAACAAAAAAGTAAAAGAAAAAAGTAAAAGTATAGCAAAAAATTAGGACACATTTTCACCAATTGCAGGAAGAAGATGTGGGATGATAACAATAAACAACAACAAACAAATTCACAAACACAAAATCAGTGAAACTCCAAAATTCCTCTTCAGCAGGGTGCTCTGAGGAAGAATTAAGAAGAAATTACTATGCATCCAGAAACATTAATTCAGCAAAAACTAATGCAATTCCATACATTCGAATCGATACTAAAGAATTAAAAGTTCCAATAACTATGATGATTGACACAGGAGCAGGACAAAATTTATTAAAAATTCGCACATTAAATCCTGATATAAAAATTGATGAAAATAAATGTCCTAAATTAACAGGAATTAACGATCACGCAGTTTATACTTTAAGACAAGTAGAAATTAATATTTTCGGGATTTCAACAATTTTTAATTTATTACCTAATGAAGTTCCAATCGAACATGACGGTATTTTAGGAACAGAATTTTTTGTCCAGAATAAAGTAAAAATTAATTATGAAGAAGGACATCTAGAAATCAATAAACAAAAATTTAATTTTGATTAAAAAAATTATTTTACAATACCACCAAGTTATATCTGTAACATTCATGTAAAGATTTTAAATAAAAATAAAAAAGAGGGTTTTATTCCAAGATTAGAAGTAAAAGATGGTGTTTACTTAGGTGATGCAGTAGTTTCAAACATAGAAGGCATAGCTTATTTAAAGGCAATCAACACACTGAATGAATCAATTGACATTCTAATTTTTAAAATAAATTTAGAAGATTTTGATGAAATAAAACAAGAAACTCCAGTAAACAAATCTGATATTAAAAATAAAGACTCACCAATTAAACAAATAATTTATGTATTTTCAAAAAATATTAAATCAGAAAATGTTTTCAACATTACAGGCAACGACAGAGTTGAAGAAATTAAAAAATTACTTCGTCTTGAACACTTAAACAAAGAAGAATTAGAACACATCATGAACTTAGTAAAAAATTATTCGGACAGATTTCATATACCTGGAGAATATTTAGAAGGAACAGATCTCATAAAACATAGAATCATAACGACAAATGATACACTAATTATAACCAAACAATACAGATTTTCGCCTGTTTAAAAAGAAGAAATGACACGCCAAGTAAACGAATTATTAAAACAAAAAATTATTAAAGATTTAGACTCACCGTACAATATACTAATATCGATTGTACCAAAGAAAGATGACTCACAAGGGAATAAAAAATGAAGATTAGTTTTAGATTTCAGGAAACTTAATAAACGCACGGTAGGTCAATTTTACCCACTACCTAATATTACGGACCTACTGGACCAACTCGGAAATGCTCAATATTTTTCAGTCTTTGACTTGGCGTCAGGGTTTCACTAAATCAAATTGGATCCTAGAGATTCTTATAAGACAGCTTTTTCAACTGCATTTGGACACTATGAATTCGACATAATGCCTTTTAGATTGAAAAATTCGCCAAGTACATTTTCAAAACTTATTGATCAGGTATTATTAGGTTTACAAGGATCAGAACTATTTGTTTATTTAGACGACATTGTAATTTATGCAGACACCTTGGAGGAACATGAAGAAAAATTTTCTAAACTTATGGAACGATTACGGTTTGCTAATTTAAAATTGCAGCCAGACAAATGTGAATTTTTGAGATTAGAGGTAGGATACTTAGGACACATAATCCATAAAAACGGGGTAAGACCCGACCCGAAGAAAGTAGAAGCGGTAAAGAAATTTCCAAAACCAAAAAATGTGAAAAATATAAAACAATTTTTAGGATTGGCAGGTTACTATCGAAAATTTAAAGACGGATTTTTGAAAATCGCTAATCCTTTAAATTAACTTTTAAGAAAAGATATTTTTTGGACTGATAAACAACAGACAGCTTTTGATACGTTGAAAAGTGAACTATGTGAAGAACCACTTTTGAGAAGACCCGACTTTTCGCAACCATTTATACTGACAACAGACGCTTCAGGTTTTGCAATAGGAGGGATTTTATCGCAATGAGTGATTGGAAAAGACCAACCAGTTGCCTACACGTGAAGAACTTTAAATGAATGCGAAAGAAAATACGACACGTATGAAAAGGAAGCCTTGGTAGAAAATTTACGCTAGTTACGGATCACAAACCATTAGTTTGGTTTTAAAATTCTAAAGATCCCTGCTCCAGAGTAACAAGATGGAAGCTGAAACTAGAAGAATACAATTTTAATCATAGAGATATTATAAATAGAGTGGGGAAGGTATAGGCGGCAGCGTGTGGGGGAAGTGTCCTGCCATAAACAGAATGGGTTGGAGGGAGAAAGAATATTTAACACCAGTATCTGTCCTTCAATGAGCTCTAGCGCAAGAGAGACACCTACTGGTGTTAAATCTTCTTTCTCTTTCTGTCAAGTGGACGCATACATGCAAACCATCCCCACTCTATTTATACTATCTCTATGATTTTAATGTGGTCTACAAAGCAGGCAAAACAAATGTCAATGCTAATGCCTTATCCAGAAATCCAGTTAAAGATATTATTGAAGAAAAAGTACAAGGAATAAAAGAAGAAAAAATTGAAGAAACTCAGGAAATATAAAAAAATATAATGAAATGTGTGTAAGAAAAAATTGATAAACATATACATTGTGTAGCAAATGAAACTAAATACTTCTTGAATTCGAGATAATAAGAAATCTACATGATATGGAAAAAATATTTAAGGACAATGAATCCTATGAAAACTCGGAAATATTAAGAATTCTTCGTTCTATTAAAAAATTATTTGAGGAAAATGAATCTTACATGAAATTGGAGATAAGGAAAAGTCTCCAATCTATTGAAAGAATATTTAAGGACAATGAATCCTATTTGAATTTGGAGATAAGAAAAAGTCATTTGGAGAAAAGAAAAAATCTATTATCGACTGTAGAGACCAATTGCCAATGCGAAGAGACAATCTAACCTATTTTCTTTTAGTTGAGGGAGATCCTCGAGATATTGGCTTCAGATCATTAGCCAAACGCGAAAAATTGCCAAATTTTTGTAAACTTCAATTAGGTGTAGCAGAAAAAAAGCTATATATTACCATAGCGCTCTCCCTATAGAAAGTGAAATGAAAGAAAATTTATCTGATTTATCTGAAATGAATTGAATCTACAATTATTTTAATGAAAAACTTATGTGAAGAATTAAAAATGAAAAGTATTAGTATTGCAAAAACAGCCCAAATAAACAATGTAACTTTGAACAAAATCCTATCAATGATAAAATAACTTTTTTAAAATTCATTTGTAAAAGTTGTTGTATGTAGTGGATATATAAAATATCCTACTAAAGAAGAATATATGCAGTTAATCGAAGAAGCTCATTCAAGCTCAGTTGGAGGACATTAAGGTGTAACAAAAACATATGGAAGAATACGTCAAAATTATTATTGGGAAAACATGAAAAATAATGTTCAAAAATATATTCAAAGTTGTCTCCAATGCCAATTAAAGAAATTAGTTAGAGTTAAAACAAAAGACCCAATGATTATAACAGATACACCAGATACAGCATTTGAAAAAAATTGCAATGGACATTGTTGGCCCATTACCAAAAACTAAAAACGGAAGTGAATATATATTAACCTTTATGGGACTGAGGAAAAAAACACCTTCTACACTGGTTTACAGTGAAATTGCCAATTGAACAAAACATTTTTTTTCGAATAGTAGGTGTTTTTTGAGAAAGAAAATCATAGTTTTAATTTTTTTCCCTCGTGCAGTTTTTCTGTAGCTTCAAATTTTGCATTTTCGAGGTGCGACGCCACTTAAACTTACCTGTAGGAAAATTAGCTTATCAAAATATAATAAATGAGGTATCATTGGAAAGGTTATTAAATTACCTTTCGATCCATAGGTCACAGAATAAAATTCAACAAAAATTGAGAGAGTTACAGTCGATTAAAGATGAAATTTCATGCCAATTTTGATGATTTTTAGACCTTTGAGTAACTTCTACTATTTCTTTCTACATCAAACAGGAAAGAATGTTTAGGTTTTAATTTTTTTATTGATAGACTATATCATTACACAAATTTTGAGTCCTTGTGGACCTCGATTGGATTAAAAATGACAATTCTACACTAAATTTAGTGAACGAAACTACATTCTTCATTTTTAGTATCCCTTAAACATTTGCGCCAAAAATTCAAGTAATAAAATTTGGTTAAGCGCTAAAGTTACTGAAATCACTAATCAAGAGTTTCTGAAGTTGTAGATTTCGAATGCAATATTAGTTTTGCAAATTTCAAAATGGCGGATCCAATATGGCGGGCAAGTTTTCAAAAATCGATGAAATTCGTCTCAAATCTCAAATCTCAAAACTCGGGGGTTTTCGGGGTCGCTGATTACGAACCCGATGTCAGATTTCAAGAATTAAAAATGGCGGATCCAATAGGTGCGAATTCGATGGATTTTAAAAAACTCGTTCACCATTATGAGTCCATCATTTTTAATTTTCGAAATCTGACATCAGATTCGTAATCAGCAATCCCGAAAACCCCCGAGTAACGAATTTAAGACGAATTTAATCGATTTTTGAAAACTTGTCCGCCATATTGGATCCGCCATTTTGAAATTTAGAAAACTAACATTGGATTCGAAATCTACGACTTCAGAAACTCTTGATTAGTGATTTCAGTAACTTTAGCGCTTCACCAAATTTTATTACTTGAATTTTTGGTGCAAATGTTTAAGGGATACTAAAAATGAAGAATGTGGTTTCGTTCACTAAATTTAGTGCAGAATTGTCATTTTTAATCCAATCGAGGTCCACGAGGACTCAAAATTTGTGTAATGATATATTCTATCAATAAAAAAATTAAAACCTAAACATTCTTTCCTGTTTGATGTAGAAAAAAATAGTAAAAGTTACTCAAAGGTCTAAAAATCATCAAAATTGGCATGAAATTTCATCTTTAATCGACTGTAACTCTCTCAATTTTTGTTGAATTTTATTCTGTGACCTATGGATCGAAAGGTAATTTAATAACCTTTTTAATGATTCCTCATTTATTATATTTTGACAAGCTAATTTTCCTACAGGTAAGTTTAAGTGGCGTCGAACCTTGAAAATGCAAAATTTGAAGCTACAGAAAAACTGCACGAGGGAAAAAAATTAAAACTATGATTTTCTTACTCAACAAACACCTACTATTCGAAAAAAAATGTTTTGTTCGATTGGCAAAAAAGTTTTTAATTTGTAAACCTGTGCTATGGACGGACGAGGTACCCGGGTACCTATGTTTAATTTGACGATTTCTTATGGATATTATTATTAATTATAGCAACTGAATTACATATTTTATAAACAAATTATGTGTGGTACTATAAAAAATTGTTTCTTGAAATTTTTCATAATTTTTTAATAGAAATTTCAACTTCTACTAGCCTGAAATGTACAGAGGTACCCGGGTACCTTGTCCGCCTTTTATGGGTGAAGAAATTTTGTTTATTTTTTCCAAATAAATAAATAAATAAATAAGTTACATTATAAACAATATCAAAACACTTTGTATGGATAGATGTTAGATGTCAAAAAACCTTAGGTTGATACGATTTTCGAAATTATGAATAAAACCAATATGAAAGTGCAGAAGGTAACCGGGTACCTCGTCCGCCTTTTATGGGTGAGAAAACTTTGTTTAATATTTCAGAATAAATAAATAAACAAAGTACATTATAAATAATGTAAAAACACTTTATATGGATAAATTTGAGATGTCAAAAAACCCTGGGTCGCTACGATTTTAAAAAATATGAAAAAAATCAATTTTAAAATGCAAAAGGTACCCGGGTACCTCGTCAGTCCCTAAAAGGTTAACAATACAAGATAATCTTACTAAATATTCTTTAGCAATCGCACTTCCAAATCATCAAGCTAGTACAATAGCTGATGCATTTATTAAAAAATTTTTTTGTATTTTTGGATCACCTAAAGGAGTGTTAACAGATCAGGGAAAAGACTTTTTAAGCAATTTAATGAGAAGATTAGCAAAAAGATTTAGAATACGACAATTTAAAACAACTGCTTTTCATCCCCCTTCAAACGGATCAATCGAAAGATCTCACCATGTTTTAGGAGAATATTTAAAACAATTTATTAATAAAAATGAAGAATGGGATGATTGGTTAGAATTAGCCATGTTTTCATATAATACAAACATTTATGAAGGTACAAAGTGTACTCCGTACGAGTTAATTTTTAGAAAATTGTCACGATTACTATTAAGCGATCCGCCACTTGAACACGAAAAATTAGAAACATATGATCAATATTTAACAAATTTAATAACAAGACTTTATGAAATAAGAAACATCGCTAAAGAAAATTTAATTTTAGCAAAAGAAAAGTCAAAATTTTATTATGACAAAAATTGTAATCCACAAAATCTTAAACTCGGAGATGAAATATTTCTATTACATGGAGGAAAAATTCATAAATTTGCTAATCAATACACAGGTTCACACAAAATACTAGAAATCCTTGATAAAGGAAACGTTAAAATACAAGTAAAAAATAAACAAAAAATAGTACATACGAACAGACTGAAACTTTCGCGAATTAAACAAGAGTAATAAAATATTTTTATAATATATAGTTTTATGTTTTAAGAAGCGACTTTAAAAGAAAAAGAAATTAATTTGTTTTCATCAAACTAAACTTTTATAAATGATAAGAAAATGTTTAATTATTTTTTTTCACTATAACAATAATCTAATTAAAGAAATATTTTTTTTAATATTCGCAAGTTTAAATTAAATTTTTATAATATTTTATCAATTTTTGATTTTATAATGATTTGATCTTAAATCTTAAACACTATTCTACATACTTGTTTTGCACTAAAAGAAATTAAAACTCTTCTTATTAACACATTAAAATAAACTCTATACCTTATTTAATATAATTTTATTAGAGAAGAATTTAAAATGGTATTGTTCAAATTTATAATAACAAAACAAGGTTACTTCGAAATTTTACCCTATTATTGACTGAAGAGTATTATCAAGAAAAAAGCTATTTAAATAGAAACAAGTAACAACCACAGTGTTTAACAAACATCTTAAAAACAAAGTTTATCTGAAGCTCGAAAAAAAACAAAATTTCCTTCCTTCTCAAACACTTAATGATTTATGTCTAAATGTAACTTGAGAAAGAAAGAGAATCGCATAAATGAAATAACTAAAAGCGACGGAAATTAAGAAATAAACATTACAAAATTGTCATGTCAAAAAAATAAAATGTGTCACTAAATACACATCCACACAAAAAACAATTTTATTTCTGACTTGGAGGTCTCACTATGTGTATCTTATGTTTTTGGGGTGCTGAATCAGAATCCGAGGTCCATTTAACCCCATCAGATCAGGGTTTTGACATAACCCCAAAAAAGCAATATGACGGACACTTTTTTAAAAAATTCATCGGATTCGCTTAAAACTCGTTACTCGGGGTTTTTTGGTGTCGCTGATCACGAATTTGAAGTCAGTTTTTGAAAATTCAAAATGACGGATCCAATATGGCGGACGACTTTTTAAAGAATTCATCGGATTCGCTTAAAACTCGCTACTCGGGGGTTTTCGGTGTTGCTGATTACGAATTTGAAGCCATTTTTCAAAAATTCAAAATGGCGGATCCAATATGGCGGACACCTTTTAGAAAAATTCATCGAATTCGCTTAAAACTCGTTAATCAGGGGTTTTAGGGATCGCTGATTACGAATTTGAAGTCGGTTTTTAAAAATTTTAAAAGGCATTGGCATTACCCGATGTACACCGCGGAGAGGTTGCTCGATCGGATTTTGTACATCATGTATAGTCCTTAAAAGGGCTGATTGATAAAAATAATGCTGCTCATAAGGCGCATAATCTTTTAATGGTTCTCTTTTTTCGAGCTATAACGAGTTCTTTTTTCTTTAAAAGATCTATGTAATGGATTTCTGTTGCGCTTGTTGTTTTGTCCAAGTGATTCTCTTTTCAGCATCCAGCAAAAATCTGCTAACATATTGACATCCCACACTCCCTGATAGGTAGTTTCAACAACTTTAGTGTTTTGGTGGAAACGATCACCTTGTTCTTCACTAAAATGTCCCACGTTTTCAGGAAATTTGTCCAGATAAGAGTGCAAGAAATGCAGCTTCAAACTCATCAAGCATCCTAGTTTCTCATAGTCATGTAACATCTTAGCCACAATATCTTTATATTGTGGACTTTTTCGATTTCCCAAGAAGTTTTCTGCAATCTCTCGAAAACTCAACCAAGCTGATTTTTCCTGATCATTCATTTGACTAATAAAGACATTATCCTTAAACATTTTTTGAATTTGAGGACCGTCAAATGTACCTTCTTTAATTTTGGCCTCAGAAATTTTAAGAAAAATCGTCTGCAAGTATTCGAAACATTTTCCAGTCTTATCTAGAGCCTTGACAAATTGTTTTATAAGACCTAGCTTGATATGCAAAGGAGGAGGCAGGATCTTTGATGGATCTACGAGAGATTCATTAATGACATTGTGTGACCTAGGTGTAAAGGACTTTCTCGTTGGCTAATCCCTTACCTTGTAATGCTGCTTTCTAGCTCTACTATCCCATAAACATAAGTAGCAAGGGTATTTTGTAAATCCAGACTGTTGCCCGAGTAACATTGTTATGATTTTGAAATCTCCACAAATCTACCACCTGTGTTGCTCGTAACCAATTTTATTTAACAGTATTTGCATATTTCCATATTATTCCTTCATTACAGTCGAGTGTGCTATAGGTATAGGAGCATAAGCGTTGGTATTATGGAGTAATAGATCCAATTACTCTGCATAGGACTTAAGCAAAATATACTCTTCTCGAACAGAGAACCAAAATAAGATTTATTATCCATATTTTTCTTTAGCGTACACTGAAGACTTTATGAAGCAGAATGCGATCGAGTACAGTATACCTATATCAGAAGTGAGTTTAAGACAAATCGCTAAAATAATTTTGACTGATATTTAAAATTCTTTTCACAACCATTTTGAATTTTTAAAAACTTACTTACTTACTTACTTTTTTTACTTTACTTTTTTTAAAACCGATTTTAATGATCCAAAAGGCATTCTTTTTTACTTGAGTCTAAGTTTTGAATAAAATTTTTTTCGTGAAATAATATTGAAATTTAATAAATAAACAAATTATTTATTTATAACAAATTAGCAAAAAACCATGCTCGCAATCGAATTTTAAAATGAAAAAAATAGTACTTATTCTCTGATTACCACTGAGTAATATTCCGTTGAGAAAAAAAATGGCACGGCTTGGACAACTGACTTATTTAAACATTGTTTATCCCGAGCAGTACGGGATTTGCATGTGACGTCACGCGCAGCGGTTCTTTGACGCTGAAATATAAGAGAATATCAGAGGAATATAAAAAAAATATTAAAATAATGTTTAAGTGTTTTTTATGAACGAAGAAAACTATAACAATTTAATTAATTGTTTAAACAATAAATTTTTATTATTTTTTCATAAACAGTAGTTAGGGCTAGAAATATCTAGACTTCTTTCAATTAGGGTTAGAAATTACTAGTTTTATATTATGCATTTTTTGTAACTAAAGCACTTCAGAATAACAAAACTAAAAAATATCTAATTATTTAAACATTATTTAAACAATTTATTTTGTTAATTTTTCAAATTATTGTACTTAACTAGAAATTCCTTAGTTTTTCTTAATTGTAAAATTTTTTTATAATTTAAACACTTAAGTATAATATTTAAATTAAAAGAATATTATTACTATTGTTTAAACAATTAATAATTTTTCAATATATTATAAATTTAGGGCTAGATATTTCTGCATTTTTGCCAATAATGCAACTTTTTCAAGTAAAAAAACTATATATATACCTATATTTAATTTATATTTATTTTAAAATAAATAATTTTTTATTTTTTATCATCAGTAGATTTTTTTCATAAAAAATTGCACAATTAAACAAATTAAATTTTTAACCCTAAGTACAGTTTATGAAAAAAATATCAACAATTAATTGAACAGTCGGATCGTAGAAGGGAATCTAGCCCATTTAAATTACATTGGCTATATGCCTTTCTACGATCCGGCGGTTTAATTATTGTTTAAACAATGTTAAATTAATTAATTTTTTATAATTAGTAGATGTTTTACTTATTGAAAAATTGAGAAATTGAAAGAAGACTAGATATTTCTAGCCCTAACTACTGTTTATGAAAAAATAATAAAAATTTATTGTTTAAACAATTAATTAAATTGTTATAGTTTTCTTCGTTCATAAAAAACACTTAAACATTATTTTAATATTTTTTTTATATTCCTCTGATATTCTCTTATATTTCAGCGTCAAAGAACCGCTGCGCGTGACGTCACATGCAAATCCCGTGCTGCTCGGGATAAACAATGTTTAAAAAAGTCAGTTGTCCAAGCCGTGCCATTTTTTTCTCAACGGAATATTACTCAGTGGTAATCAGAGAATAAGTACTATTTTTTTCATTTTAAAATTCGATTGCGAGCATGGTTTTTTGCTAATTTGTTATAAATAAATAATTTGTTTATTTATTAAATTTCAATATTATTTCACGAAAAAAATTTTATTCAAAACTAAGACTCAAGTAAAAAAGAATGCCTCTTGGATCATTAAAATCGGTTTACAAGTTTCTTTTTAATTAATTTTTTTTAAAAAAGTGTATGAAAACTTTAATTGTTTATAACAATAACAAAATTTTTTTTTTCAAATTCTTTGATAGAGTATTTTTTATATAAAGCTCTGTAGAAAAAACAACATTTTGGCCAAAAATAAATTGTTTGAATTTTAGGTGGCACGTTTCAAAAATTCTTACTGACAGTGTTTTAAGTATTCTGGTCTTTAAATATTAAATTAGTTTTGTTTTAATTTGAGATGAATCTTTATTGTGCATCAAAAGTTATAAAGTGGTATATATTAAATAGTCAGTTTTTCGTTCGCGGCGTCCATTAGCTTAATGCAAACATTGAGAAAAATACTAAATTTTTGACGACAATATCTCGAGAACCGTACAATAAAAAGATCTGAGATTCAACAATAATGTGCATTAATATGTTAATTAATTTTGCTGAAGTTTTCAAGCAATTCTCTATAACCATTAATTTTGAACTAACCACCTTAAAGAGTACTAAGAGAACAAAAATATTCAAAACAATTTGAAATGCAACAGCAAAATGATTTCCGACTTAGCGTAAAAGGCTTCATGTACAAATAAAGATATATATCTTTATATATAACTTTACCAAAATGTTATTGTTATTAGTGTAATTATTAGCCATGTAAACATCAGAGTGGTACCTTGAAAAGTTCTGCAGAAAATAATTATAAATCATCAGTTTTTTTATAAAATAATGATAAATTATTATTTCCTGCAAAAACTTGTAAGGTCCCACTCTGATTTTTACATAGCTCATAGTGAAAAAGGTAAGCTTTCCATTGGTTGCCTAGCAACCGGGAAAGGTCGTGATAGTGGAATTGGTGCTGGAGCATGTGCTAATAAAATATTAAAAATTGTGAGTATTAAGTGGATGTTTATTACTAATTTTAAAAAAAGAGTTTAACTGATAATTTAAAATTGTAAAGGTTTTAATGAAATTTTGAAAAAAATGGATTTTTGAATGGATTTCTTTTTACTTTTTATACACTTTTTGGAACTTACCTGCACTTGATTTGATAACCTTCGTTTACTTTTAGGAAAGTAATCAATCAGTTCTGATGATGAAAATTTTTTAAATTTTAATTTACCGTCTTCGATAGGAATAAATGCGTGATATTTTAACGTTCCCGTAATTGTTGCAGCAGTATTAAATTTAGATTTTAACTGTTCTGAAGATGTTGCATGGTCATCTTTACTGCTGAAAAAGATCTCCATTTCATTGCAATTTTTCTTTGACCATAGAAATAAATCATAAGCATTAAGTTTTCTATCTTGATTGGAACATTGCAAGCTAAACCTGGCAACATTTCTTTTAATATTTCTCCTATACCGTCGCATGCTCCCTTTCCATGAGCCGTGGGATGGAAATGCCATTCGGCTGGTTTATCAAAGTCTGATTGATGTGCTAATAAATTTGCAAAGTTGCTGTCCAGCTCTATCTGATACGTAATAGATTTTTTTGGATTGTATTTTATTTTTTTTATTAAGAAAGAAAGCCCAACAGTAAAACCAATAATAGGGCTACAAAATAATTAGTACAGAAGTCTGAATTAAGCGCAGACAGTGAAATCACTTCAGAACATGCATACAGTATTTGTGAGTAGCAGAAATAAATTCCGATAGTGACATAGAAAACAACTCAATATTCCTTTGAACACTCGCAGCACACATATCATTCGTGTAATTACACATACGAAATAGAGGGGAGTATCTATTGAGAACTGATGGAATGTAACAAGGTGGCTGATTACGCGATGTATATTGAGGTACCCGAAAAGATAATAATTCCAGTACAGAAGGACAATCGATTAGACCTTTAATTAATTTATATGTAAACATTATGTGTGCAAATTCACGTCTGTTTTCTAGAGTCCACACTCCAAATCTTGCTTGTAATACATTAAATTCTGTTCCACTTGGAGGATAAGTTGAATCTTCTTTATACGCTAAAAATTTCAAAAACTGTTTATGACAATCCTTAATTAAATTAATATATTTTTGGAAATGTGGACACCAAACCACAGACGCATACATCAATTTAGAGACAATTTATGATTGAAATAAAACATTCAGGGTCGACCTGTTGGTAAATTCCCTGCATGATCTCTTCAAGAACCCGAGTGTCCTACTAGTACTGTTAACGACATCCGAAATATGATCCTTGAATGACAAGTTAGGCAAAAAAGTAACACCAAGATCTTTAATTTTATATACTCTTTCAAGTTCAACACCATCAACGGAGTACTCATAGTTAATAAAAGACGTCCCCCTCACAAATGTCATTATGTTACATTTTCCAATATTCAATAAAAATTTATTATCTTTACACCAATTATTAAATATTTAAAAAAAAACTTCACATGAATCTAAATTAGAGATTGGAAGATATAGCTTGACATCATCAGCATAAAGAAGATGGTGACAAATTAAAGAAAGAGAGACGTTATTCATATAGATGGAAAATAGTAGTGGTCCCAAATTTGAACCCTGAGGCACTCCAGATGAAGGTGTAAAAGGTACGGAAGCAAAACCACTATACTGAACCGTATTAGGTCGATTTGATAAATAAGAAGCAATTAATTGAATTAGTTTATGTGGTAAGTCAAGGGATAATAATTTTTGTAAAAATATTTCATGATCAACTTTATCAAATGCTTTTGATAGGTCAGTATAGATAACATCAATTTGAGAATAATCATTCAAAAGATCATAAATATGTTGGGTGAAAGATAACAGATTTGTAATAGTGGATCTCTTAGAGACAAAACCATGCTGATAAATGGATATATCACTTGCAACCCTGCTGTAAAGAATCTCGCAAATACATATTTCAAATATCTTCGAAAAGTTAATAATGGAAATTGGGCGATAATTTTCGACCTTATCCTTATCGCCTTTCTTATAGACAGGACAAATTTTGGTAGTTTTCCATACTTCTAGGAAAATACCACTAGATAAGGCCTGATTAAAAATAATCAATAATGGTTCAATTAAAATTTGCGATAGCTTCTTCACAGCAAATGCTGGAATAAGGTCAACACCTAAAGTGCTTTTATTAGGTAATTTTGTTAAAGCCCTCTTGACAAACCAAAATCAATTCTCAATGTATCTCCTAAAAATGTTTGAAAATTAGTTACAAGTGCAGCTGTAAGTAAAGAATTATTTGCATCATATACACTATTAAAAAATTTAGCAAAACCATTTACAATAGTAGACGGAGTATCTAGGATCGTGTTTTCGCGAGTCATAATTCCAGGAATTCTAGATTCCCGCTTCAATCGATTTATGTGATTCCAAAACACAGACGGCGACAAAGTAATATTATCTTCCACATGCTTTATATAATCACAATAGGCAGAATTAATTCGCTCTTTAATACTACTACGAAACTTCCTATACAGATCTAGATAATATACGCTACGAGTTGAAATATATTTCCTTCTATACTTTTCTTTCAATTTAATATCTCTGACAATATTAGAAGTGAACCAGGCAGGATAATTACTAAAAAAATCATTATTAAACTTCGGAGTAGACTCCGAAATTGCAGTGCATAATATTTTATAAAAAACAACACACAATTCATTAACATTGTTGCAATTATTCAGTACTGACCAATCGAAATCAAAGAGTTGAACATACAATAAGTTCCAATTACAAAGTTTCCAGTTGAATCTATTAGAATTATAATTAATTGGAATATTTTCTTTTCTTTTTGTGTGTAATACCTCGAAAGAAATAAGCAATGTTGGATGATGTTGATCTTCAAAAGAAATAGGATCAAGACATTTGTCAATAGATACATCGAAATTAACAAAAGCCAAGTCCAGAAGTCTGTTTAAAGAATTACAAAGAAAGTTAACTTGTTTCAGTTGTAGTGTATGAGTAAAAGAATTTAGCAACAAAATCTTCTTATCGTCTTATCGTCGTCTTTACACGGAGAGAAGAAAAAGCCAGGCCGTTTTTACTTGGCTCTCCAGTTGAGTCTTTAGTTTTCGTTAGTCAATTCACTACTGATATCGATCTAGCCATTTACACTACTTGAGGCAGCCAGGCCAAAACTGCCTGGCTGTCAGATTGTGCTGGCTTGGGTATCAGAGGTTATGTTAACGCCTGTGTCGGTCAAGTATAGTATTAACCGGGGTCTCCGGTAGGTATAACCTAATTTTTTCTCCGTGTAGAAATTCTATTATAATTTTTTTAAATTCATAGACTGCAACCGTGTCGTGAGCTAAATTGTCTGAAATGATTGCTAAGCTTTTGTGCTGCAATTTTTGATCTTTTAAGATATGATCTTTTGAGAAGAACAAATTTGTAGTTTTCAGCAAAGTCACACGAAACTACAAATTCGTCGTCTTTTAATCCTTCTTTTAAATTTAAAAAAAAGATGACTGCTCTTTTACAAGGAAATCATGGGTTCTCAATTTTAATATTTCTTCACACAATTCCTTTATAAAATCACTGGTATATAGCAAAATTGTCTTTAACGTACATCTATCAGTTTGCAGCCATGAAGCGTATTTTATTTCGTCCAAATCATGATCGTCAAAGTATTTTATTAAATTTTTCTTTATTTGTTCAACACCTGGCTCTTTTCTGCAAGCGGAACAAATTTTTAAATCTGCAGTTAACGAAGGAAATCGCAATAATAAATTTTGGGATATATACCTAATATCAATAACTGATTTGTGGTTCTTTTTTTAAATGGATTAAAACAAGTCTTAGACCATGATTTCGTAGATTTTTCTTTATCCTTAGTTTAGAAAACATGATATTTGAATTACAAGTTTCAATTTGACAAAAATAGATAAAAACTTCTAAAAAGAAAATTGATGCCGAAACAAAAATTTAAAAAAACACGAATTAAAAAAAGCTGAAATTATACTTAAAAAATACTTATAAAAACCAATTTGTTACTTTAGGATAATGATTTTAAACTTCGCTCAGTTTTAATAACTCCAGAAAAATTACACCTCACGAATCAGTAGTCCAAAATGTCCCATCAAGTCAGGTTTTTGAAAAAATGGAGTTACAACCTCCCAAAAGTGCGTTTTTCGCAATTTGAAAAAATTAAGCTGAAACAACATGTGTCAAAAACTTCGCTCGCATCAACCCTTTAGGTAGGGGGTGTGTTTATGTTCAGGTATGCTTAAAAAACTAACAAAACACACCGATTTTGTAGAAACTTGGTACATTATTAAAATAAAAAATAATATTTCACACCTATTTTTTAAATATGCCTGTTTTTAATTTTAAAGGATAGAAATATGCCTATTAAGATTTAAGAGACGTAATCGATAAAATAAATATTTCATACTTTGAGAATTTTATAGAATAAACAGTCGATCAAATAAGAATTTAATATTTTGAAGATTCGATTACATAAACATATTTTTTAAATTCTATCAAATCAATATTTTATGTATTGAAAATTCGACCAAATAAGTATTCGATGTTTTAGAAGTTCGATCATATAATTATTCAACTTTTTAAGATTCAATGTAATGATTATTCAATCGTTTGGTATTTTGGGAAATATCATACGACCGCCGCGCCGTTCGTTCCAGTTGTCGATATTAGGTTTAAAATAGAAAAACGGTGATGTGAGTTTTTTTACTTGAAATTTATTAACTGTTGTCATTCTAGGCAAATATAATGGAGTACACTTAAAAAAATGAGTTAAGTATTATTATATTAATAAAAAAATTATTCGAAGAATTGTAGAGCATGTGACTTAATCTAAAAAATAGAAAAAGTATTATAAAAGTGAAAAAGAAAAATGTTTATCCTTGTTTTGACTGGAGACCTGTTGAAGGTTGTAGTTTCAAGTATTAGAAATAATTTATTCAAATGTTAACTGCCCATATTTGCCTTAAAAATTATAATCGAAATTTTCGTGAAAAAGTACATGCATTGCGTTACTAATGCACTTGACTATAGATATTGTTGCTTTACTTTGCAAATTTACATGGGTCGTTTCACGTCAACCAGCCCAGAGCTTTGCCTAAAATTATAATCAATGGAAATTTAATATTCAAAATCGCGTTATTATTGCATCCTTAAAAGAAGTTTAATTCGGAGATAAGCAAATCCATTTATTCACATCCTTCAAAAATGATGTAGAAATGATGGATCACGCCATATTTTAACGTTTTTGAGATCGTTGTTTACAAATTTGACAATTTTTAAAAATTTAAAATAGCGGATCCAATATGCCGGATACTTTTATAATAATTCATCAGATTCACTTAAAACTCGTTACTAGGGGGATTTTTGAGGTCTCTAATTACGAATATGATAATTTTTAAAAATTCAAAATGGCGGATCCAATATGTCGTTTTCTAATCTTCTACTTTATCAGATAAAACATTTTTAATTTAAGAAATCTGACATAATATCTGTAACTATCGACCTAAAAAATCTCTAAATACCAAATTTTATAAAAAATCACTAATTTTTGAATTTTTAAATAAAATTTTAGATTAAACATTTTGATCCCCAGATACAAAGATTCATTAAAAATCAGAATTGTAAAAAAAATTTGACATCCATATTAGATTTAATATTTTGCATTTTGAAAAATTGACATCAAATTCGTAATCAGCGACCCCAAAAACCCCCGAACAACAAATTTCTAGTGAATCTAATTAAATTATCCAAATGTCGTCCGCCATATTGGATCCGCCATTTTGAATTTTAAAAATCTGGCATCATATTCGTAATCAGAGACCTCAAAAACCCCCGAGTAACGAATTTCAAGTAAATCTAATGAAATTTAAAAAATGTCGACCGCCATTTTGGAATTTTAGAAACTGACATCATATTTGTAATCAGCGACCTCAAAAAGTCCCGATTAACGAATTTCAATTGAATCTAATGAATTTTTAAATAATTTGTATCAGGCAGCTGGAGTGCAGATACTGTATATAGCTATACTCGAAAAATGAAATGTTTCGAGTTTTCAGCCTTACTAAAAATTTGTTTAAATATTAATTTTGGTAAAATTTGTAAAGAAAATTGATAGATTTAATTTAAATAAATGCTAAGAACTATATTTTTCTCGAGTAATAGTACTCAAAATAATTTAGAAGCGTTTCTAAAGAATTTCCTGCAATTCTTAATTGCATAAAAAACTGAGAAAAAATTTTTTGCGTTTATGATAATGAATGATAATCACACTTGAAAAACAATTTAATTCAACAAGTCACAAATTAATTTTCAGTCATGCATATACTTTGCAAAAATAAATGATTAGTTTAAACTAAAAGTTGTCTGAGAATCAACTAAATTTTAGTTAAATCAATCTTATCAGTTGATTACTTCAAAGTAATTTTTGTCGTATAAACTTTGGATTCAAAAGCTAAAATTACGTTTCACAACAAAGAACACATCTCGAAATCCGATAGACATGAAAGCATCTACGCACACGTACTGTTCGTTATCCAAGTTTAGTAATTAGTTATACTCTCTTCCTATAGATGCAGTTATAAATTTTATATATATATATATATATATATATATATATATATATATATAACGACGGAATATAGTTAGAAGCATAGCAACCTGTAGCGGTGGCATTGAGAAAGGAAAAATAGAGGATAGGAATATAGCTACTCCCTCTGGTATAGCCAGGGAAAGCGAAGGATGAAAAAAGAGGGAAAAAGAAGAAGAAAAAAGAAGCGTCGCTCTCGTAATTAAGGACCAAGAGACATCGATCGGTTCCTATATACGCGTTGGGTGGACTTTGAGGGTGGTGGGGTTGGTAGGAGTGAAAGAGTGGGTGACCCGAACCTACCCTAAATCGAAGAAGCATGGGACACACCCTGAAAGAAAATGGAAGGGGTTTTGATGTGGGTGGCTGGTTACGAATGCACGGGGATGAGACAGGTACCCTACTCTCGATATCTTATTTCGTTTCCTCCTCATTCCCCCCCGGCCAACGTGGCGGCGACTCTTCGGCATCGCGTCGCGTACCGTCGGTGCAATCCCCTTCGTCACACCAATGAACGGCAGGAGGAGGGGGTAGGGGTGGTAAGGTTGGGTGGTATATACGAGGTGCAGAGCAGGTGTGTGAGCCACAATGGAAGACGCTGCCGCGCGAGTGAGATGAAATAACTCTAGCAAAAGAGAGAAAGAGTAAGGCGACGGCAACGCCCATTTTTTGATAAGCTAGTTACCCACCCATCTTTCCTCTACTTGGGGTGGTAGCAATCTAACAGGAGTATGGGTTTTTTACTGAGATCAATAACTGCATAAAAATAAAGTGAGCCTCTAGCCCGCTACCTTTAACTCACCTCTCGCTATGGAACCCTCACCCAACTGAACCACCTCCTTCTCTACAAATTTTCTGTACTTTCACTCTCCTTCTTTTAGTTCGTTTGATTTCTCATTTCCCAAACCTTCCTTAACCCCGTATCAGGAATGTTTCTGCGTTAAGATCATATTTTTCTCTCTCTTCTTTTCTCTTCTCCATATACTCTTTTATCCTTCACACACACAAATGAGATTCAAAGGTTGTTGACAGATTTTTCATAACAGATGAATTCTCGTAATGCTAGAAAAAATAAGAGAAAACGGCTAGTAAAGTTGCGTGTCCGTATAAAAACAAAACAAAGGTTTAGGAAATTTAACGGTGACGTTAATAATGTAAGAACTAGAGTGGCCTTTCAGATTGGCTATGTCGCATTCAAGTATTAAATCTTATACGCCCTTCGAACGTTATGCAAATTCTCGAACTCTCAACTTTTCTTCTGGCGGATATTGGACTTTTTCTTTACACTGAAAGACTGTAATGAAAGGTCCGTACACACTATATGGCCAAATCTCTCGAACTTGTAATCTTTAGGTGTCTCATACGTATCATATAATTACCCAATGTCTCTCTCTATTATAAAATAACATTTTGCCGCGGCAGAGATAACTTCAGGTCAAAATATATAGGTCACATTTAACCTATTTTTTAACCTACACGTCAAAAAATCGACGATTAGATTTAAAATAGATTTTTAAATCGATTTTATTAGATCTCTTTAAGATGTCGTTCCCTTTTATCAAAATTTAGGTCAAATTTGACAAATTTTTCGACCTGTAGGTTGAAAAATAGGTCACATTTGAGGTAAGTTTTGACACAGAGTAACGACCCTTTAGAGAGTCCTTATGTCGACTCCTTTTGAGAGCTACAGTATATTTAAGATAATTCCAGGTCACAGACATTGCAGGCCGTTATGCTACTTCAAAATCTAGGTCAATTTTGACCTATTTTTTAAACTGCAGGTCAAAAAGAAGCCCCGTAGGAACTCCATAAAGAATCATTACTCTATGTCAGAATCTAGGTCAAATTTGACCAATTGTTTAATCTACAGGTAAAAAAGCGATCCAATTAGGGCCCTTACGAAAAAAGTTTAGGTCAAATTTGATAAATTGTTTTACCTGTAGGTTAAAAAATATGTCACATTTGAAATAAATGTTGACCTGACAATTCCCTTATGAGGCCTCTTTTTGACAACGCTGCCAAGTAACAAGTATCAAGTGAATTCAGTTAATTTTTAAAAATTAGACCGCCATATTGAATACGCCATTTTGAATTTTAAGGAAAAAACCGGATAACAAGTTTCAAGTGAATTTTTAAAAACTACTCCTTAATGTTGAATCTGACATTTTGAATTTTTTTTGGACCACTTACCGACCATCAGTAAGATTGATTTCTCAATTAATATACTTTTAAGTGTCGGCATGGTTGTTCTGTTCTACCGACCGAGTTCGTACCGGCAGCCATAGTTAGATGGCGCCACCGGCGAATTCAAATTCAATTAAAATTTTTATTGTTCACTTTTAAGTGGCTTGGTCGTGGTGTCCTGTTTTACCGACTTACTTTAGTTCCAGCAGTCATCACCAGATAGCGTGATTGCTGAATTCAAACCCTCTTGGTGGGGTATGTATTAAAATTTTTATTTAGTTTCAAGTCTCTGGGTGTGGGGTATTTCGAATTTTGCGCCTTAATTATTGTTAATAATTTTAGGCAGCCAAGAACAGATGGCAACACTTTTGAGTATCGAACGAGTAAAATTTACTTTGTGTAAGTGTTGTTTTATCAACCTTTTAATAGATTCAATTAAAAATGACTTTTATTTACCCACTAATGGTAAGTATAACCATCAGTCTTTTTAAGGGGTTACATGAGTTAAAACGACTAGAAAACGAATGTTTTTTAATAATTTTTTTTTATAAAATAAATAAATTTTTTTATTTGAACACTTTGGTATCTGAAAGTACACTATTAAATAAGTAAGATATACAGTTTTTGATGAAAAATATTAAAAATCAGGCCCATAGCAACAGTTCTTCGGACCCCTTTCCAAAAAAATTGCTTTTGCGGTGGTCAAGATATCTTTTGACTGCTTCGTCTAAAATCAAAATACAAAAAATTTTGAGATAGTGGGTGAATGTATCTCGTGTTTGAAGGAAGGGTTTTTAAATAAATTAAATTTTGGATCTTTGACAGTGTCTTTTGTTAAAAGTTACAATTTTTAGAAGCATTAAGACCATGTAAAATCGGTTCTAATCAACAAAAAAAATATTCCTTCGTTTAATCACGAGCAATACCCACCCACTTACAAGAAATATTCGGCTTTTTGATTTTAGATGAACCGGTCAGAAAATATCGTGACCACTGCTTTTTTTAAGAGTTCTTAAAGAACCTGTTGATACGAGCCTGATTTTAAATATTTTTAACGGAAATTTTACAAGTTACTCATTTAATAGTGTACTTTAAGATGCTACGTTAGACCACATGGGGGAGGGAGGGTTTTGAGTCTGAGCAACGTAGCTTTGTATTTTTATTTGACATACATTTTTTTGAAATTACGCGGGCAGATCGAAAGTAAATTCGAGAGATATATGTGGACGTCCACATGAAAAGGGCCCATTTTGGCACTATTGGAGTTATCTATATAGGCGTATTCCTGGCAAAATCCCCCCCCCCTCTTAATTTTGAAAATACAAAAAACTTTTTTTTTCTAAAAAGAACAGTTTTTCTATTAAAGAACCATTTTTTTACAAGATTAATGATTAGGTACAATTTTATTGTGTCATTTGAAGAAAAATAATAGATATTAAACTTATTTAAAAATTTTTGACAGTTTCTATTATGAAAAAATTAATGTAATATCCAAATTTTCATTTCGACAATTACGAAAAAAAGACTCTAACATCAACATCTCTGTTTCTTCTGGGAAGTTATTCAGATAAGAATTGTTTACAGTCCAGGACACCTTAAAGATGAAAAATCAAGAGGTTTTAAATTTTATTAACACTACCTCCATTTTTAAAATACGGATTACTTTTGTAAATGACCGCCAAAATGGGCCCTTTTCATTTTTCTAAAGAACCAATTAAATCAAACAGTTAAATTATCGATAAATTAATGAAAACCGCATAATTCGACTTGTCAAAACATGCAGATTGATAATAAAAAAAATTAAGATTTTGCTCCAAAATTACTAAATTGCGATTATCTCAAAAACTAGAACCGACAATATGGGCCCTTTTCATGTGGACGTCCACATATATTGATAAAAAAATATAGTGATGAAGAAATATATACATATATGAGGCATTCTTTCTCAAATGGACCACCCCTTCTCTCCATTTCAAATTTAATCCAAAAATCTTTTATAATAGCTCAAATTAAAGGTAAAAATGTCAGCTTTTCAATGCCGTTGGGCCCTTTTTGAAATATTAATTTTCAAATGAACTATAGAGAATTTAATGACAAAAAACACTATGACCAATTCTTTTACATGTTAAAAAATGAAGAAAAACACAATTTTAAAAATTCTACAGGGCCTGCAACATTAAATTATATGATAAATTTACAAAAATTTCATATTATTTCCTAAAATTAAAGATGGCGAATCTAATATGGCGTCCAAAATTTAAAAAATTTATAATTTTTGTCCAAACTAACCATAAAGGGTTTTTGGGATCGCTGATGACGAATTTGGTGTTAGTTTTTCAAAATTTAAAATGGCGAATCCAAAATGGCGAACTTAAAAATTAAAAATCAATCGGATTTGTCTAAAATTTGTTATTTGGGGGTTTTTGGGATCGCTGCTGACGAATTTGGTGTTTGTGTTTTAATATTTAAAATGGCGAATTCAAAATGGCGAACTTAAAAATTAAAAAACAATCGGCTTTGCCTAAAATTTGTTATTTGGGGGTTTTTGAGATCGCTGATTACGAATTCGATGTCTACACCGATTGTATATTGAGTGTTAGAAATTCAAAATTTTTAATCCAATAACGCTGACAGATTCTTTTAAACAATTGGATTCTTTATGTGAGTTCTCCTAGCCTCTATCATTTGAAGTCCTTTATGTATGAATCTACTTTTTGCGATGTTTGCTATGTGATTGCTGCTGTTTCACAAGTTTTTTATGTTTGGTATGGAAATTATTATTAATAAAGCTATACTTAAATGACCCTAAAGAATTTAGATTTAAAAAAGAATAAAGATTATTTGTCCAATTTATATTGAATTCTAAAAAGCTGACATCAAATTCCTAATCATAGACGGATAATTAAAACTCAAAATAGCGGATTCAATACGGCGGACATAAAAATATTAGGAACTATAATCGCGGATGCACCTAAAATTGTTTACTTATTGGTTTTTGGGGTCTTTGATTAAGAATTTGATGTCAGATTTTCAGAATTAACTACAAATTGGACAAATTATATTTATTTATTTATTTAAAAATCTAAGTTCTTTAGGGTCATTTTAGTATCGCTTTATTCATAATAATTTCTATACAAAACATAAAAATCAGCAGCAATCACATAGCTAGCAATCAATTTGTCAGCGTTATTGGATTTAAAACTTCGAATTTTAAACTCTCAATATAGAATCGGCGATCCCAAAAATATCACAGTAACGAACTTTTAGAAAATCTGATTAATTTTTCATATTACGTTAACTAAATTAGATCCATTATATTGAATTATGAAAAGCTGCTATTAAATTCCTAATCATAAACATAAAATTTGTAATTAAACACCCTAAAAACCCCGGAATGACAAATTTCAGACAAATCCGATTGATTTTTAATTTTGAAGTCCGCTATTTTGGGTTCGCCATTTTGAATTTGGAAAAACTAACACCAAATTCGTTATCAGCGATCCCAAAAACTCCTTTATGGTGAGTTTGGACAAAAATTATAAATTTTTTAAATTTTGGACGCCATATTGGATTCGTCATCTTTAATTTTAGGAAATAATATGAAATTTTGTAAATTTATCATATAATTTAATGTTGTAGGCCCTGTAGAATTTTTAAAATTGGGTTTTTCTTCGTTTTTAGGGTTCCGTACCCCAGTAGGAACCCTATTGGAACGGTTACAAAAATGACCATGTACCCCCCCCTAGCACTCACAGTTTTACACCTAGAGAGCTAAAATTTCGTACACGTATGTATTTTCACGCGTAGATTACAGGAAAAATATAGAGAACGTAATTGGGATTGATCTTCATAGAGTTTTCGACGAAAAACATCAAATTTTGGCCATTTTTCGCAAAAAAATGCATGTACCCCCCCCTAGTGCTCACAGTTTTTTGCCTAGAAAGTTGAAAATTGGTATGCATATGTATTTTCAAAAATGGATTAAAGGAAAAATATAGCGAACACATTTGGTATTGATCTTCATTCTGTTTTTATCGAAAAAGTCAAAAATTTTGAAAATTTCGAAAAAAATCCATGTACCCCCCCCTGGCGCCTACATTTTTTTACCTGGAGAGCTGAAAATTGACATACTTATTCGTTTTTACGCATAGATTACAGGAAACATATAGCGGAAGTGATTAGAATTGATCTTCATGGTGTTTTCATCGAAAAACTAAAATCTCTTTTTGCAAGCTCGAAAATACTTTAACCCTTGCTGGTTCTCTCAATTCTTAATCTAGTGGACTGGCGTTATACATTTTTATTTGTTTTTTTGTGCAGATTTCAACAAACATACAGAAAAATTATTGGAATTCATCTTCATATTTTTTTTGCGAAAAACTAAAAAAAAAATTCGTTTTTTAAAAAAAAGTGTGTACCCCCCCCCCTTGGTTTTTACAATTCTTTGCCTATTGGACTGCAGTTTTGCTTATTTTATGTATTTTCGTGTGTAGATTTCAGGAAAAATATAGCGAACATGATTGGATTTGATCTTCATATTTTTTTCATCGAAAAACTCAAAGTTTTTAAAAATTTTGTCAAAAAAGCGTTTATTTCACCCAAGCACTCAGTTTTTTACCTAAAGAGATGAAAATTGGTACACTTTTGTATTTTCACGTGTAGATTACAGGTAAAATATAGTGAAAATGATTGCGTTTTGAGCGAAAACCTAAATTTTGTTTTTCAATTTTTGATAATAATTATACCTATGCTAGTTCTCTCAATTCTTAGTCTAGTGGACTGTCGTTATACATTTTTATTTATTTTGTCGTGTAGATTTCAACAAACATACAGAAAAAATTATTGGAGTTCATCTTCATATTTTTTTGCGAAAAACTAAAAAAATTTTTCGTTTTAGAAAAAAAAGTGTGTACCCCCCTCCCTTGGTTTTCACAATTCTTGGCCTATTGGACTACAGTTTTGCTTATTTGATGTATTTTCAAGTGTAGATTTCAGGAAAAATACACCGAACATAATTGGATTTTATCTTCATATTTTTTTAGCGAAAAACTCAAAATTTTTTTAAATTTCGTCAAAAAAACGTGTTTTTTACCCTAGCGCGCACAGTTTTTTATCTGAATAGATAAAAATTAGTTATTTATTTATTTTCACCTGTAGATTACAGAAAAAATACAGCGAAAAATATTGGAGTTGATCTTTATATTTTTTCCAGCAAAAAAGTAGAAGTTTTATACGAGAGTACGGAACCCTCGGTTTTAGTACGAGTTCTACTCGCACTTGTCCGGTTTTTAACATGAAAAAGAATTGGTCATAGTGTTTTTTGTCATTAAATTCTCTATAGTTAATTTGAAAATTAATATTTTAAAAAGGGCCCAACGGCATTAAAAAGTTGACATTTTTACCTTTAAGAACGTTTGATGGTCTCTGAAATTTGTAGGTTATTTGCGACTTACAGTTATCGCCCAAGAAAAACGGCACTGCCTGTTTCAAATGACGTGAAATTGGTAAATATTTATTTTCTAACAAATTTTTCTCTGTTCACAGGCACTTTTTACAAAATCAGACAATGTACATTTGTCACAAATGTTTTTAATTGTCTGAATTCAAAAGATTTTGTTAATCCATGCAGAAACGCGGTTGCAGGATTGGAAATACAAAAGTAATGTAATGACAGGCGGCCAGACGTTGTTGTTTTACAATTTTTAAAAGTTATAAACAAATTAATAAATAATTGCAAATTGCAAAGATAATTAATAAAAATGCAAATAACTAAAGTTAACACTATTACTAGTAATTGTTATATAAGATACATATAATTTTTTTAGTTAACAATTAATTATATTTAAACAATTTGTTCATGTTGGTTTATTACTAATTAAAGACCTGTCATTATAACTTTATATAATACTTTTACTACAATTTTTTTGAAACAGCCAATTAAATCAAGAGACAATTTTTTGCCAGCCAGTTAAGGCAAGAGCGAATATTTTCCAGCCACTTAAGGCAAGAGGAAATTTTTGCCAGCCAGTTAAGGCAAGAGGGAATATTTTCTAGACACTAAAGGCAAGAGGAAATTTTTTCCAGACAGTTAAGGCAAGAGGGAATACTTCCCAGCCACTAAAGGCAAAAGGAAATTTTTTCCAGCCAGTTAAGGCAAGAGGGAATACTTTCCAGCCACTAAAGGCAAGAGGAAATTTTTTCCACTTAGTTAAGGCAAGAGGGAATATTTTCCAGCCATTAAAGGCAAGAGGAAAATTTTTTCCAGGCAGTTAAGGCAAGAGGGAATATTCTCCAGCCAGTTAAGGCATAAGGAAATTTCTTGAGACAATGTATGATTGTTTAATTATTTTTTTTCATAAAATAAATAAATTTTTTATTTCAGTGTTTTTATGTCTTAAAGTACACTATTAAAAGAGTTACTTGTAAAAATTTCGTTAAAAAATATTTAAAATCAGGGCCGTATCTACAGGTTCTTTGAGAACTCTTCCAAAAAAGCGGTGGTCACGATATCTTCTGACCGGTTCATTGAAAATCAAAATACCAAATATTTTCTGTTAGTGGATAAGTATAGCTCGTGATTAAACGAAGGAATAATTTTTTTTTTATTAGAACCGATTTTACATGTTCTTAATGGTTCTAAAATTTTTAACTTTTGATAAAAGTCACTGTCAAACATTCAAATTTCAATTTCTTTGAAAACCCTTCGTTCAATCACGAGATATATTCACCTACTAACAAAAATTTTTTTGTATTTTGATTTTAAATGAAGCAGTCAAAAGATATCTTGACCACCGCAAAAGCAATTTCTTTTTAAAGGGGCCCGAAGAACTGTTGCTACGGGCCTGATTTTTAATATTTTTTATCAAAAATTTAATATCTTTCTTATTTAATAGTGTACTTTCAGATTCCAAAGTGTACACATAGAAAAATTTATTTTATGAAAAAAAAATTATTAAAAAAACATACGTTTTCAGGTCGTTTTGACCCATGTAACCCCTTAAGTGTTATATCACAACCGTCACTATCGCCTAAGTTCGTTAGGTGTCTAACTGCTTCTTCCAGTCTCATGTATTCCAAACCTTCAGTTCATTCTATGATTGATTGACCTACTTCTCCATCTGTTAAACCTCCTACTCATTCTATGTCTAACAGACCTTCAACTCATTTTAGGTCTGCAACACCTCCAATAACTACACCGCATCCTATAGGTCCAATAAGTTCAGCGATTTCTATAAAATCAAGCCCTCAACAACGAACTAGTAGATGAGACATTTCAAAAAAATCTAACCCAACAAATTCTTATTCCTCAGCACCACCACCAGCACTAATAGAACCTTGTGTATACCAGCTTCCATAGAATCCTATACTTCAACTCCAATAGCAACAAAATCATTTTCTGGTTCGAGTGACTCCTCTAATTCAGGGTATTCGTCCAACTCTTCAACATCTTCTTTAGCTCCTCAAAGAGAATCGTTAGAAGTATTTTAACTGAGCCTACACCAGGACCTTCTTCTAGATCTCAAAAAAATTTAATTTAAATTGATCCAAATACCACAATTCAAACATAAAGAAATTTTTGAAAGTTATTGAAATTTCAAAACAGCGCTAGAATCTATTTAAAATTTAAGAAAAAGAAAATTTAATCCAAAAGAAGAAGCTTGAAAAGTTGAAAATTACTAATTAACAAATAACAAAATGATGAATTTTCAGGTCGTTCTGTAAGGAAGATGACTAGACCTGACATAAAAATTTCATCAAGCAAAAAAACAAGGTTGATAGACGAGCTACATGTAGAAAAAAATGAAAAAGTGACGTTTTGAATATTTAAATTGACATTATTTAATAATACTATTAAATTCAAGTTACTAAATAATCTTCTACTGTGTTAATCGTTGTTATTTTTAAAAATAGTTAATTTGACATTCAATGTTACTTTTTAAAAGTATTACACTTTATTGATCTCAGTGTGAATGTTTATTTTTAACACTTAAGTCGGAATATTTTTTTTTCGTTTGTATCACTTCAAAGTGATTGTTGTGTTCAACACATCATTCGATTTTTAGTTTATATTACTTTAAAGTTATTGTATGTGTTTTCATTCACAGTATTAGACATTTTTCATTGAAAAAATCGTAAAAGGGATTTTGACTGTTTATTATTTTATTATGTTCATCACTTAAATGTGATTGTTGCGTTTAATTAAGCGCATAATTTTATTTTCGTTTATATTCCTTCAATGTGATTAATGGATTTTAAAATTTAAAATGATAAATGCATTTCTTTCATTTTACACATTCAATTTTCAAAATTTAGTTTTTATAACATAAAAGTTGAACAGATTTTTCGCTACATGCGTATAATTTTGATACCGGCCACGGTGTTGATGACACAGTCTCAGGGTGCGGACCAGGAAAAAGACGCAATTTAAGCCTGGGAAGATATGGGCCTTACGGCAGTAGGTCCTTAACCCAATAGGTGTAAGAGAAAGGTATATCATATCTCGCTTCTCTCTCACTCTTATGAGGAAATACATTCGGCGAGACGCGTACGACTCGGAAAAGTGTCTCTTCCGTACTGAACGGACTACTGGGCGGAATACGCCAAAGACAGAGTACGTAACCGCTTAAGAAGAGAGGCGCAGAAGAGAGGCTCTTCCGTATATTATAGGGTACGATACTTAATATTATTAACCGGTCATACGTTCCGTATCGATAGTATAGAGGAAAGAGAGCTAAAAGAAAGAATAATGCTAACTGTAGGCACAGTAAGACTCAAAAATGCGAGTGAGGTGAGGAACACTTTATGCTTAATAAAATAAATAAAAATGCTCTAGTGAATTTAGTTGTCGGAACTTTATTCGGTAGAGGAGAAGATCGGCATCGAGTGCAAGTGAGTGATCGACTGACTGGGTGGTCTCGCACTGAACCTTTTGTATGTTACGTACAGTACCGGGGCCAGACTTGTCAGTCCACTTAAAAAATTCGTATTAAAAGCATGCCTCTAATTTATCAATAATATTTCAGTTAAAAATAAGTCTAAAAAATTTTTAAAATAACCATTAGAAAGCTTATAAATTTTCGCGTAAAATGAGAAAAGTTCAAAACTAATCGTTAAGTAGAAACTGAGTTTAAGTGTGAGAAATACCGTCTAATTTTGTTTTTTTAAAAATTCCATTATTCAACTTCAAATTCAGGAATGCTCTAAACAAGGTTAGAAAAAAAATAAAATTCACATACAATAAAGCTTGAAATCTCCTCTTTAAAAATAGACTAAGTAGCTTAAAAAATATTATACATGTTACTTCAAACGACAAATTTAGAAATTTCCAACAGTTTTTGGGTGGGACAACATAACAGGGTGCTAGATAGGCAAATTCAAAGACTGTTATTTTGAATAAAACTAACTCCGGAACATCGTTTTTAGACAGGACAACATAACCGGAATGAGTTTCCACTTAACCCTTTCGTGCCTCCGGGACATATATGTGACCGGGACTGAGAAAAAGGACCTACTTACCAAAATCAACTTTTCGAGAAAAACGCGTTTAAAGTTTTCTATCCAAATAAATTAGATTTCTTAAAACATTTTACATTTAAATTAACATGATGAGTGTCCTTTATGTATTTTTTATGCTGAATCCGATTTTTATTGTTTAATAATTGTTCAAGCAACCCTGTAATTGTTATAAACAATTTATTTTGTAAAAGTCAAATTATGGAATTTTCAAAATTAATTTAAAATACTTCCGGATGTCCTAGAGGTCTGAAATTTTTTATGCAAGTTCAGAACTGACAAAATAATGAATAATTCTGAACTCTACAATAATCCATAGTTATTTTTTGACTTGCACAACCAGGTTGCCGATGACGGGGTATACTTGGGGATCATCTTCGAGGAATTAAGTCGAATTTTTTGTAAATGGTTTAGGCATTCAATTTAAGATTTAGAGGATATATTCTTGACACTTAGACAACCAAGAGTAATTTTTGTTTTAAAATACTTATATTTTCATAAAAAAAATTAAGAAAAATTTTTTTTTTTAAATTTGTTTAAACAATTGCAAACAAATTTTTTAACAATCTGGACTGATTGAATTGTATTTCTAGGACCTTAAACTATAAGAAACCATCATAAAAAAAATTGATTTTTTGGTAATGCGTAAGTAGGTCCCTTTTTTCAGTACCGGTCACATATGTCCCACTTAGAAAATTTTAAGTAATTCTTATAAAAATTAACCAATTAATTTGCGCTTAATTGCTTTCTATTTCAAATGGACGTGGCAAAAATTAAAAAACAAGTAAATTACAAAAAGTTGTAATATTTATTTTAAACAATAGAATAAACATTGACTGTTTAAAAAAAACAGTTATGTAACAAACTATACATTTCATTAACATTTAGTGAATATTTTTTAACAACACTTCGTTTTTTATGTTTTTGGGGTCATTAATTACGAATCTTAAGTCAGATTTAAAAAAATCAAAATGGTGGATCTAATGTGGCCGACAAATTTTTAAACAAATTTCAAATTTTTTTAAAATTTTATCAAAATTGCTTCCAAATTGTTACTTGAAGATTTTTGGGGTCACTTATTACGAATCCGATGTCAGTTTGTGAAAATTCAAAATGGCGGATCCAATATGGCGGACAAGATTTTAAAAAGTTGCTTGAATTTGCATCAATGTTGTTACTTAGCAGTTTTCGGGGTCGCTGATTGCAAATCAGAAGTCAGATTTTAAAAATGATCAAAATTTAAAATGGCGGATCCAATATGGTGGACAAGATTTCAAAAAATTGCGTGAATTTGCTTCAATATTGTTATTCGGGGGTTTCGGGGTCGCTGATTACAAATCCGGTGTCCATTTTCAAAATTCAAAATGGCGGATCCAATATTGCTGATGAGATTTGAAAAAATTGCTTGAATTTGCGTCAATATTGTTACTTGGGGGTTTTAAGGGTTGCTGATTACAAATCAGACGTCAGATTTAAAAAAATTTTTAATTGAAAATGTCGGATCTAATATGGCGGACAAAATTTCAAAAATTGCTTCTATTTGCTTCAAAACTGCTACTCGGGGGTTTTTGGAGTAGCTGATTACGAATCTGATGTCAGTTTAAGTTTTATTGATAAAATAGTAGAAACAAAATAATCCATGCTTAATTTTGTAGAAAATATGTTTTTAAATCCACAAAAAATTACCAAATGAAAAGATTAATTTTCACAATTTTTAATAAAACTCTTTATTTGTACCATTGTTATTCTATTCTGGTGTATCAAAATTCATTTGTATAATTTTGTAACCAATTTTAGATCATATTTTTATTCTAAATTTTTTGTATAATTTATTTTTATATACAAATTAGGATCTAAAAATAATAATAAAATAAAAAGTTAATTTTTAGTAACAAACTAGTAATAAAATTCAAATCTAAAATTCTTTCCGTATTCAAACAAATTTTTTAAAATCTCGTCCGCCATATTGGATTCGCCATTTTGGATTTTGAAAAACCGACATCGGATTCGTAATCAGCGACCCTAAACACTCTTAAGTAACAATATTGAAGCAAATTCAAGCAATTTTTTGAAATTTTGTCCGCCATACTGGATCCGCCATTTTGATTTTTGAAAATTTTTTAAACCTAACTTTTGATTTACAATCAGCGACCCCGCAAACTGCCAAGTAACAACATTGACGCAAATTCAAGCAATTTTTTAAAATCTTATCTGCCATATTGGATCCGCCATTTTGAATTTTGAAAAACTGACATCGGATTCTTAATCAGCGACCTTAAAAACCCCCGAGTAGCAATATTGAAGCAAATTCAAGCATTTTTTAAAAATCTTGTCCGCCATATTGGATCCGCCATTTTGAATTTTTAAAACTGACATCGGATTCGTAATCAGCGACCCCGAAAACCCCCGAGTACCAATTTGGAAGCAAATCCAACCACTGGATTCCCCGGGGGCACGAAAGGGTTAAATTAACATACTGGAGTTTTAACATTTTTCATGTGCCGGAGATTGTTTTATTGAAAATAACTATCTTTGACTTTCTAGCACCATGTTATGTAGTCCCGTTTAAAAACTATTGTAATAAGAATTCGTTACCATTACGATTCACATACTAGTGTTTTAACATTTTTCATGTTCCGGAGTTAGTTTTATTCGAAATAACAGTCTTTGAATTTGCCTTGTGACGTGGCATAATTTGCACGTTATCTATAATTGAGTTTTGTTATAAACAAAATAAACATCCTTGCGCCAATGTTGATAGCTGCAGCAATTACCCAATTCTGGTCAATTTGTTTATTTATAGAATTTATTTGTTTATATTATTGTATACCCTTTCACGAAAACACTTCCCTTTGAATTTGAATTCGAGATATTTCCCGGCTATCGTCTTGCAAACAGAAAAGAATGATCATCACGTCTGCGCAGATTCGACTTTCCGTTCACTCACAGCAGAAAACTACAACGTCAACCAAAATAAAAATCGAATTGACTCGATATACCTGTCACTTTTAAATTCAACCTACACAAAAGTCATCTCACAAATAACCCTTTGAATAAATTAGAATTATTTTCTACATTTACCAGATTTTACTGGAATCTCAAAATTGTTAAGAGATTGACTATTGAACAGGATGGTCCCTGTCATTTCTCTATTTTGCAAAGAGACACCTTTTGCCCAGGCCCGAATTCTCATGTCACTAACCTCAACTTTTCCCCTTTTGATTTTGATTAATTTTGACTATTTACCTTTCCCCTTTACGAGTGACAATAAGAGAATTTTGGAGGTTGACGATAAGGAAAATAAGAATTAAAAAGTAAAAATCTCAGGAAGCGAGAAATTACAAACTTAAATATACCCCGGTGTCACTATTTTTGATAGTAATTACGCTCCTGTTTTCGGCGGAGTAATACAAGTTTTGGGACCATGGTAACCGGCGGGGTGAACGGAGGGGAGGAATCAAGGCAGCATGCTCATTAGGAAAATTCGTATCGCTCTCTTTCGATTCTACGGCCTCCTGAAGCAGTCCATTCTGAAGGAAGTTCCACATCAAATTCTTAATTTTTCTTTATTATAAACTTGTAAGTTAGTGTGTGTGTGCTGACTTCGACGTTTTTCTTCGGATCTCCGAATAAGAATTAGCAAAATGTAAGTCAAGTTACGATAATCTACATTTCTTTTCTTTCAAAAGTAATTCTCTTAGTTTTCTATTTTTTTTGTATATAATGTAACAAGTGGTTCAGCCGGCCTCATGGTCAAGCGAGAGTGTGTTAGTAGTGTCTTATTTTCTTTTACTCTCGCTCAACCATGCAGCCAGAGTTTCCTATTTTAATATTCTATGTTTTCTTTATTTAATTTTGATTGTTTATTTTGTTATTGTTAATCATTTGTTAGTATAATTTTGTGGGAATTGTAAATGAAGTTGTCTCATTTACAGTTTCTTCGCCCTTCCCCCTTTAATTCATTGAAAGAAAATCCCTTGAATAAATGGAGTTGTTCCAATTTTATTTAATTGTCCCGTAAATTGTTAATTTTGTCCCAAAATGTTCCCTATTGAGAGAATTTTGATTTTAATGAATGGCTTCGTTCTATTTATAATTGTAGTATTCTTTAAATATGTAATTAAATAGACCCTAAATTTAACAAATGGAATTGCCCCATTTATAATTTGTTTGTTCCTTAATTTGTTAATAGCAAAAACTGTAATTTTATGTATGGAATTGCCCCATTTATAGATAAATTATATTAAATTTTGCCTGTGTCCATGTGGAATTTAAAGTTGTCCCATTAATAGTTATTTTATGGTAATAATAATAATGTTATCCATTTTAATTAATTTGCAAAATATCATTATTTATGTGTTTGTCCCATAAATAATGATTTGTCCCTTATTTCTAGAAAATCAATAATTTTGATGAATGTAGTTGTCCCTTTGTAATTATTTTTTTGTCCCTTATATTTGAATTTTACTAAAAGAAAATCTATATTTAATAAATAGAGTTGTTCTATTTATAATTATTATTTAATTATCGTGTCCCTTATATCAAGTTTTGTTGAGAAAATCCCTAATTAATAAATAGAGTTGTTCTATTTATAATTGTTAATTAATTATCGTGTCCCTTATATCGTGTCCCTTATATCCGATTTTATTGAGAAAGTCTATATTTAATCAATAGAGTTGTTCTATTTATAATTGTTAATTAATTATCGTGTCCCTTATATCGTGTCCCTTATATCCGATTTTATTGAGAAAGTCTATATTCAATAAATAGAGTTGTTCTATTTATAATTGTTAATTAATCATCGTGTCCCTTATATCGTGTCCCTTATATCCGATTTTATTGAGAAAGTCTATATTTAATAAATAGAGTTGTTCTATTTATAATTGCTAACTAATTATTTTGTCCCTTATATTTGGTTATATCGAGAAATTCCTAATTTTAAGAAATGGAATTTATCCTATTTACAACAAAATTTGTCCCTTATTGTATGGAATTTAATGATTTTGACTAACTGTTTTGCCCTGTTTTCCCCAATTTTATGTGTAACATTTTAGATATAAGTTATAATTTTGTTATAATAATTTTGGCTGACCACATATCAATTCATTGACCTAGCGATACTGAGAAATTTGTTAAATAATTGTAATTTTGTTGTACGATTTTTCATTGATTTTATTATTAAAATAAATTGTTATTTTATTGTAAAATTTGTGAATATGATTTTCTCGAATCCCCCCTCCTCCGTCTTTTGCTAGTCGACCGGCATCGAAATTGATATTAATGTTGAGATTTATGAATTCAAGGAATTTGATAATAAATTTTCTTTTTGTCTTTTATAGAATTTAGTTCTATTATTTGCTTTCGCTTTTATTTATGAATTTTTGGTATTTAGTACCTATTATTGCGTTTATTTTGGATATTTAGTATCCGCTTCTTTTAAAACTGTCCCAAGAAAGGACTGGCGCTCAACAATTTTGTTTATTTAAAATTCCTTTTATTTTAATGTTTTATCAAAATATTATTATTAATTTCTAAATTATTGTTCGGACCTTAAATATTTGGCTTATCGTAAGTATTTATTTTGTTATTTGTTTATTTATTTTGTGACTAATAGTTTTGTTTATAAAAATAATAATTTGTTTATAAATATTCCCCTGTTTAGTAAATTATACCCATCTGTTTATAAAAATTGTTATTGTCGAAAAAGGTCTGGTTACAATTTTGGCGCCCAACGTGGGGCTGCCAAAGTAGAAAATCATATTCAGATTATTAAGAAAAATTTTGATTTTGTTGATCTAGTAAAAATAAAATTTTTTTTGTGTGTTTTAAACAAATTTCTCAAGTCAATGAAAATATTTTATAAAATTTTGTATATTGTGTCTTGTGTAAAAATTTTATTTCAGGATTTATTAAGAGAAATTAACTTATTTTATTTCTCGTATATTGAAACATTGTTTTGAATATTTCTTTTGTGCCCTTTACACTTGTGTTGATGACTCACCCGTTTACAAATTGCCTGTAAACAGTCACAATTAAATTTTGTATGAAAACCAAATTCATCAATTTCCCAAAATATTATATTTCATGCAGAAATAAATTTATTTTAAATTAATACACAGTGTCCTAATAATTAAGTATTATGAAAAGTCCATAATACTTATATCTCACATTGAAAATAAATCCATTTCAAATTTATACAAGGTGTCCTAATAATTTTGTATTATGAAAAGTCCATAATACTTGTCCCTTGCATTGAAATAAATCCATTTCAAATTTATATACAGTGTCCTGATAAATCAGTATTATGAATAGTCCATAATACTTATCTCTCACATTGAATTAAATCTATTTCAAATTAATACCCGGTGTTCTAATAATTGAATATTATGAAGCCTTTTTTTTTAATTAAAATTTTTTTTTATGTGAAAAATTTGCAAACAAGCAAAACGGAAGTAAGAAATATTTCCCACATTGAAATAAATTCATTTCAAATTTATACCTGGTGTCTTAATAATTCAGTATTATGAAAAGTCCATAATACTCATCATTACATTGACAGTACCTCTTATTTCCATTCCCGATAAAATTATTATTTAATTATTGTATCATACAAATTATTATTGCATAATTTATTATTAATAATTTTTTTTACGTTTCATATTTAATCAAAGATAATATTTTATTATAATCAAAATGAATTATTATTATTACTTAATTTAATTAATAAAATTTTTATTATTATAATTTTTTTTACTCCCTTAATTAATTATCTTAATTAACATTAATTCATAATCAACTTAAATTGTTATATAATCATTATCCTTTTTTTTAACCCCAATAAAGTTACCAGATTCTAAATCACACATTAATATTTTAAATAAAATAATATTCTGTCATATTTAAAAACAAAAGAAATTAATTACATCAAAAATTAATACAAACAGGTATTTTACAAACTTTCTTCCCGTTTGATTTCGTTGAAGACGATTATGATTTTTTTTTGTATCCGTTGTAACATTTCTGACCGCAATTTATTCTCATCGATAATTACGTTGTAACATATTTTTTTTATTATTTTTTATTTTTTTTATTATCAATAATCAATTGAATTCCTAATTATTTCACTAATCTTTAAAAAGATTTAAATCTCATTTAAATAGTCGTCACAACTATAAAATTCTGGATCACAGTTTCGAATGAGTCAAGAATTAAACTTGGAATAATTCTCGGCCATTTAAGATTATATATATTTTTTTTATTGCACTTCATTACAACAACTATTGATGATTCAAATTTTAGAAATTTTGCAAATATAATCGATTATTCCCTATCATCAATTTATTGTAACATTTAAATTTGTAGATAATTCTTACAATTAAACAAAGTACCCAATCTCATTATAATAATTATTAGAAAATTATCCTCCTTATTTATTAATAGTAATCACTAATCATCAATTTCTACTGCCAGTGCTCGTTTGCAAACAGCTACGATAGCATTACTGCCCAGAATCAATCACAGGTTGATTTCAGTTTTTTCTTTAATGCATATTCTAAAATCATCCCTTACTTTATTTAATTTTTTTTTTGACCCCAAAATAATTTTCTTTTAGAGACCGTTATGAGTCAACCGTCCAGATCCTGGATTGATAATCTCAATCCCAGAGATCTAGAAGTAGAACTTGCCAATAGAGGCTTGTCCGTCCAAGGATCAAGAGATGAACGGCGAAGACGTTTACGTCATTATGAACGTACCAATCGACCTTCAGAAATTACTTCTCCCCCTATTACTCCTCCTAGTGATGAGTTAAGACCATCACAAAACCCAGACTCGCGAAACAATGTCACCACTAATCCTCCTTTTAATGCATCTCATGAACAAATTAGTGATGCTTCTACAGCTACAGCTTCTAGCCCCTTAAATCTGGAAAATACTGTTCCCATTCAACCTCGAAATAATCAAGCAGATGGTGCACCTATGAATACCATTACCGAGAATCAAACCCCTTTGATAAATAATGCTAATAACAGTCGCCCTGTTCAACCGAACACTAATCTAGGAGCTATCCCACGAACTACCCAACGAATTCGAAAGAGAATTTGACAGAATGTCTATTAGAAATAATAGACGACAACCAACACCAAATTTTACCTATGCTGAAGACTATGATCGAGAATTTGACCGATTACCCACAAGAGAAACCAGAAATTCTAGACCAACCTCTTATTTCAGAAATCAAACCCCAATTCCTACTCAACATAACACTGAAAATAGGAACTCTACACCAGCACCTAACTATCGAAATCCAATGACAAATCCTTCGCAAATGTATGGTCCACCAGCAGGTGTACAACCAACTCAAAACAATACCGAGAATAGAGACCCTAATATCCCAATGGACCAAGATCGACCTCGCGTCCATTTTAACCAAAATGTTTCTTATAATCAAGGAAGACCCTTGAATAGAAATTATGAGCCATACTCACAATTACCACCTATTTATGACCCTTCTCATCGCAGAAATCAACCAAATTCTGCAGCTCAAGCGTATCAAACCATGCGAAAATGGGATCTTAGATTTGCAGGAACGCGACAAGAAGACCCTGATGCATTTTTGCGTAAAATCTCTGCTGCCAAATCTGTCATTTATATAAGAGATGAAGACCTCTTAAATTTATTACCTTTCTTTCTCAACGGTATAGCAGCCCGTTGGTACGAAGTTAACCAATATCGCTGGTATACTTATCAAGAATTTGCTAGAGATTTCAGAAATCGATTTAGCGACCCCGATTTCCAATTTGAATTAATGCAAGAAATTCATCGAAGAACGCAAGGCGACCAAGAATCGGTAGCCGATTATTTGACATGCATGCTTTCGATGTTTGATAGACTATCTCCTCGATTGACCGAGTACGAAGAAATAAATTTTGCACACAGAAATTTACTTCCTCGTTTGCACCTTACTATTCCTAGAGTTGCTATAAGAAACTTTACTCATTTCGAGCAAATAGCAGTTGCCGCTGAAAAATCTTTTCGAGTTGCTCGATCTTACCAACTTCCTCCCAAACCAGAAAGCTCGAAGACGAATTCGAAGAGAATGAGTTAGAAGAATTATTGATGATACATCAATCCCCTAGCACAAACTCTAAATCTTCTTTCACCCCTTCCAAGAATAATACAAAGAGACCAGAGCCCTCTAAATCCCAAAATACTAAGAGTAAACCTAAACAAGAATCTCCAAATCCGACAGATTCAATCCCTAAAACAAACACTGACAAAACTAACAAAACTACGTGTTGGAATTGTGATAAAGTAGGTCACAGACATAACGATTGTACAGAAGCTAGAAACATATTTTGCTATGGTTGTGGCAAGAAAAATGTAACTAAACCCAAATGTCCCAAGTGTACGGGAAAAGACGAACAGGATTGTTAGATGAGGTCCCAATAATTAAACACAGAAACATCGGAGAATATTCCTAAAATTTCAGAAAATCAGTTAAATTCAAAAATTTTACAAAATTCTGAATCATCACCCGAACCAGTGAAAAGTGAAGTAAAGATTATATCTTGAAAAACGATTCTGATAATTCCATCCTTAACACTAATCAAGAAAGTATCGTTTTAAAAGATGAAACTTTAAAAACCAGCACTCTGGAAACTGAATTCCAGGAGAGCCGCCCTCCTACCGCCTGTTTCAATATTTCAAATTTACAATATCCTTCTTTAGCACCTTCTTCCCCAGAACCATTACTCTATGTTACAGTCCGCATCGAAAATCACGAAGTAAAAGCCCTCGTAGATTGTGGAGCGTCAAGAAGCTTCATTGGACCCCAAGGACTTGAAATTATCAAAAACCTAAACCTTCCCGTAAGCGAAAAAGATGGTATAGTACAAGTAGCAAACGGACAAATATTGACCGTATCTAAAGAAATCACCCTACCTCTCGAGTTGCAGAAACAAACTAAGCCTTTACGCGTGAGAATTTTAGATTCTCTATCTGAACCCTTAGTATTAGGTTTAGACTTCCTAAAGTATTTTAAAATACAAGCTGATTTCGTAACTAGATCTTGGTTTTACAAAAATAAACCTAAGAAAATGTACCATTTTGAAAAGAAGGAAGATGACTCCTTAGAAAATTGTGCCGGTTTAATTGAATTAACATCTTCACAAATAGAAAGATTAGAAACATTTCTGAAATTGCATCTACCCGAAATACCCGATGAGCCCGGATTAACTACCTTGACCATTCATTCCATAAACACAGAGAATCATGCCCCTGTAAAACAGAGATGTTATATGGTTTCACCCAAAGTTATGGAAGCCATTATAGCAGAAGTTAAAAAGATGCTGAAAGATGGAGTGATAGAACCCTCCTCTAGTGATTGGTCCAACCCTATAGTCATGATTAGAAAACCCAACGGTGAATACAGATTTTGCCTAGATTTTAGAATGTTGAACGCCCTAACGAAAAAGGATAGTTACCCTATTTCCCACATGGATGCTATTTTATCCAAATTAAGAAAAGCGAGATACATTTCTAAAATAGACTTAGATAAAGGATTCTGGCAAGTCCCCCTATCCGAAGAAAGTAAAGAGAAAACTGCATTCGCAATACCTGGATTAGGATTGTTTTAATTTACCCGCATGCCGTTCGGTTTGACCAACGCCCCCGCAACGTTCCAAAGAATGATGGACAAAGTCATTAAACCCGAGATGGATCCCTATTGTTTCGTTTACCTAGATGATATTATCATTGCTACGGAAACATTTGAAGAACACCTCAAATGGCTTGAGATTGTCCTCAATAAATTAAAAGAACATAAGTTGAAAATAAATCCGACTAAATGCGAGTTTGTTGTCCCTCAAGTACGTTATTTAGGTTTTCTTGTTGACGAAAAAGGTTTATCTGCAGACCCAGATAAAGTCGCTCCCATTCTGACCTATCCACCCCCGAAAAATGTAAAAGAATTACGAAGATTCCTCGGCATGTCAGGCTGGTATCGTAGATTCATCCCTCAATTTGCATCCCTAGCTTCACCCTTGAACAAACTGCTACGCAAAAAGCAAAAATGGCAGTGGCAAACAGAACAACAAATAGCTTTCGATAAGATCCGATCTTCTCTCATGAATGCACCCATCCTTACTCGTCCCGATTTCGAAAAACCCTTCGAATTGCAAACTGATGCAAGCGAAGTAGGTCTCGGTGCAGTGCTCACTCAGAAAATTGATAATGTTGAGTATGTTATTGCATACGCTAGCAGAAGTCTCACAGAAGCTGAACAAAAATACACCACGACAGAAAAAGAATGTCTTGCTGTCATTTGGTCTATTCAGAAGTTCAGAGCGTACCTTGAAGGTTATGATTTCACTGTGATTACAGACCACAGTAGTTTAAAATGGCTTCATAATTTGCGCAACCCTACAGGTCGCCTAGCTCGATGGGCTTTGACCTTGCTTGAGTATAATTACACAATAATACACCGGAAAGGAGCGATGCATCATGTGCCTGATGCTTTGTCCCGTATCCCTGCTACCCAAATTGTAGAAGCCCCAGCTGAAAACATAGAAGTCCTATACTCAGCTGAAGAAACTGATAACACTTGGTATACTCGTAGATTTCTGCAAGTTACAGAATTTCCCGGACGTTTTCCTAACTGGCGAATCACTGACGGTAAATTATACTGTTATCGACCTGACCCAATCCTCTCAACTTTAGTTGAAGACCTAAAAGCTTGGAAACTAGTCCCATGCGAATCCGAAAGACAATCCATCCTCCAAAAAGCACACAATGATCCACAAGCAGGTCACTTAGGAACTCAGAAAACCTACATGAGAGTAGCTACAGATTATTATTGGCCCGGATGTTACCGCGAAATCGCTAAATTTGTCCGATTTTGTCCAGTTTGCCAATCCTGTAAAGTAGATCAAAACTTACCGCCCGGCTTAATGAGTCAAAGAATTGTAGAGCAACCCTGGACTGTAATAGCAGCCGACATTATGGGTCCCTTCCCACCTAGTCGCTCCAATTTTAAATACATCCTTGTTATCCAAGATCTCTTCACAAAATGGATTGAAATTAAGCCCCTAAGAAATGCTACCGGTAAACTAATCTCAGATGCCCTGAGAGACCTTGTCATAAACCGATGGGGAACCCCTAAAGTCCTCTTAACAGATAATGGAACAGAATTTATTAACAATGTCCTTCGTTCTCTCGCACAAGAGTACGGAATTTATCACTCGACAACACCTCCCTACCATCCACAAGCAAATCCCGTAGAACGAGTTAATCGAGTCCTTAAAACAATGTTAATTTCATACATATCTGAAGATCATCGAAACTGGGATAAATACCTTACAGAATTCCGATACGCCTACAATACAGCTTTCCATGATTCCCTAAAAGTTTCCCCAGCCTTCCTAAATCTTGGACGTCATCCTAACGCCATCAATGACGTACGTAAGAAACTAAATGACAATCCTCCCGAAATAGAACAAAGAGATCCGACCCTTTGGGAAGAAAGAATGAAAAAGATCCAGTTAATGAAAGATTGGGTAATTGAAAATATGGATAATGCCTACCAAAAACAATCTCGTTATTATAACAAACATCATTGCGCAGTGAATTATTCAGTAGGAGGTCTTGTTCTCACTCGCTGTCGCATTCTGCTCTCCAAAATCAAAAACATTACATCAAAAATATCCCCTAAATACGCTGGACCGTATAAAAATTACAAAAATTCGTTACCCTAATGTTGTTGAACTAAGTGATTTGTCCCTTAAACATCTTGGAAAATTTCACATAAAAGATATTTAACCTTTTCTATGTACTAATTTTGACTCTGCTTTTTAGATTTGGACCATTGCCATCCATTCCCCTTGTCACAATGGAGACCGAGAATGTCGATATTCTGAAAAACACCATTATCTACCTTACCCATATGGGCAACAAACTGTTCGTGGAGCTGGAGAAACAAAAGGAAATAGCCAAACAGTTCCCAAAGTTCCTCAAGGAAGCGTCCGACTGCTTAACGGATAAAGAGAAGGAAAATTCAGAACTACTAGTAAAAATCCACGAATTGGAGAACATCATTGAGGAGTATCGACAGCCCTTGGATCCTGCTACCTCGTGGAGCCCGGAAGATTTGGAGCGAACCAAAACCCAGCCAGGTTGGCGTTACCTAAAACCCTATAAAGTTATCCTAAATCGCATCCATCAGCTCTACCCTGGCCTCCAATACGCTTTGCGATGTTACATTAGAGAAGAACGCAAACATTTCTATGCAACTCGCGCTTCGACTTCAAAAGACTCCCACGTGCCCAATGAGATTAAACTCCCTCCCAATGGTGAACCGCTCCCATCATCAAATCGCACCCATTAAGAAACTCCTACCGTTGTTAACGAAGTCTCTCTGGACAATCCGACCCCAGAGAACAACCAAAACCAAAATTTAGCTCCCTCAATTTCCTCAGATCTGGCGAAAACCACCGCCACTGTGCCCGATAACCTAAACGAATCCGCTAGTCTCTCTTTCAGTATCATCTCAGATGACCTAGACGACGATATTATGATCATCGACACCGATGTTCCCCCACAGACTCGATCTCGAGCCCCGTCTATCTCGAGTTCTTCCGTCCATAGCGACTTTACCATCGTTTTCGAAGATCATTTCCACGCAGACTTACCAGACAACTTAGACAAAATGTTTGAACATTCCAGACCCCCAACTCCCCTAGAACAGATCATCGATTCCCTAAATGACGTCATCGCAACCAACATCGAAGAAGCCTCCATTGATCGAAACCTAGACCATAATCCGACTAATCCTCCCGAGATCCATGACGACAACCCCTTGTCAAATCCTCCTTTAGAAGTAGCCTCCAAAACAATCGTTGCCCTTCTCGAGGTTGATGTTGATGAGTCGCTCTCAGATTCCGCTTCTGAAAATAATATACCTACCAAAGTCGACCTCGAAGATCCTCTAGCTTGCTCCAACGATGATCAGTCCCCTAGATCCGCAGACAGCTCCTGCTCTGATTCAGAAACCGAAGACTTCATCCAAATCGAACTGATTCCTCCTTATATGAGGGTGAACTCACTCCACCTAAACGAATGGAAAACCTCCCCGAGACGACCGAAATTATTGAAACATCTGATCTCAATAATAACAGTCCCGAGTTTTGTTTGAAAGACTATCTAAAACGACCACATCCGATACTACCCGAAAACTTCGTCAGACCAAAGAAATCCCTGAGAAAGAATCCTCGAGAATCGCCCTCGAAATCGGAAACCCCACAATCTAGCTCCTTCGACACCGAATCCGAGTTCAGGCCACCATCACCGTTCCCACTTCTTCCCCAAAATGAAGAACCAACGCCTACACCCGAACCAAGTCGCTATCCATCACGCAAAGCCCCCACTCAAACCTGTCGACCAGGATATCGCTATTCCTCTGCTGAGTCAAACGAACCAGTACCACCATCACCCTTTCACTATCAAGTTGACCATAGAACTCCCATTCAAAGACTTCCTTTGCCCTCACTATTAAAACTTCCCATCAAGAAACCACGAAACATTCCACAAAACACCGTAGATTGGCTGCGTCGACCAGCTCGCCCCGGCTGTTGGAGTTGTGACAGCCTGAATCACAAGCATAAAAACTGCCCACACATTGCCCATGAAAACGTACATTATTGTCGTAAATGTGGCAATGCCAAACAAAAATTCACGAAATGTAAACCCTGTCTACTGATAAGAAATAAAAAGACCCTTAACTCTAAGTAATAACTGATCTCAGTGAAAATAAAAACTTCTACGTGTTGATATTATCATTATAATTAGTATTATTACCATCAGTATTACGATCTCTCAAAATGTTGTGAATCAAAATTATATTAAATAAAGATATATTTTCTTAACTTTCGTAAATAACCCGACTCAATTTATTCCACGCAGGTAAATACCCTACTCCTCTAAGACTAATTAATACGTCCAATTTTGTATACTCATTAGTTAATCAAATTGTTATCATTGACACCAAGAGACTCTGCAACTATTTGATAAGACGGAACCGCTTGCCTTTGCAAGAGGCCGCTTTCGGCCCTCTTTTAGAAGGGGAGTGTTGTGACGTGGCATAATTTGCACGTTATCTATAATTGAGTTTTGTTATAAACAAAATAAACATCCTTGCGCCAATGTTGATGGCTGCAGCAATTACCCAATTCTGGTCAATTTGTTTATTTATAGAATTTATTTGTTTATATTATTGTATACCCTTTCACGAAAACACTTCCCTTTGAATTCGAATTCGAGATATTTCCCGGCTATCGTCTTGCAAACAGAAAAGAACGATCATCACGTCTGCGCAGATTTGACTTTCCGTTCACTCACAGCAGAAAACTACAACGTCAACCAAAATAAAAATCGAATTGACTCGATATACCTGTCACTTTTAAATTCAACCTACACAAAAGTCATCTCACAAATAACCCTTTGAATAAATTAGAATTATTTTCTACATTTACCAGATTTTACTGGAATCTCAAAATTGTTAAGAGATTGACTATTGAACAGGATGGTCCCTGTCATTTCTCTATTTTGCAAAGAGACACCTTTTGCCCAGGCCCGAATTCTCATGTCACTAACCTCAACTTTTCCCCTTTTGATTTTGATTAATTTTTACTATTTACCTTTCCCTTTTACGAGTGACAATAAGAGAATTTTGGAGGTTGACGATAAGGAAAATAAGAATTAAAAAGTAAAAATCTCAGGAAGCGAGAAATTACAAACTTAAATATACCCCGGAATCACTATTTTTGATAGTAATTACGCTCCTGTTTTCGGCGGAGTAATACAAGTTTTGGGACCATGGTAACCGGCGGGGTGAACGGAGGGGAGGAATCAAGGCAGCATGCTCATCAGGAAAATTCGTATCGCTCTCTTTCGATTCTACGGCCTCCTGAAGCAGTCCATTCTGAAGGAAGTTTCACATCGAATTCTTAATTTTTCTTTATTATAAACTTGTAAGTTAGTGTGTGTGTGCTGACTTCGACGTTTTTCTTCGGATCTCCGAATAAGAATTAGCAAAATGTAAGTCAAGTTACGATAATCTACATTTCTTTTCTTTCAAAAGTAATTCTCTTAGTTTTCTATTTTTTTTGTATATAATGTAACAAGTGGTTCAGCCGGCCTCATGGTCAAGCGAGAGTGTGTTAGTAGTGTCTTATTTTCTTTTACTCTCGCTCAACCATGCAGCCAGAGTTTCCTATTTTAATATTCTATGTTTTCTTTATTTAATTTTGATTGTTTATTTTGTTATTGTTAATCATTTGTTAGTATAATTTTGTGGGAATTGTAAATGAAGTTGTCTCATTTACAGTTTCTTCGCCCTTCCCCCTTTAATTCATTGAAAGAAAATCCCTTGAATAAATGGAGTTGTTCCAATTTTATTTAATTGTCCCGTAAATTGTTAATTTTGTCCCAAAATGTTCCCTATTGAGAGAATTTTGATTTTAATGAATGGCTTCGTTCTATTTATAATTGTAGTATTCTTTAAATATGTAATTAAATAGACCCTAAATTTAACAAATGGAATTGCCCCATTTATAATTTGTTTGTTCCTTAATTTGTTAATAGCAAAAACTGTAATTTTATGTATGGAATTGCCCCATTTATAGATAAATTATATTAAATTTTGCCTGTGTCCATGTGGAATTTAAAGTTGTCCCATTAATAGTTATTTTATGGTAATAATAATAATGTTATCCATTTTAATTAATTTGCAAAATATCATTATTTATGTGTTTGTCCCATAAATAATGATTTGCCCCTTATTTCTAGAAAATCAATAATTTTGATGAATGTAGTTGTCCCTTTGTAATTATTTTTTTGTCCCTTATATTTGAATTTTACTAAAAGAAAATCTATATTTAATAAATAGAGTTGTTCTATTTATAATTATTATTTAATTATCGTGTCCCTTATATCAAGTTTTTTTGAGAAAATCCCTAATTAATAAATAGAGTTGTTCTATTTATAATTGTTAATTAATTATCGTGTCCCTTATATCGTGTCCCTTATATCCGATTTTATTGAGAAAGTCTATATTTAATAAATAGAGTTGTTCTATTTATAATTGTTAATTAATTATCGTGTCCCTTATATCGTGTCCCTTATATCCGATTTTATTGAGAAAGTCTATATTCAATAAATAGAGTTGTTCTATTTATAATTGTTAATTAATTATCGTGTCCCTTATATCGTGTCCCTTATATCCGATTTTATTGAGAAAGTCTATATTTAATAAATAGAGTTGTTCTATTTATAATTGTTAATTAATTATCGTGTCCCTTATATCGTGTCCCTTATATCCGATTTTATTGAGAAAGTCTATATTCAATAAATAGAGTTGTTCTATTTATAATTGTTAATTAATCATCGTGTCCCTTATATCGTGTCCCTTATATCCGATTTTATTGAGAAAGTCTATATTTAATAAATAGAGTTGTTCTATTTATAATTGCTAACTAATTATTTTGTCCCTTATATTTGGTTATATCGAGAAATTCCTAATTTTAAGAAATGGAATTTATCCTATTTACAACAAAATTTGTCCCTTATTGTATGGAATTTAATGATTTTGACTAACTGTTTTGCCCTGTTTTCCCCAATTTTATGTGTAACATTTTAGATATAAGTTATAATTTTGTTATAATAATTTTGGCTGACCACATATCAATTCATTGACCTAGCGATACTGAGAAATTTGTTAAATAATTGTAATTTTGTTGTACGATTTTTCATTGATTTTATTATTAAAATAAATTGTTATTTTATTGTAAAATTTGTGAATATGATTTTCTCGAATCCCCCCTCCTCCGTCTTTTGCTAGTCGACCGGCATCGAAATTGATATTAATGTTGAGATTTATGAATTCAAGGAATTTGATAATAAATTTTCTTTTTGTCTTTTATAGAATTTAGTTCTATTATTTGCTTTCGCTTTTATTTATGAATTTTTGGTATTGAGTACATATTATTGCGTTTATTTTGGATATTTAGTATCCGCTTCTTTTAAAACTGTCCCAAGAAAGGACTGGCGCTCAACAATTTTGTTTATTTAAAATTCCTTTTATTTTAATGTTTTATCAAAATATTATTATTAATTTCTAAATTATTGTTCGGACCTCAAATATTTGGCTTATCGTAAGTATTTATTTTGTTATTTGTTTATTTATTTTGTGACTAATAGTTTTGTTTATAAAAATAATAATTTGTTTATAAATATTCCCCTGTTTAGTAAATTATACCCATCTGTTTATAAAAATTGTTATTGTCGAAAAAGGTCTGGTTACAGCCTATGTAGCGCCCTGCTATGTTGTCCCGTCTAAAAACTATTTAAATAAGAATTATTTTTTATTTTAATTAACATACTGGAGTTTCAACATTTTTCATGTTCCAGAGTGTGTTTTATTCAAAATAACAGTCTCAGACTTTGCTAATCTAGCGCTTTGTTATGTTGTCTCGTCTAAAAACTATTGGAATAAGAATTAGTTTTTATTTTAATTACCATACTGGAGTTTTATTATTTTTCATGTTCCGGAGTTAGTTTTATTCGAAATAACAGTCTTTGTATTTGTCTATCTAGCGCCCTGCTATGTTGTCCCGTCTAAAAACTATTTAAATAAAAATTAGTTTTCATTTTAATTACCATACTTTAGTTTTATTATTTTTCATGTTCCGGAGTTAGTTTTATTCGAAGTAACAGTCGTCGACTTTGCCTATCTAGCACCCTGTTATGTTGTCCCGTCTAAAAACTATTGTAATAAGAATTCGTTTCCATTTTAATTCAGATACTGTAGTATTAAAGTTTTTCATGTTCCGGAGCTAGTTTTATTCAAAATAACAGTCTTTGAATTTGCCTATCTAGAGCCTGGTTATGTTACCAAGTATAAAAACTATTGCATGAACTGGTGCATGTTCGCCTAGATGTTCTCAAACTCAAAATCCACTCAAGAATGTACACGTGCATGTTCTTGTTCATTTTCTTTGTTCCAATTTGTTGTACAAGTTCACTTGCTGATCTTGTGTAGGTTCGGGTCAATGTTCCTGTACATGGTCTTGTGCAACAGCGTGTACACCATCTTGTAGAAGATTTTTCAGCTGGGCTGTTATGTTGTCTCGTCTAAGAACTATTGTAATAAGAATTAGTTACCATTTTAATTCACATACTGAAGTATTAAATTTTTTCATGTTCTGGAGTTTGTATTATTCAAAATAACAGTCTTTGAATTTGACTATCTAGCACCCTGTTATGTTGTCCCACCCAAAAACTGTTGGAAATTTCTTCATTTGTCGTTTGAAGTAACATGTATAATTAAAAAAAATTCTTGTTCCGGAACCTAATAATCGAAGCATTGGCGCAAATTATGCGCAGGTTTTCAACTAGCCCTAGCAAACCATCATTCATGCAAAACAGTCACATCGCGCCTCGTATCCAGGGCCGAATAGGACACTTCATCGAAAACGGGCCCTATTATTATAAATTAATTATAAATTATTATTAATTATTATTATTAATTATTATTAAGGGGTTGTATACAGTCAGGCGGTCGGAAAAATGCAGTTTTTCGGGAATTTTTTTTAAAGGAATATTTACTTATTAAAGCGAAAGTTTTCCTATAATGTTTTACATCTTTTAAAGTTAAAAAAATATATTTTATTTGTAAAAATATTTTTTTTTGCCTCTGTAGATTATCTCCCAAAGATCCACAAAAAAAGTGCCCGCGGTTAACAAGATAACAGTTGATAGAATTATCTGAGATCAAAAAGTTAAATAGATTCTGTTAGTGTATGAGAAAATGTAGTCTTTGATTGTCGGAACTAAGAAAATATCACTTTTTGACAAAATGGCAGCCAAAGAAAGAAGGAGTTTATTTTTATGAAGAAAAAAATCGTCTTCAAATGTTGATAAAAATTATAATTTTAATTTTATTTAAAAAACCAACGATCAAGGACAGCAAAAAGTAGTTGTTGAGCTTGTGTGAAAATTAGAGCTAAATCAGTTTAGCGGTTTTTAAAAAATCGTGTTCACCGACCTGAAAAACATAGTTTTGAGAAAAGCAAGTTTAAAGACGCTGTACCTGCTCTACACCCCATGGCGCGCCTTTCTAGTTTTATCTGCGACTTCGAAAATATTTCTCGAATCTTAATAACATTTTTTTTCACAACAGGCAAATATGTATATTTACCTTAAGAAAATGCAAAAAAAATCGATTTTTTGAAAATCGTGACTGTATATATAACCCCTTAAAGACGCTGCACCTACTCTACACCCTGCGGCGCGCCTTTATAGTTTTGTCTGCAACTTCGAAAATATTTCTCGAATCTTAATAAAAATTTTTTTCACAACAGGCAAATATATATACTTTAAGAAAATGCAAAAAAATAATTGATTTTTTGAAAATCGTGACTGTATATAACCCCTTAATTAATTTTTATTATTTAAAAATTAATTTTTTAAAAAGTTACGTTTTTATTTATACTACCGTCTACGAGTATCAGGACGATTACACGCGACTCTATGAAAGAACATGCTTTTTATTTCCGAGATATGATTGAAAAAGTGATGGCATGTTTTTTCATAGAGGCGCGTGTAATCGTCCTGATACTCGTGGACGGTAGTATACATATAATTTTAAATTTACCAAAATTCTACACGGAGAGAAAAAACAAGGCTTTTCCACGTGACTTCAATTCATGCCTTTTTCAGGTAGCAGTTTCACCGGATTTCCTGATGAATTTCTTGCGTTTAGCGGTTAAGCCACACCTTAGTCCCTATTAGCCTTAACTCGTTGCAAGAATCTCACCGGAAAAAACCGTGAGCGTCCTGCATTTTGACTGCTCATTTTACGCGAAAATTTATAAGCTTTCCAATAGTTATTTTAAAAATTTTCTAGACTTATTTTTAACTGAAATATTATCGAAAAATAAAAGGCATGCTTTTAATACGAATTTTGTAAGTGGACTGACAATTCTGGCCGGTACTCTACAAGGTAAATGGATTATTATTTTATCAACTCTCATATCAAAGTACAATAATAAAAACCATCTTACTATTAGTATGAAACCTAAAGATGTCACCGTAGAAGATATAAGAGAACTGCTGAGACGTAGTCGTAAACTGCGTAAAATCAGAATCAGCATCTTTCTTGGAATCTTTTTTAAGATCCCTCTGAAAATTTATTTTGAAAGAATATGATTTTTATAACATCTATGAGCCATCTTCCCAAATTTTCCATGTAAACGACAAAACCCCTGGTTCTCACCTCTGGAGTTAAATTTGGGATCTCGAACGATCTACATTATTTTCGATTAAGAAGTTACGAAGAAGGGTTACGAGATCTATGTATATGATAACGCATAGAAACTTGATATTAACTCATCAAGTTTACTCATGATGTCAGAATTAGTTGAAATCGCAGAGACATTTGCTTCGGAAGATCTATAAAAAGAGACTACTCTATCTGTCATAGTAGCTAAATGACTAAGATCAATTGCTTCAGAAATATCGAGAACAGTACGGCAACTGGCGGGAAGGTGCTCAAGAAAAATTGTTTTTAATACCTCATCACTACATTTGCCACTACCAGCGTGTCGTATTCGACTCAATATCAAGGACGACCTACCATCACTAATAACTTCGCCTCTTAGCATGGTTGTTAATTTGACTTCAGGGGAAGGGGAAAATTTTTTGATAATCCCGTTTTTAATTTTGACATATATATTTTCGATATGATTATTTGTTAAAAAATCCCTAACAGTTAGTACTGCTTCTAGTTCAGGAGCTACCACAACTGCACCGGCTCTCGATCTTTGAGAAAAAATACCTCAGGATTCAAAAATTAACTCAATTTGGGCAAACTATAGTGATGGGTCCGCTCAAATAAATGCAGATAACTGAAGAATGCGATGGACAAAATTTTGTTGATTCCGAGCTACCACACCGGGGTGTGAAGCGCACGGTCAGGCCTACCCGTTTTCAAAGGATCGTTTGCGGGGATATAAACGAAACCTTGATCAGACATTTCGAAAAAAAACTTCTTTGATAAAAATAAAAATTAAATTTTTTAAGAACTAAAAAGGTTTAATAATACTTTACCCGAATGTCCACTTCCAAGAATGTTTCTACTGAAATTAAATAGTATTCCTCGTTCCTTCCGAAATCCAAAAAAAATATTTTAATAGAATAGGTACAGAATGTATTTGGTAAAATTCATTTACGACACTTTTTTTGCTGTTCTTGGTCTCTATTTAAAGCTTAGATTACAAGAAATTGTCTGTGAAAGTAATATTTTTTTCATCAACTTTTCTAAATTTCGCCAGGAGTCAAAGTCTGGGTAAGAAATTCAAAATAAAATAGAATTATTTTGTTGTGTTTATAACATAATATCTCGCTTTCTATTTATGCAATACAAATAAAAATAGTGTGATTTCATTTGAAATTTAATAAGCTTCCCAATGCAATTTAAAAGGGCATCTAGCTTCATTTTTGACGGAGTTATCACTGTTTTTGTGTGGGTGTGTTTTTTAATAGCTCGAGGTGTTAGCGGTCGCACAATTTCCGCCGGTACTGTATGCTAAAAAAATTTGTAATCTAAATTTAAATTCAAAAGAAAATATTTAAACTCGATGTTAAATTCGTTAGTGCAAATAATACTAGTAATTTTATAAAAAAAAGTAAAAAGAAATATCTATAACAATAAATACACGAGGACATTTATAAAACAGAGAACTTCATGCTGTCATTACCTCGTCGAAGTCGCATCAAGGTGAATCCTCGAGAAATTCACGCAGTGTGCAACGTAAAGACCCTGACATCACTGGATGATGTAAAGTGACAAACTCCAGGGTATGCTCAGGAACAGTTCATTAAAGGGTGAAATGATCAGGGAGACGGAAAACCCAGGCTTGTGCCAATCCTCAGCCGGGGCTGCGCCAACCTTAACCACTTCAGCGGCATGGCGTTCCAATTGGCGTTCCATGAGTAAGTGGCAGAAGCGGCAGAAAATGCGAAAATGGCGTTCCTATTTAAACTTTATTTCTATACTTTGTAAACAAATTAAGTTTACCAAACCAAATGTTTTTTATTATTGGGAATTATGAATCTTAAATTGATTTTCAAAAATAGACGGATCTAATCTTGTGAACCATATTGGGTGAATCTTGGAACGCCATTCGTAAAAAGTATTAAAAATTGTCTGCATTAAAACCCTTATAAAACTATTTAACACCTCGAAAAAATAATTTTTTCTTGTCCTATTCGTCTTCATTTATATCAAATAATAAGAATATTTGATTCTGGCAAGTTAAACTTGACTACAGACTTTTGAAATCGAGTTCAAGTAGGAACGCCATTTTCGCATTTTCTGCCGCTTCTGCCACTAACTCATGGAACGCCAATTGGAACGCCATGCCGCCGAAGTGGTTAATATCGAATAAAGTTCGACAAGTTGATCTGCCATCGCTCGGCCAATGTTCAGCCGGTGCTGACTTAGAATTTGTCTTAAAGACTTCTCTCAAATCATTTACTGGTTTAAAAGCTGATTTATATATTGTCTCTAACTACTAGTTATTAATTTTCTCATTTTATCTAAGGTATCAACGCACAAAACGTTATAAGATTCTAAATCAGAATCAAACGGTCTGATTTAAAGCTCATCATTGGGTGACCATACTTCCTGTTGCTCTTCCTGTTTCTCAGTAAATACGAATGGCAGAAAATATTATAATTTTTTCGGTTATTGCTATAGAAAAGGATGTGCTTTGTTTATCACAAAAAACTCCGCACCTCTAGCTTCATTAGATTTTTTTACAAATGCGTTTCAAAGCAGAGATGCCAACGAGTGTCCCCAAACGCAACTGCGCTTGCGCTTCAAAAATTCCCTTATTCACTGAAAAAAATAATAGGCAGAATGTGCTTTTTACTAAGGCAATTTTTGCCTAAGTACAAAAGCAATTTACAAAAAGCAATTTTTCCTTTAAGAAAAAGGCAATTTTTGCCTTAGTTAATAAAGTAACAAATTCTTGTCATTTATCAAGTAAATTGTTTACATATGTCAAATCGAATTTTATAATTAATTAAAATAATGGGTACTAAAGAAAGAAATTTATTACTGAAATGAAATCGAGAAAATTTTCTTATTTTATTGAAATATTTAAAGGTACTAATTTCATTTGTTTAATAAAATTGTTTACGCATAAAACTAGACCAGTTTGGTTAAAAAGATTGAAATTGATAAAGTAGTTCTATTATTTTCAATATTTTAATTAAAGTAAAATATTATTTGTATAATAATAAAAATAAATGTTCCTTTTCACTCATATTGTAAATATAATTAATAAAAAGGTAAAACATAATTATTTCATATCGTATTTTCTAAATATTCAAATAAAAATTTGTCTTGTGATTTTAACCTTATAAACTAAGGCAAAAATTGCCTTTTTTTAAAGGAAAAATTGCTTTTCGTGAATTGCTTTTGTACTTAGGCAAAAATTGCCTTAGTAAAAAGCACATTCTGCCTATTATTTTTTTCAGTGTTGGTTAATTTAAAGCGCGTCAGTTTAAAACTCTCTATATAAGACTATAAGAATACAAGAGAAAATGAAAGTAAAAATATATTCTTTTTTTATATATAAAAAAATATAATACTATAGGGAGTTATAAAAATTAATAATAATAATAATAATTATTATTATTATATAAAATATTTGTTCTTAAATAAATATTATTTATTACTTTTATATTTAAAAACAAAAATTTCAATATACCTACATTTTTTTAATTAATTATAAAAATTTATTAATAACAATTATTATTAATCCATTAATAAATAATATTAACAGTTATTTAATATGTATCTATTAATATGTATCTATTATTAATAAAATTTATAATTTTTTTTTTGAACATATGAATAAAAATTAATACATATTAAATAACTGTTAATATTATTTATTAATGGATTAATAATAATTGTTATTAATAAATTTTTATAATTAATTAAAAAAATGTAGGTATATTGAAATTTTTGTTTTTAAATATAGAAGTAATCAATAATATTTATTTAAGAACAAATATTTTATATAATAATAATAATAATAATAATAATAATAATTATTATTATTATTATTATTATTATTATTATTATTATTATTACTATTATTATTATTATTATTATTATTATTATTATTATTATTATTATTATTATTATTATTATTATTATTATTATTATTATTATTATTATTATTATTATTATTATTATTATTATTATTATTATTATTATTATTATTATTATTATTATTATTATTATTATTATTATTATTATTATTATTATTATTATTATTATTATTATTATTATTATTATTATTATTATTATTATTATTATTATTATTATTATTATTATTATTATTATTATTATTATTATTATTATTATTATTATTATTATTATTATTATTATTATTATTATTATTATTATTATTATTATTATTATTATTATTATTATTATTATTATTATTATTATTATTATTATTATTATTATTATTATTATTATTATTATTATTATTATTATTATTATTATTATTATTATTATTATTATTATTATTATTATTATTATTATTATTATTATTATTATTATTATTATTATTATTATTATTATTATTATTATTATTATTTTTTTTTTTTTTTTTTTTTGCTTAGGGAATTTTGGGAAATCTGTTTACAGATACCTTGGATTCCGCACTCCAAGGTTATGTGGGGTTGGTAAAATAAAAAAAAGGGAATTTAAAAAAAAAAGATAAATAAATAAATGTTATAATAAATTTAATAAACTGGCGACCTACTACCAGCCCGACCCACTAAAACCCGTAACCCTTCTTTTGGAGCCCTTTACCCTCCCTCGGAACTGTCGTAAGACTTTAGCCATCGAGGGAGGCGCTCCAACTCTATCGCTGCTGCGACTTTGTTCTGTGTCTGCGGTTCTCCTGCGTCAATAGTTAAAAAATTTAAAACTATTTCAATATAAAAGCGGAATTAACAGCACAACAACAATAAAAAACAAAAAATTTTAAGAAGTTTAAAAAGTCAAAAGATAAAATTATAAACGGATATATAAAAAAAAATAAAAATAAACGCGTATAAAATATTAAAACCATAAAACTGTACAAAGATGAATAAAAAAAAACACAAACAATTAAAAAAATGTATAAGGACAAATAAATCACAAAATAAATTAATAAAAAACAAACGAACAAAATTAAAAGCTGTTTAAATTACGCTTTTTGGCGGCCGTCGAGATCCTTCCTCGACATAACCGAGATTATGAAGTTCTCGACTTGCCGCCAATTCTCTTCCGACTGGGTCATCAGCGATACCATATTCTCCGGTGTAACTTGACTGTTTACACCTTCGAACATGGCCCGCCTCTCCAAGTCCCATTTTTTGCATGAGAAGAGGGTGTGCTCCGCGTTGTCCTCAGGGAACTGGCAATATGCACACACCTCGTTCTCGCGTAATTTAAAGCGACACAGGTACGAGTTAAAACACCCGTGACCTGTGAGCGCCTGAGTCAAATAATAGGAAACCTGACCGTGTTTCCTATTTATCCAGGTGGCGAGTGCCGGGATAAGGCGATAGGTCCATCGACCTTTTCCCTCACCATCCCATCTTTCCTGCCATCTTTCTATGAGCCTGTGCCTCGCTTCTTTGCGGATCAGGCCCTTGCTTGGTCTTAATTCCTCATCCCAGGAACTGCTTTCTTTAGAAAAGAGAAACATTTCTTCCCTTTCCCTCGCCAAGAGATCTGCTGGCGGGACACTTGCAAGGACCTGCACAGCACTCGTAGATACCGTCTTATATGCAGAGATGATACGCGTTGTTATCGATCTCTGCGCCGACAGTATCTTTTCACAGATGGTCACACATCTTTTACTCCTCAGGGATGGGGCCCACGCTGGTGCTGCATAGAGCATTTTAGCGTGGGCGACACTCGCCACCAGTCTTCTTTTTTGTTCACGGGGTCCGCCAACATTTGGCATTAACCGTGAAAGATTAGCCGCACACTCGATCGCCTTATTCGACGCCGTAGCCATGTGGTGGTGGAAGTTTAACCTTCCATCCAACTCCACACCAAGGTATTTAATTTGTTTACTCCACTTGACCTCGAATCCGTCTATCACGATTCGTGGGAGATCATAACCACGTCTGTCTGTGACTAGCAGTGCCTCGGTCTTTTCCAGGGCCATTTCAAGACCTCTGGCATCCAGCCAGCCTTTTGCTAGTCGCAGACATTCGTTCACCAATGTCCCAAGAGCCTCCTCACTCTCGGCAGTGCACACGAACAACGCGTCGTCCGCAAAGCCGATGATCATCGCACCTTCGGGCAGATCCATTCGCAGAAAATCATCGTAAGATACATTCCATACAAATGGACCCACCCTCGAGCCTTGAGATGACATCCAGCTTGGATTCTTTGAGGCTCGATTCTAGGTCTTCTATATTGGCTTCGAAGGTGGTCAGCGGGTCGTTGGGTGAGAAGTAGCAGCTATACATACGTATGTTAGCCACCTCTATCCACACAAACCCGCTGCTTGTCTCCAAGAACTTGTCAACCCGCAATTCTGGGTTGCACAGCTTGATGGCGGCTCTCTTCGCCTTATCCTGATACCAAGGTGCGAGGTCGCTTCCTTGATACTGCTCACTGCAGAACAGGATATCGACCTCATTTTCCCTAGCTGTTTGCATCAGGAGCACCTGTGCACCCTTACTTGTATGCAGGTTGACTTGAAGGAGCTTTAAGGATTTGCCCTTTTAAGTTTCTCCAGTTCCTCCTTGTAAACCGGGCAGGAAATTCTTCCAGGGATATGGTTGACTTCCGTTTTTCCCAAATCTGTACACGTTATGCACTTTGGCTTGTGATTAGTACACTTTTTGGAGAAGTGTCCCGCTTCGCCGCATCTCCGACAGTTTTTTGTTCTGTCGGGGCCCTTGCAAATTCGGGTCACGTGTCCATTATTATTATTATTATTATTATTATTATTATTATTATTATTATTATTATTATTATTTTTTTTTTTTTTTTTTGCTTAGGGAATTTTGGGAAATCTGCCTACAGATACCTTGGATTCCGCACTCCAAGGTTATGTGGGGTTGGTGTGATAAAACAAAAGGAGATAAAAAAAAGAAAAATAAATATATAAAATAGTAAATTTAATAAACTGGCGACCTACTGCCAGCCCGACCCACTAAAACCCGTAACCCTTCTTCTGGAGCCCTTTACCCTCCCTCGGAACTGTCGTAAGACTTTAGCCTTCGAGTTTGGCGCTCCAACTCTGTCGCTAATGTGACTTTCTGCTTTTCTCTGCGGTTATCCTGCGTTAATAGTTAAAAATTTAAAACTATTTCAATATAAAGCGGAATTAACAGCACAACAATAATTAAAAATAACAAATGTGTAATTAAGTGTAAAAAGTCAAAAGATAAAATTATAAACGGATATATAAAAAAAAGAAAAAATAAACGCGTATAAAAAATTGAAAACATAAAACTGTACAAAGATGAATAATAAAAAAAAAACACAAACAATTAAAAAATGTATAAGGACAAATAAATCACAAAATAAATTAATAAAAAACAAACGAATAAATTAAAAGCTGTTTAAATTACGCTTTTTGGCGGCCGTCGAGATCCTTCCTCGACATAACCGAGATTATGAATTTCTCGACTTGCCGCCAATTCTCCTCTGACGGGGTCATCAGCGATACCATGTTCTCCGGTGTAACTTGACTGTTTACACCTTCGAACATGGCCCGCCTCTCCAAGTCCCATTTCTTGCATGAGAAGAGGGTGTGCTCCGCGTTGTCCTCAGGGAACTGGCAATATGCACACACCTCGTTCTCGCGTAATTTAAAGCGACACAGGTACGAGTTAAAACACCCGTGACCTGTGAACGCCTGAGTCAAGTAATAGGAAACCTGACCGTGTTTCCTATTTATCCAGGTGGCGAGTGCCGGGATAAGGCGATAAGTCCATCGACCTTTTTCCTCACCATCCCATCTTTCTTGCCATCTTTCTATGAGCCTGTGCCTCGCTTCTTTGCGGATTAGGCCCTTGCTTGGTCTTAATTCCTCATTCAATGAACTGCTTTCTTTAGAAAAGAGAAACATTTCTTCCCTTTCCCTCGCCAAAAGATCTGCTGGCGGGACACTTGCAAGGACCTGCACAGCACTCGTAGATACCGTCTTATATGCAGAGATGATACGCGTTGTTATCGATCTCTGCGCAGACAGTATCTTTTCACAGATGGTCACACATCTTTTACTCCTCAGGGATGGGGCCCACGCTGGTGCTGCATAGAGCATTTTAGCGTGGGCGACACTCGCCACCAGTCTTCTTTTTTGTTCACGGGGTCCGCCAACATTTGGCATTAGCCGTGAAAGATTAGCCGCACACTCGATCGCTTTATTTGACGCCGTAGCCATGTGGTGGTGGAAGTTTAACCTTCCATCTAACTTCACACCAAGATATTTAATTTGCTTACTCCACTTGACCTCAAATCCGTCTATCACGATTCGTGGGAGCTCATAACCACGTCTGTCTGTGACCAGCAGTGCCTCGGTCTTTTCCAGGGCCATTTCAAGACCTCTGGTATCCAGCCAGCTTTTAGCTAGTCGCAGACATTCGTTCACCAATGTCCCAAGAGCCTCCTCACTTTCGGCAGTGCACACGAATAATGCGTCGTCCGCAAAGCCGATGATCACCGCACCTTCGGGCAGATCCATTCGCAGAAAATCATCGTAAGATACATTCCATACAAATGGACCTACCCTTGAGCCTTGAGGAGCCCCACGCTGCATCTCTTCCTTGAGAGTGCAGGTGTCTCCCTCATATATAACCCACCTGTCGCTAAGATAATTATCCATTATCCGCAACAAGTAGGGCGGCATGTTTTTCTTTTCCATCGACTCGATGAGATCTTTCCATCTTGCGGAATTAAACGCGTTACGTATGTCAATTGCTACCAACGCGCAGAAGCTCTTCTTTTTCCCAGGTCCCAATTTGTTTTTTCCTGCTTTGGCTATGTCCACAACTGCCTGGATGGCATCAACTGTGGACTTGCCTTTACGGAAACCAAATTGGTGATCGGACAGACGATTCTCTTCGGTCAAGTGGCCTTGCATTCTCTGCAGAACCATATCCTCTAGAAGTTTACCCATCGTATCTAGCAGGCATATAGGCCTGTACGATGAAACCTTATCTAGAGGTTTTTCACCTTTCCTTAGGAGGACTAACCTCTGTCGCTTCCAGTCGCGGAAGAACTCTCCTCTCTCAAGGCAAAGATTGAAGCATCGAAGCAGAATCTGGGGTAAAGTGTCGATTACCAACTTTAGGATCTCGTTACTTATCCCATCGATTCCAGGCGCCTTGCCTGTTTTCAATCTTTTGCCTGCTTTTTGCAGTTCACTAAGTGTGAAGAGTTCTTCCTCTTCGACTTTGCAAAAACTCCAGTCCCTTCTAAGGTATGGCTCCGCAGGAGGAAACAAAGAACTTATTATCTTTCTGACCCAATCGGGATTGTCCAGGCCGGGGGTCTTTTGCCTCGTCACTAATTTCTTAGTTACGATTTTAAAAGCCAGACCCCATGGGTCCTTATCGACTTCCTCGATTAGGTCCTTCCAGCTACGGCGTCGCGACTTGCGGATCTCTTTCTTGAGGTCCTTTTTCGCCTCCTTGAAAGCCTCTTTCAGCAAGGGATCTCCCTTAGATCGGGTATATGTCCTTCTTGCTTTGAGGCATTCCTTTCTCAAGGAGGCTAGCTCCTCTGACCACCAGTGCAAGGATTTTCTTACTGGAGTGGCGCCTTTGCGTGGCATTGACGCATTGCAAGCGGTGACTATCATGTTCCTCACCGCTCGCACCTCCCCATCCAGACTGCTCGGCCTCTTCACCCAGCCCAAGTCCTCAATTAAAAGGGCTTCTCTTAGGGACCGGCCGAACTTTTCCTTGTCGAGTCTCTTCATATTCCACGAGGAGGTTTTGCGACTAGGAGCATCCTGTCTTTTTCCTCCTCGTGTGTCTCCCATAGAGACTGAGAACTCAATGTACTGGTGGTCACTTGCGGTATATTCCTCTGAGACCCGCCAGTCGGTTATGCGGCTAAATAGTTTAGACGATGCGATTGTTAGATCTATTATTGATCCGATCGCACCTCGTCTAAAAGTCCATGTATTGCCTCGGTTTACTGCCAATAAGTCGTTTCTGGAGATCATTTCTCCAATACGAATTCCTCTCTTGTCGAGTCTCGTCTCACCCCACTCTGGCGACTTTGCGTTAAAATCACCAGTGATGATGACATCCAGCCTGGATTCTGTGAGGCTCGATTCTAGGTCTTCGATATTGGCTTCGAAGTTTGTCAGTGGGTCGTTGGGTGAGAAGTAGCAGCTATACATACGTATATTAGCCACCTCTATCCACACGAACCCACTGCTCGTCTCCAGAAACTTGTCAACCCGCAATTCTGGGTTGCACAGCTTTATGGCGGCTCTCTTCGCCTTATCCTGATACCAAGGGGCGAGATCGCTTCCTTGATACTGCTCACTGCAGAACAGGATATCGACCTCATTTTCCCTTGCTGTTTGCATTAGGAGCAACTGTGCATCCTTACTTGTATGCAAGTTGACCTGCAAAAATTTTAAGGATTTGCCCTTTTAATCTTTTGCAGTTCTTCTCTGTAAACCGGGCAGGCTCTCTTTCCGGAATCGTGATCCGTCTCTGGCTTTCCCAGGTCCAAGCATGTAAGGCACTTCGGCTTAACTTTACAGCTCTTCGCGAGGTGTCCCTCTCCGCCGCATCTCCGACAGTTTTTGCTTCTGTCGGGGCCTTTGCAGGTTCGGGTTGAGTGTCCGTATGCTAGGCACTTTTGGCACCTAGCTACTTCAACATGCTCGCGAATTGGAGCATTTATCCAGCCGATTTTTATTTTACCAAGCTTTAGCAGAGTGTTACTTTCTGCCTCTGTCAGACGTACCAGAGCAACCTTAGTTCCTCTGTATCGCGGCAAAAGTCGACACTCCATCTTCAGGTCGGGTTTACCCAGCTTTTCTCTTAGTGCTGCAGTTACCTCATCCTCTGAGGTGGCTTCGTCCAAATCCTTAATCTCTAGAGACCTTTTATTCACTAGAGGTGTGACCTCAGCTTTACCATGCAGGGCCGAAGACAGTGCATCTGCAAATTTTAAGGTCTCTCCGCCCTTTTTCACTATCACGAGAACCTCCTGTTTAAAGGTTCTCCTGATTTTCCGGATCACGGTACCCGTATCTTCTGGGTTTACCTTTGCTTTTAGCAGCGGCAAGATACCCTCATAAAGCTTTGGGTCGCTTGCCGTAATTTTAACAGCTTCCGTGCTCCTCAACTTCAAAGGGGGCTTCGAAAGCTCTTTTTTCTCACCTGAGGGTTTCTCTTTTGGAGTCCGTTTCTTTTTGCTTTTAACAACTTTGAAGCCGTCCCCATTGTCCGCTCCGTCCTTTAAAACGGTCTCAGCATACGAACTGCCAGGACTATTTAAGGGCGCCTCTTTCGTTCCATCTAGCGACTCAGAACCAAGCTGTGGAGCATCCTTTCGCTTAATTCTTTTCCCGCTTTGAGTCGCCCGTTGCGGACTCGCATCTGGGCTTGCACCTTCCCTGGGGCGCTTATTAACGCCCTTTGCCTTATTAGGGCGTGCAGTTACGCCGTCCAGAGCTGTAGTCGTGCTCTCCGTCTGATCTCGAGCTCCCACAGTTGGATGTTGCGGCGCCTGGTCTTTGAACGGCTCGGGGATAAAACGTAAATTCTTACAAATTGTTAAGAACGAACTCTCCAAAACCGCCACGCCATCCTGGATGTCACGACTGACGTTCTTTTGGCGCTTGAATGCCTGGTACACGCTCTTAAAAATCCCGGGAATAGCCAGAAACTGATTTGCGACATTTGATTCGTAGCATGTCAGCTGGCTATCTATTTGGCTCCCTCCAAAATCCTTGGAGCCATCTGCACCGACTATCGGGGCTTGCACCCGATCAGAATCGGTGGTGGGATTACCCTCTTTCGAGGTACCCACTTGGAGTATTTCGTTTAAAATTTTGTCCATTTCATTTGTGTTTTTTTTTAATTCTTTGTCCCGTATCGAGGGACAATCGGGCCTTAACAGGGTACTACCATCTGGCCAAGATGGGCCCTGAACCGCCTCCGTTAGTTACATAGACGTTATAGCATTGCCGGAGCATTGATACGACGTCTATGATATCCAAGGGCACGTGAACATGTGTGTTCGGACGTGGAGGTCGATGTGTCTCTCCAAGATAGCAGGAAGTTTCCGCAAAGGGAGTGCATCCTGGTATCTCTTCACAGAGTTTACCCTCATTATTATTATTATTATTATTATTATTATTATTATTATTATTATTAATGAGGGTAAACTCTGTGAAGAGATACCAGGATGCACTCCCTTTGCGGAAACTTCCTGCTATCTTGGAGAGACACATCGACCTCCACGTCCGAACATACATGTCCACGTGCCCTTGGATATCATAGACGTCGCATCAATGCTTCGGCAATGCTATAACGTCTATGTAACTAACGGAGGCGGTTCAGGGCCCATCTTGGCCAGATGGTAGTACCCTGTTTAGGCTCGATCGTTCCCTCGATACGGGACAAACATTAAGTATGAGCGATTGTAAAAACGAGGAGTACCTGCGGGGTAATGCTTCGGCTAAATCCCTCACTGGTTCCGATCGTCAAGCGCTTTCGAGCGTGAGGGCGTGGATAGGGTAGAAAGAAGAGGAAGTACAAGCAGCGTGACAAGCCAGGTCAGTGGCATTTCTGTCTTCAGTAATGCTTCGGCAAAGGACATTGCAAGCTGCAACCAAGATCGAGATGAATGTATTAAGCTGCGAGAGGAAGAGGCAACATGCATTCTAGCAATGGAGGAAGCGGTTAACAAGATGATGAAGTCCTGCGAGGTCCAAAAGAATGTCAATATGACAATCAAGGATGGACTCAAAGGCATGAAATCGCTCATACAGGAGATCAAGGAGAAGCACGCAGCAGCTACGAAAAAGGATGAGAATCTCTACCAGGGATTGACTTGGTCGGAAGAGGCCAGACAGGATCGTAGAGTTAGACGAGATCGTTGTAACGCGATCATGTTGAGAAACGTTGTCTTGGATGCTCAGAAACGAAAGAGAAGTGATCCTGAGCTTGCGAAGGATCCAAAAAGGAAAAGGGAGGAGGGACCTTCTAAAAGGTCCAAAGGCAAGGAGATGAAAACGGCACCAAAGCCAATTTCAGATAAGAAGGGAAGAGCCACAATGGTCGTCAAAGTGGCTGAAGGATCTACCTTTGCCGAAGTGCTAGCGAAGGTTCGAAAAGAGGCTGACTTGGAGGCCAGCCAGACAAGGGTTGTGGGAGCTGTACCCACTAAAAAGGGAGACCTCCTCATTAAAATTGGGGGGTCTTCGAACAAGAAGTTGTTCACCGAAGAGGTGACAAAGGTGATCGGCGATCTAGGTAAGGTGCAGATGGCGGATCGGCAGACTGTGCTGGAGATCCGCGACATGGACACCCTTACCGAACAGGAGGATGTCAAAGAAGCCCTGGACAAACTATCTACGGTGCCAGCAGGAAGCAGGAAGGTGACGGTCCTCGGACCAAATAAGCGAGGTATTAAGCTCGCTGTCGTGGTCACCTCCCAAGAGGACGCTAACAAGCTGGAGAAGATAGGGCACATTAAAATCGGTTTTGTGTCCTGCAAAATTAGTAGGAGAGTTATGGTCACAAGGTGTCACAGGTGCCTTGACTATGGCCATATAGGCAGAGATTGCCAAGCGGTAGATAGGTCGGCTGCGTGCTTCAAGTGCGGAGAAGCCGGCCATAAGGCAGCAGATTGTAAGAAGAGCCCATGCTGCTTCTTATGCAAGGCGAAATTCAGCGAAAAGGAAAACATCCAACATGTCGCTGGATCAGGGAGATGCAGAGTCTTCAGAACTGCCCTCGAGGAGGCAAAGAAGACTCTGTCAAGGACAAGGAGGAAATAAGGCCAGAACAAGAGCGGCACGGAAGAGTCGCGTAAGCGACATAATGGGACCTTCACTTCACGAAGTTAAAAGCCAATAGGTAGTTCCGTGGGTTGAAGAATAGTCCAAATTAAGACGGGAGTGGTTTTTAGTGGGTCGACCAGAACAAGAGCGGTCATCCCCACATAACCTGGAATTCATTACCCAGGTATCTGAATTCACAGATTTTCCACTTCCGACTACAAAAAAAAAAAAAAAAAAAAAAAAAAAAAAATTATTATTATTAATTTTTATAACTCCCTATAGTATTATATTTTTTTTATATATATAAAAAAAGAATATATTTTAACTTTCATTTTCTCTTGTATTCTTATAGTCTTATATAGAGAGTTTTAAATTGATGCGCTTAAATTAACCAATAAGGGAATTTTTGAAGAGCAAGCGCAGTTGCGTTTGGGGACACTCGTTGGCATCTCTGCTTCAAAGGTTGACACAATTAACTAAAAAATTTTTTAAAACATCAGTGCGGAAGAAATGTATAAGAATTTTTCGGATTTGCTTGACACTTGTTACTCGGGGGTTTTCGAGGTCGTTTATTACGAATCTGGTATCAGATTTCTAAAATTCAAAATGGCTGACATTAAAACTAAAAAGTTTATAGTTTTTTATGAAACTCAGTACATGGAGATTTTTAAGGTCGCTGATTACAAATCTAACATCAAATTTGGAAAATTGAATTTGAATATTGAATTTGATGCCTGATTCGTATTTAGCGACCCCAAAAACCCTCAAGTAATTAATTTTAGACAAATCCAAACAAAAGGAACAACAATATGTAGATACAACATTTTTAAAATATTTTTTTTAAATGCGCCAAAAACTGGGTGGTGCGGAATTGAATAATCAATAAAAAAGGTCTAACATCAAAATTTGGAATATTGAACATCTGATGCCTGATTCGTATTTAGCGACCCCAAAAACCCTCGAGTAATGAATTTTAGACAAATCCAAACAATTTTTAATTTTTGGCCGATCCTATTCGCCATTTTGAATTTTTTAAATCTGATGACAGATTCGTAATCAGGTATCCCAATAACCAATCAGCAAATAATTAACTCATTTATTATTTCATTTTTTATTAAATTGCAATAAACTGTAAAAGGAACAACAATATGTAGATACAACATTTTTAAAATATTTTTTTTAAATGCGCCAAAAACTGGGTGGTGCGGAATTGAATAATTAATAAAAAAAGGTCTCTTTTACAGCAATACTTAGAAACTGACAGACGCTTCCATACACGCCGTGTGGGCCCGGCCGTGCTTCGCAAAATTCAAAAGTTAATTTCTCAGGAATATCATAAAACACCTCTATTAAGGGGGGTACACCAGTTGTAACGTTAAAAAGAAGTGTCTTTTTCAAGAATTTTTTCCTAAAAATCCATACATATTGTATAACTAGTGGTGAACGAGAGTGAGTTATACTGTACTATACTGTACATTACTATACTAAATTATAGTACTACTATAATTAGTATAGTAATATAGTTAGAATAGGACTACTATAGTATAGTACTACTATAGTATAGTACTATAGTTAGTATAATACTACTATAGTCCCTGGTTAAAAAACAGGACAGATTTCGGACTTATCCGAAATTTGTCCGAAACAATGCGGTTTATGGTCAGGTTTTTGTCACCCGAAATTAAACCGGAAAAATCCAAACTCTATAAAATTTGTGAACAACTAATAAAACCGGAGTTGGTCTGATAAAGTCCGAAATTACTCAGTTAATTTTAACTAGTGAATCCGGAATTAGTCCGAAACAGTCAAAAATTAGTCCAGACAATTTAGTGAATGTTAATAAAAAAATAATTATACAAGTTAAACATATTAATTATTATTATTACTTCATGGTACATTTAACATATTTTTTCGATTTACCTATTGAAATTTTATTTACATTAACTTAAAATTTCTAACACTTGGGGATTCGAACCTACCCCTCTGAGCAACAGAATATCCCAGAGATATCCTAGAGATATCTCGCGGGATATTGGGATATCCATGGGATATTTGTGACATCTCAGAGATATCCCTGGGATATCCAAATTTCCATCCCATGGGAGGCTCGCGCGGGATATCCTAATATTCTCCACACGGGATATGCCACGTAAGAAATAGTAATATGTTGAAAAATAATTAGAGCTTTAAAGAGTTGAAAAACCATTATTAAATTATAACCAGAATGAGAAAAAAATTATTTCAAAAATAAAAGATTATTTGATTAATATACCAAAGTTATTTTTTTGTGATTTAATAAACATTAGTTGAATTCAAAAAAATGTCTTTTTAACGCTAAACATTGATTGTGTGTGGGTTTAAACTAATTTTGGTCAATTCGTTTCGTCTATTACTGATAAATATTTATTGGTTAAAGATATTTACAAGAAACTAAAAAAATGTGAAAGTTAAACATATTAAACAGCAACACTTATATTCGCACACAGTGCAAAACACACGCTTCTGATTTAATGACGCGATGCTATGGTCGCCATGACACTCAGCAGCTGGAAATGTCGACGCATGCGCGCGTAAGATTATATGAGTACATACATATAAAATTTTATTTCTTCTTCTTTAAAGGGAAAAATATACTGGATTTTCAATAATTAATCTAGTAATTCCTGCAGTATTTGTTTAGAATGTAGTTAGAATAAATATTGGAATAATTTAATATATCATCTTCAAAAAAAGTAACTGAAAAATCGTACACTTTAAGCTAAATTTATAAATATGGGTGATTAAATTTAAAATGTCATTTTGCTGTCCTGCCGAGAAAACTCGAGTCCGAACTTATATATCGAACATATTATGGTTCATTAATTTTATATATCATTTATTTTGTTCAAATTTTAATTTTTAACCACCAAAAGCACTCAGAAAAAATTTGGCAGCAAAATTGCAGGCAAAATGTCACTGGTGTCCCGTGTCCGCGAACATGAAACCATATCTTGTCTACTAAGAAAAATGGTTATTTTTCATGTTTTTGGTTACCGAAAAAATTATTTCGTAAAGTGGAACTTCTATATTTAAAGAAAAACTACTAGTCGAATATAAATAAATAAAATAGTGGTTGGAAAAAAATCAAAAGCGTATGTCCTTAAATTTCATATTTTTAAGAGAAAATGACAAAATCTGAATCTCGCGCTTAATATTTAATTGTGCAAGAGTATGAAACTGCTTTATTGACTGTTAATAGAAAGTACTATGTGTCTAGAAGCCTAGAGAAAAAAACTTCAACGTTCTAACCTATCTACAAAATACACGATGCATGGCAGATTGGCAGAATGAATTTACCGAGCACAAATGTCACTGGTGTCCCTGCGACAAAATAGTACTTAATATTAGTATTTTTTTCAAATACCTCATTATAGTCTCACTTATTACTGAAACTTTCAGAATCGCACACCTCCAAAGTTAGAAATATAATCATTCTTTTTTAAAATAAAAATTGAGGCAGAATGTCACTGGTGTCCCCTGTCACTGGTGTCCCCTAAAATACACAGGCACTCAAAAAAAAAAGTTTTGTTCTAAACACTATGTATTTTTCGCTGCTGAATCCGAATCCGAAGGCAGAATTGACAAATTTGCTCAAAATTTTGAAATAAAAGTAAATAATAATAAATAATTTTAGAGTCGTTTTTTGAAATTATAAAATATAACAACATATTTTTCTTTTTTTTTGTCAATATTAAGCTTTCTACATTTTTTCTATGAATTATAAATCCACCTATATTTTCTATTTATTACGTTCAATTATTCTAGTTTTAAACTATATTTTTACTCATATGTTCCTATCTTTTTTATTATTTAAAAATAATTTTCAATGACATCTTTAAGCGTGTCACTGGTGTCCCCTAACTTGCTTATGTCTTCTTGTGATTTACAGCTACATAATTCACGGTGAAAATTAATATAAATTATTTTATAATTCGTATTTGACTATTAGCTTTTAATACAATGATTTATTATAAAATCTGATTGTATTTTCAGTTTGTTCTAGTGAATACATACTGAAAAAGTGCCTCGTGAAAATATATGTTTTTTCTCCAAAAATCTGTCTGTTTATGAAAATATTTGTTATTATGTGCTTGACCACTATTGATTTCATGGATTATACATGCTAGTCAACCAAAAAAAAAATAATTTAACCAGAAATTTCAACATCGCCAAGTCAACATTTGCAGATAGTGAAAATGACATTTTAAATTTAATCACCCATATATTTATTTTCCACTTTTGTTAATTTAATGCAACAAATATATAAACAAACTTTTTCTAATTTAACCCATTAACGCCCACCAGGACGCAAAATGTACCATGATTTCACGACTCTTTTTTGTATGAAATAATTAGTTAAAAATTTTAGGAAATACCATTTCCGACGTAAAACTTATCGCACTTTCGAAATATGAAGCTAAAATTTGTTTATAATTATCTCAAAAAAATTTATAACAATTTTATTGCAAAAAAACACACTTTTTTACGAAAAAAAAAATTTTCAATTATTATTTTGACATGGAAAAGTAAAGAATATGGTCTCCAAAGCACAATATATCACGTCCTCGAACTCTCAACTATAAAAATCCATAATTACTTTTTTTTAAATTCAAGATTCAAAAGTTAAGATTCAAAAGTTATTAGATTTGCTTGAAAATGGTTACTCGGGGGGTTTTGGAGTCGCTGATTACGAATCTGATGTTACTTTTTTAAAATTCAAAATGGCGGATCTAATATGGCGGACTAATTTTTTAAAAACTGATAGGATTTGCTTTAGAATAGTTACTCAGGGGTTTTTGGGGTCGCTGATTACGAATCTGATATCACATTCTCAAACTTAAAAATGGCGGATCCAATATGGCGGACAATTTTTAAAAAAGTGGTTAAATTTGCTTGAAAATGGTTACTCGAGGGTTTTTGGGGTCGCTGATTACGAACCTGATGTTACTTTTTTAAATTCAAAATGGCGGATCCAATATGGCGGACATATTTTTTAAAAAGTGATTGGATTTGCTTGAAAATAGTTACTCGGGGGTTTTTGGGGTCGCTGATTACGAATCTAATAATACTTCTTTAAAATTAAAAATGGCGGATCCAATATGGCGGACAATTATTTAAAAAATAATTTTTTTGTTTGAAAATGGTCATTCGGGGGTTATTGAGGATGCTGATTACGAATCTAACATCAGAACAATATTATGTTTATCCACCACGTCCGTTAACCGTCAACAAAATTTTATTGACGTTGCCCAGCTCTTACCACAAGGGGATCGACGTGCAAAAAAGCCGCTTTTTTATTTTATTAAAATTTTTTTTTTATTTTGTCTCGAAAAATATTGCAACTATCATGCAAAGTGCAACAAAAGGACACAAAAATTGTGCATGCAATGTTGCATATATATATATATGGGACGTTCCACGTCGACAGAAACAGAGCTGTGGCCAAAAATTGGCGCAATGAAAAAAAACATTATAGGGCTTAAAAAATTCTTACACTCGTGTACTTTCAATAACAGGTGGGCGTTTTTGAAAATTCAAATTGGCGGCTTAATTATAAGCGAACAAAGTCAACAAAATCATGAACCCACAAATAATATCATAAATAAAAATGACAAAATCCATGGAAAAAAATTGAACGAAATTTTTTTTAACGTTTTTGGGGTCGCTTAATACAAATCTTAACTCAGATTTTGATTAGAGTTAAAAGATTAAAAATGGCGGAAGCAAAATGGTGGACAAATTTTAAAACTCCTTAAAATCGCTCAAAATTTATTACTCGGGGCTTTTCGGGGTCGCTGATTACGAATATGACATCCGATTTCTAAAATTCAAAATGGCGGATCCAACATGGCCGACATTTTTCTTCAAGTTCATTGTATTCGCTTAAAACTTGTTACTCTGGGGTTTTCGGGGTCGCTGATTACAAATATGCCATCAGATTTAAAAAATTCAAAATGGCGGATCCAACATGGTCGACATTTTGTTGAAAAATTTATTGATTTCGCTTGAAACTTGTTACTCGGGGGTTTTCGGGGTCGCTGAATACAAAAATGACCTTAGTTTTAAAAAATTCAAAATGTCAGATCCAATATAATAGGTATTCCAATTTAATATTTTTTTATAAGAAATAAAAAACTGTTTGTAGAGAGTTAAACTTTGGCTTTTCTAGTAGCTGAAGCAAATTCTAGTAGCGTTTGAGTATCGTAATATTTTAACCTTTTTATTTTGTTCAATTATAAATCCGTGACAGGATCAGAGATAAAAACCAATTGTGATATGGGGTAGTTTTTTTGTTCTGGTTCTGTCAAAGAATTGTGTTCGTTCTTGACTATTGTGTTTTTAGGGTTTCGTGGCCACCCGTGTAGAAATTGCCATATTTAGGCCATAACATGGCATGAAACACCTCCTTAGATCGGGCCCAAGTCTGGCCAGACTTGGTCCCGATCTGGGAAGGTGTTTCATGCCATGTTATGGCCTACACAATGATTAAAAGATCTGGCCCCGATTTGGGCCATGGTTAAATTTCTACACGGGCAAAGGACTGAATCCGTTATAGTGAAACTCTGGTGTCTGTCCGCAGTTTTCCCTAACAACCGTTGCCATGGAAGCCGTTACTATGGTACTGGTTGTTATGGTAATGGTTGCTATGGTAATGGTTGCTATGACAATGATTGTCATAGCAACGCTTGTTATTGAAATCATTATGTGGAGCTCCTGATTGATTATATGATTTTTTCTTTGTCTTTTAGAGCACGAAACCCTAAGGGGTAGGCGCAATGCGCCTGCTTCTCTCACTGATTTTTTATTAGGCTTCGTTACATCAATGTACAACCAATTGTAACATGCGATAGTGTTTTTGCTATGGTTCTGTCAAATATTTTTGTTTGTTATATATGATTTTTTTTTATTGCCTTTAGCACGGATTTATAATTGAACCAAATAAAACGGTTAAAATATTACGATACTTAAACGCTACTAAAATTTGCTTCAGCTACTAGAAAGAACAAAACTTTAACTCTCTACAAACAGCTTTTTATTGCTTCTAAAAAAATATTAAATTCGAATGTCGGCCATGTTGGATCCGCCATTTTGAATTTTTAAAAACAAAGGTCATATTCGTAATCAGCGACCCCGAAAACCCATGAGTAACAAGTTTCAAGCGAAATCAATAAATTTTTCAACAAAATGTCGGCCATGTTGGATCCGCCATTTTGAATTTTTTTAACTCTGATGGCATATTCGTAATCAGCGACCTCGAAAACCCCCGAGTAAAAAGTTTTGAGCGAATACGATGAATTTAAAGAAAAATGTCGGCCATGTTGGATCCGCCATTTTGAATTTTCGAAATCCGATGTCATATTCGTAATCAGCGACCCCGAAAACCCCAGAGTAACAAGTTTTGAGCGATTTTAAAGAGTTTTAAAAATTGTCCACCATTTTGGTTCCGCCATTTTGAATTTTCAGACTCTAATCAAAATCTGAGTTAAGATTTGTATTAAGCGACCCCAAAAACGTTTAAAAAGTTTTGTTTAATTTTTTTTCTTGAATTTTTGCAATTTCTATTAACGATATTATTTGTCGGTTTGTGATTTTGTTGACTTTCTTCGCTTGTAATTAGGCCGCCATTTTGGATTTTCAAAAACGCCCACCTGTTATTGAAAGTACACGAGTGTAAGAATTTTCTAAGCCCTTAAACTTTTTTTTTCATTGCGCCAATTTTTGGCCACAGCTCTGTTTCTGTTGACGTGGAACGTCCCATATATATGCGTCACTTGTTTTAAATCAAACCGCATGTAGTGTTAGTCTCTTTTTTATCATTTTTATTTTAATTTTTTTATCATTTTTTATCATAATTATATAAGTGTCATAATTATCGTTGATTCAGATTCAGTTATCAATAGAATGATAAACATAATATTGTTCTGAAGTCAGATTCGTAGTTCGCATCCTCAAAAACCGCCGAATAACCATTTTTAATCAAATCCAATCACTTTTTAAAAAATATGTCCGCCATATTGGATCCGCCATTTTGAATTTTAAAAAGTAACATCAGATTCGTAATCAGCGACCCCAAAAACCCCCGAGTAACCATTTTCAAGCCAATCTAATAACTTTTGAAAAAAATTACCCGAAATTTTTTTCGGCCTTTTGCATTTTGGAAAAATGGCCATTTTCGTATCAACCATCTTGAATTTAAAAAAAAGTAATTATGGATTTTTATAGCTGAGAGTTTGAGGATGCGATATATTGTGCTTTGGAGACCATATTCTTTAGTTTTCCATGTCAAAATAATAATTGAAAATTTTTTTTTTCGTAAAAAAGTATGTTTTTTTGCAATAAAATTGTTATAAATTTTTTTGAGATAATTATAAACAAATTTTTGCTTAATATTTCGAAAGTGCGATTAATTTTACGTCGGAAATGGTATTTCCTAAAATTTTTAACTAATTATTTCATACAAAAAAGAGTCGTGAAATCATGGTACATTTTGCGTCCTGGTGGGTGTTGATGGGTTAAATGCGTTAAAGGGTTATATACAGTCACGATTTTTAAAAAATCGATTTTTTTGCATTTTCTTAAAGTATATATATTTGCCTGTTGTGAAAAAAAATTTTATTAAGATTCGAGAAATATTTTCGAAGTTGCAGACAAAACTAGAAACGCGCGCCGCGGGGTGTAGAGTAGGTGCAGCGTCTTCTAGGGGTTATATACAGTCACGATTTTCCAAAAATCGATTTTTTTTTGCATTTTCTTAAAGTATATATATTTGCCTGTTGTGAAAAAAATTTTTATTAAGATTCGAGAAATATTTTCGAAGTCGCAGATAAAACTAGAAAGGCGCGCCATGGGGTGTAGAGCAGGTACAGCGTCTTTAAACTTGCTTTTCTCAAAACTATGTTTTTCAGGTCGGTGAACACGATTTTTTAAAAACCGCTAAACTGATTTAGCTCTAATTTTCACACAAGCTCAACAACTACTTTTTGCTGTCCTTGATCGTTGGTTTTTTAAATAAAATTAAAATTATAATTTTTATCAACATTTGAAGACGATTTTTTTCTTCATAAAAATAAACTCCTTCTTTCTTTGGCTGCCATTTTGTCAAAAAGTGATATTTTTTTAGTTCCGACAATCAAAGACTACATTTTCTCATACACTAACAGAATCTATTAAACTTTTTGATCTCAGATGATTCTATCAATTGTTATCTTGTTAACCGCGGGCACTTTTTTGTGGATCTTTGGGAGATAATCTACAGAGGCAAAAAAAAATAATATTTTGATACCGGTCACTGTGTGTGAGTGAGAGCGACTGGCTCAAAGGCGGGGAAAATAGAGATGAGTGCGTGAAACAAATGTTCGCCTTAACGTGAATGTGGTCGTTGGCGTTGGTCTTTGGCCATCCACAGGGTAGGCTTCGCTGGAAGACTATTTCGGTTCAGAAGGTCGCCTTACGGGCCTTAAGTCACTTCACTAGTCCTCTGAAGAGTCTATCTTTGGGAGGTCGTTGAGTGACGTCATCTGGTCGTCCGGAGTGTGGCGGCGGCGTGCTCTCACCTGAGGGAAACTGGGTCGGACTCAGAAGGTCCCGGTTATGGGCCTTAGGTCGTCCTTACCAGCACCTTCTACAGGAGTCAGTGCACGGTGTTGTCCGCGAGGGCGGCGGGCACTCACCTGAGGGAAACTGGGTCGGACTCAGAAGGTCCCGGTTATGGGCCTTAGGTCGTCCTTACCAGCACCTTCTACAGGAGTCAGTGCACGTGAGCCGGTAAGCTGAGCGTCCTTGGAGTATTGTCCAGGTGGCGATTGTTGTCCCGATCTTCTTCCGTCCGTGAAACTTCGACGTGGCGACAGGAACGTCTGGATTTATGTTTGAACCAAAATATTCTTTACGTATAAGATTGACAATTTATCCTGAAAAGGACTAATTGTCAATGTAAAATTTGTTTGCTTTGTTTGTCCTGAAAAGGACAGGTTGGTAGGAATGGTGAGGTTCGATGAAACTTCCGCGGCCAGCGGAAGAGAGATGAGACGTCGTTTCCAAATTCCAAAATAAAATATTTATTAAAATATTTTTTCCTGAAGAGGACGGCAGGCAGTTGACGGTATGCAGGCGGCGAGGTGGCAGGCGAGGCGTCGTTGTTGAAGTGGCGGCGTTGGCAGAGGCGGAGAGCGTCACTCGGCAGAGTGACAGTTGGCAGGCGTCAGCGACGCCGCGCAGGCGTCGGTGTCTCTCGGCTTGAGAGACGTGTTGCTTCGTCGAAGGCTGGCGAGGTAAGAGCGTGAATCACTTGACTTGAAAAAAATTCTTTATTGATAAATTTCAGAGAGATTACATAGTGTTGATGTAATGTACATTGTTTTTTTCAGGTATCTTATTCCATTTAGGAACTACGGCCTATCTAGTGTATTTAGTGTCAATGTTTGTAAAATTTATTTAATATTGTAAAATATTGTTTAGTTATTATGTTTCGTATAGGTAAAAAATTAGATATAAAACCTTATCGTTTGTTTTTCTTAAAAGCTAACGAATATAACAACAATCTATAAAAATAACAAATATAAAATCATTTTTTCTTTTTTTTTCTAAAAACTAAATTACGACGTTATGATGCTGAGATATTTTATTTTTAATCTTTTTTAAAAAGAGCCTGAAGTGGCATTTTATATTTAGTTTTGAATGGCAGTAGTGCTTCATCGATAATTTTTGCCTCCTGGAGTTCGTCAAGGTCCATTTGATTCATAAAAAAGTTTTTCGTTAGTTTATAAATTTGGTCCCAAATGCCGGGTAAGTTCAAATATTTATGAAGGTCAAGGTTCCTATCTCTAGGAAGGGCCTTGGTTATCTCTCTGATAATTTTATTTTGAAATGTTTGTAATTTAGATATGTTTGTGTAGCAAGTGTTGCTCCATAAGGGAGCAGCATAAAGTAAAATAGGTCTTATTATAGATGTGTATAGAATTGCTTTATTTTTTACACTCAGTTTACTTTTTCTGGAGATAAGCGGCTCGAGTACTCCTCGAATCTTATACCCTTTTATTATTGTATTTCTTATGTGTGTGTTATAATTTAGTTTGGTATGCAATGTTACACCAAGGTATTTAACCGTGGCCCTTCTCTCAATAACCCTGTCCTGCAATCTGAACTCCGGCATAGTTTTCTTTTTCTTTTTGAGTTTTTGTTTAAGATTTTTTTGTGTAAATAAGATAAGTTCAGTTTTCTCTACGTTAGTTTTTAATTTCCAAGTTTTGAAAAATTCTAATACCTCTTTTGTGGCAACTTCTAAGTATTCATGGGCCTTTATCGGACACCAGGAGGAAGCATATAGTGCAGTATCATCTGCAAACAATGATCGACCTACTTTATTAGTTTTTGGTATGTCGTTTATATAATATAAAAAGAGAACCGGTCCAAGAATGGATCCCTGGGGTACACCCGCGGAGGCCATCTGTTGGCCAGATTGAGTCTCGCCTACAGTAACGCAAAATTTTCTATTTTTTAAATAATTTAGGATAATTTTGTTCAAGTACATAGGTAAATTAATTTGTTTTAATTTATATATTAGCCCTTTGTGCCACACAGTGTCAAAGGCCTTTTCAAGGTCCAATAGTACCATTAATGTTGAGATGTTTTTATTAAAATTTGCACTAATATGATTTGTTACTCTCATCAGTTGCTGCACTGTATTTCTGTTATTTCTAAATCCAAATTGATCATTTATTAAAATTTTATTATTTATTTCAAATTTTTTAATTCTGTTATAAATGATCCTTTCAAAGACCTTCGACACTGTTGGCAGCAGGCTAATAGGCCTGTAACTAGCGGCGAAGAGCTTATCCTTTCCGACCTTGTGGAAGGGCAAAATATTCGCTACCTTCCACACGTCTGGAAAGTAAGAGCTCATCAGACAGCTGTTGAAAATATATGTCATTTGTACTATTGCTTTCTTTGATAAGTTTTTTAATAATATATTTTGAACACCGTCTCGCCCAGGTGCCTTTCTAGATCCAGTTCTTATTATGGCTTTCCTAATTTCGGAAGGATTTGTCAATTCCACATCGCTATTATCGACAACTTCCGCCGCAATCTCGCAATACACATCATTCACCTTTCTACTAATTTTTCTATTGCTATAATTCTCAGTCAGTCTATGCACTGATTCATAATGTTCTGCAAGAACCTCCGCCTTCTCTGTGTCCGAGACTGCTACCCCCCTTTTACCGTGAAGAGCAGAGATTTTATTGCTATTATTTTTTCTTGTTAGGCATTTTGCTATTATCCAGAGGGAATTATCTTGTATATTTAAATTAGTTAGCTTGTTTGTCCATTCATTATTATAAAATTTTTTAATGGCTCTTTTAATTTTATTTGAAAGTTGTGTATGTATTTTTTTAATTTCACTATTCGCGGTTCTTTGGAAAATTTTTCGCAATTTGTTTCGATTATCAATTAGTTGCTTTATATTGTGTGGTAAATGAATGTAAAATATCCCCGCTCTTTGTTTTGGTATCGTGGAGTCAGCAGCCTCGTTAATACATTTTATAAGATTTTCAACCTCCTTGTCAATGTCGCTTGTGCTATTTATATTTTTATTTATAATTATTTTTTGGTTTAAGATTTCTCTAAATTTTGGCCAGTTCGCATTTTTATAATTAAAAAATTGTCTAGTTTTAAGTGATTTATTTATGGTATTATTTATTGTGAAGACTATAGGCATATGATCAGAATTCGAGTTAAGATCGCCAAACAATAGTACTTTATTTCCCAGATTAAATATTACATCTAGATCCGCGTTATTTATCTTAATCGAGGGAGGTCCATAAGTAGCAACAATAATTGTACTGTCATTGAGCTTTATAGCCGCAGTTTCTAAAGAGGTTGTATTTAATTTTACTTCTAAGAAATTTAAGTTTTCATGAATTAAAATTGCGACGCCACCTTGTGCTTTGGCATTTGGTCTATCACATCGAACAACAGAATAACCTTTAACATTAAATCTAGCACCAATTTTCAACTTGGTTTCGTTGAGCATCATTATGTGAATATTGTGGTCGCGCAGAAACTGAACAAATTCTCTATAATTGCCCTGGTTGCCATTTGCATTCCAGTGGCCTATTATGATATTATTTAACGCTCTATTTTTCGCCATTGTTAATTAAAATTTTAGAGAAAAATTGAATTCTATCTAAATCGTTTTTACAATTAACTAATTTTTCATTAAGACATTTAACTAATCTCAGCATCTTACCTATATTGCAGAGTGCACTTAGCTTCTTTAATTCCTCGGTGAGTTCCTGAAGTTCTCTCAGCTCATTCAACGATGCTCCATTCTCCTGCGTTGTGTCCCTTGGCGTCAATTGAGTATTCACAATTTCCTTGTCCTTGAACCAGTGGTTCTCAGTCTGCTTCCTCAGCTGCGGGAAACTCTTCATCGTGTAAGCTGGCGTCTGTTTATTGGTGGTGTTTTCGACATTCCGTTTTGCAGTTCTAGCGTCAATTTTTTCAACTAGATTCAGGTATACTGGACATTTATAGTCGCTTGACCAGTGTTCTCCATTGCAGTTGCTGCACTTTTTTGGTTCATCGTCTGCTACAGTACATGCGATCGTCAGATGGGGGCGCGCGCACTTCATGCATTTTGGTTCCATTTTGCAATGTTGTGTACCGTGTCCAAATCTCTGGCACGTGCGACACTGTGTCACTCTTCTATTTTTCCTTAGTTTGTCCCAGTAAACTTTAACTAGACATAGATACTTGATATTCCTAACAGCTTTCATATCTTGATCTGGTGGTAGTGTAACGAGATAGTTTGGATGGTTCGTCTGCAGCTTCTGCTTCATTCTGATGACCTTGATGGCATTCACCTTTTGTGTTTTTAAGTCATCTTGAATTTCTTGTATTGGTGTAATTGGCAAGCCTTTTATGACAAGCTGTCTATTTCTCTCTTTCTTCAATGGATGTGTGTAGTATTGAGTGTTACTCGCGTCAAGTTTTGTTTTGATTATAGCGTAATCAGTCTTATTGTTTGCCTTGATTGAGGGGCCATGTTTGTTAAACACGAAGTTTGTGTTTTTCGTCGTTGTAATACTATTGCTTTCTTTCATGATTAATGCATAATTTGACAGTTTTTCTTTTATTACAATAGGGGGTATATACAATTTTACAGCCTTTGCAGCCAGTTTTGCAGTTTCTGTGGCGTCCTCGTCGCTGGTATCGCCAGGGTCATCATTTTGGAGTATGTCATATTTATTATGCGTAGTGATGCTTTTCTCAGTTGTTCTCTGGCGTTTTCTGCTTGTCATTCTTTTAACTAGGTCACAAAAAGGTAGCGCGCCAAACACCTTCTACCTTTTGATTCCACTGCACAGCACTAATCACTAATGCACTTGTCTCTTGATTCATTTAATATTAGTAATCCTTGACACAGAAAACAAACATTGAACACTAGTAATCCGAATTTAATCTTCATGATGCTTTCAACACAAGCATATGATATGATCTGACGAATATGAATTTGATCAAAATGATCTTGATCTTGATACTCTAATCAATGATGCTAAGCAGTGGAAAGTGCACTTGGAGCGTGAATCAGGGAAAATGCGCGGTATTTATGCTCCTCTGCTGAGTCGCATCCGCGAAATCCCTTCCACCTTGGCAAGAGCCAATCAGCGCGTGAGTTGCCCCCACCCATTCCGCGCAAGCGCGGTACGGTTGAGGTTTCGAGAGCGAGAGTTAGTCGAGCGGGAGACACAGGGCGAGCCAGACGTGTCTCCAGATTATCTCGTAAAGGCGATGCACCGTGCCACTTTGCCTTTTACCGTCAAGTTTGTACCGTACCTCCGGTACAAAAATCTAAATTAAGGCTAAATTAAAATTTAATGAATTTACTCTTATAATATTCTATAATGTTATATTCAGTATTCTATCTAATATATTGTAAAAATATATTAGACAGAATTATAATATACATCAAATAATATTATGTGGGATAAGAAACAAAATTAGTTATTTCCTCACGCACAGAAAGTGAGTGTAAAAATAACACTTTAAAGGAAATTTCAAAGTTTATTAATATTTGATTAATTTTGCAATAAATTGCAAAATTGTGTCAAATATTAAAACTTGAAATGTAACCAACTATAACAATTTTTACAAATAAAATATATTTTTTTTAAACTTTAAAAGATGTAAAACATTATAGGAAAACTTTCGCTTTAATAAGTTAATATTCCTTTAAAAAAAAAAAAAAAAAAAAAAAATCCTGAAAAACTGCATTTTTCCGACCGCCTGACTGTATATAACCCCTTAAATATAATTTCACAGCTCTCTGACACACACTCTTTGACACTTGGAACGATTGCATTTTGTTTCCTGCGCATGCGCTCACATATCCCACGCGGGATATCCCACACGGGATGACCCACAAAAGAAACCTTTGCATATCCCGTGGATATCCCAGGGATATCCAGTGGATGTCTTTGGAATATCCAAATTTCCGTATCGTGAGATATCCCATGGGATCTCCCTGAGATATCCTAGGGATATCAAGAGATGGAGATGGGATATTCGCGGGATATCCCGTGCTGTGAGAAACACCTATCTAACATTATATCGCACCGAAATCGAATACACTAACCACTATACCACGCTCGCATGGGAGTTCAAATTCATAATAGAATTTATGAAGTGCCACGAAAAGAAATGACAAGAAACTAACACATCAGTGTTAATTTTAATATTAAAACAAGATAACTAATAATACTAGTAAATTTGTAAAAACAAATTGACTGCAGAATTAAATATTTTATTTACCATAAGCAAATACCCTGAATAGAAAGTGGGACCAATTTCGGACTAATCCGGAATTTGTCCGCAACAGTACGGTTTATTGTGGAGTTTTTTATCATGAATTAAGTTTGAAATCAATACCGTTTTTTATAACTATTGAATCCGTAATTACACGGAAAAAAAAGTACGTGAATTTTTCATTGACTCGGTACTTGACTTTTGGATACGACACAAAATACTAAAAACAGTCTAGTACTTTTGCATGAGAGTTTCAAAAGCAGTCAATGAAAATTTCTAGTACCTTGCTTGAGAATTTCATTGACTTTCAAAAAAACTGTAAAATAAAAAAAATAATTTCCACTTGTTCACACCGTTTTTCTGAAATTCACTCATTCATTCACATATTTGGATAATTAATCACACAAACAAAGAACAATTATTGTATCACTTTTCGACGTTCGTCAACACTTATGAACTAACCTATAACACACACATATATTCGCGTATAACTTAAATATAAACACACACTTAACACTTAAAAGTACGTATCGAATTGTTCTTATATACCACATGGTGAAATTTTTCACGACTTCTGAGACATGCTATTTCACTGAAAACTGAGACTTACATAACATTCTGTTTTGTGAGAAACACAAAACAAAAAATATTTTTTTGAAAGTCAATTCTTGAAGACAAATATATATTAACACTATTTGTTTTTCATAAAATAATAGTATATTCACATCTGAAATTAACACAAACGGAAACAGACGATCAGCTGGCATTTACCTTGGGTAGAAACGCGCAACGCACACTGCGCATGCTCTAGAGAATTTTCAAGCGCAGTCAACTAATCTTTCACGTACTTTATAAAACTGAACAAATGACTTTTCGTTAAAATTTAAAAAACACTGTTGCCCATACTAGTACTAGAATAATTCTAGGACTTTCTTATATTTTCTAATAAAAAGTATATAGAACAGCCTTGTATTTTGTGTCCTATCCAAAAGTCAAGCACTTTCAAGGAAGGATTCACGTACTTTTTTTTTCCGTGTAGTCTAGTTTAGTCTGCAGTTAGTCAGGTCATATGCGACTAATATATGCAGAAGTAATCCGGTTGGTTTAACCAGTGAATGCGCAGCTAATCCGAAACAGTCTGCTTATGGACAGGTTTTTGTCGCTCAGAATTTGTCTGGATAAATTCAAACTCAATGCGGTTTGTGTTTAACCAGTGAATCCGGAATTAGTCCGATCTATTTGGAAGTTAGTCTGATAATACGCAACTTGCAAATGTGAAATTATTAAATCCAGAATTAATCTGGTTTTGGTCAGGTTTTTGTCATACGAGATTATAATTATAGTTTGAATTTATCTGCATTTAATACAAATTGTTTTTAATAAACAAATTCAATATTATACCAAAATCATTATTGATTAAGTCTTTGAATTGGATTGAATATGGATTGTTTTGAACTGTCTGTGGATTGTATATATTTACAAATTTTTGTAATAATAAGACTTATTTTTGGACTGGGGTGTTTTGATCGGATATTATTCGGATTAACACTGACTATTACCGGATTCTTTGCATACAGATTTTGGATTGTTCTATACATGTTTTGGATTAAATCTTTTAACTGCAATAAATTCGGATTATTGCGGACTGATTTCGTAATATTTACATATTGATTTCGGATTATTTCGTATTTATTTTAGATGAGTTTTTTGACGGACATAATTTTGGATTGTTGCATAATAATTACGGACTTAATTCATAGACATTTAAGGTAACTCCAGACTGATTTAGGATCCACAATTCCACTCGGATTAATATTAGATTAACGCGGATCATTTTCGTACAATTATCGGACTAATCCACACTAATATACCAGCATTTAATCCGGATTAATGCGAAATTTTTATCAGGGATATAATATGGTTCGGGTAGCCGTCTATTACCGAATTCTTAACATACATATTTCGGATTGTTTCGTATTTGTTTTGGAATATGATTTTACCACACTAATTCCAAATTGAAGCGGACAAATGTCGGATTCTTTGTGTACAGATTTTGGATTATTTCGTATTTGTTTCAGATTATACCTTTTAGTTGGATTAAATCCGGATTGTTGCAGACAATTTTCGGATTCTTAGCATACAGATTTCGGATTGTTTCGTACTTCTTTCGGAATAGGATTTTGCCACACTTAATTTTAAACTGTTGCGGACTAATACCGGATTTCTTGCTTACAGAGTTCGGATTGCTCCGGACATTTTGTGGATTAAGTTTTTTTTAACTAGATTAAACTCGGATTGTTTTTAACTCGGTTGAGCTAAACAAAATGGAGTAAAATTTAAATAAAATATAAACTCCTCCTTCTCAAAGAAACCTATTTTTCTATTTGTTGGTTGAGCTAAACCAAATGGAGAAAAAATTTATATTTAAAAATAAACCATATAATTCCAACCCCTAAAAGAAAAAATGGATGTTTTAGAACAATTAAAATAAAATTTAAACTTCTCCTTCTTAATGAAACTAAATGGGAAAAGAAATTAAAAGATTACATTGTAAAAAGAGGAAATAACTCCAAATACAGTAATATATATAGAAATGTTGACAGTCAAGAATTTAAAACTGAATGGTATCTAAAATCAAATATTTCTTTAAACAAAACTAGAATAATTAGTCAATTGAGATTGTCTCAGCAATATCAAATTAAATTAAGTTATAATAAAATCACATACAAAATAGACTGCAATCAAAATTGCACCCTTTGCAACTTTGAAGCTAAAGAAGATCTACAACATTTTCTTGTACAATGCCCGATTTATACACCCCTTAGAAAAAAGTATTTGGCATGCTATATAAGTGGCGAAAATAATGTGGATAACTAAGATAATCTAAGGAGACTTTTGACTATAACTTGTAAGAAACAAATTGATGACATATACTTTTATACTATTAACGCGCTCCAAATAAGATCTTTCATAATAAATGAATAGATGCTGAATTGTTAGCCTTGTAAGAATTTTGTAATAATAATGAATTTATACAATAAAGAATATTATACATACATACATAAACTAAGTTTACTATTTTCCCCATTTTTTTGTATTGAAGAATTCTCCTTCTTTAAGAAGGAGGAGTTTAAAGTTTATTTTAATTGGTCTAAAACATCCATTTTTTCTTTTGCGGGTTTGAATTATATGTTTTATTTCTTAAATGTTAATTTTTTATCCATTTTGTTGAACTGAACCAATGAATAAAAATATAGGAGGTGTTTGATTTTTTTTATTGGCTAATAGCAGTCTATTTTTTCATGAGGGGTTGAGACTAAATTTTATATTTTTTTAAGTTTAATATTTTCTCTATTTTGTTCTATTGAATCCACGAATAAAACAAAAGCTTTCTTTAAGAAGGAGAAGTTTAAATTTTATTTCAATTGGTCTAGAACATCCATTTTTTCTTTTGGGGGTTGAAATAGTATGTTTTAAATTTAAATATTAATTTTTTCTTTATTTTCTTTAACTCAACCAACAAATAAAAAATTGCACTTTGAAAATAGGAGGAGCTCCCTGCTGGAAGTAAAGGGATAGAAATCCTATCTCTTTGAATATTTTTTTATCTCAGATATAGAAAGAGCTAAAGTTTCTCTATCTTAGTCTATCCCCAGTTTATCACTTCAATCACTTTTTATCTCTCCTTCTGTATCAATTTTTTTCAACAACCTTTATTTAATCTCTTTTAATACTTTCAATATCCACACCTATCACTTCCTATCTCTAATTTCATGTAAGAACATACTTATCTCTTTTAATATTCTTATTTCTATCCCAGGCTATCTCTTTTTCATTCCTCTCAATCTCTTTTATCTTTCCTTTTTATTTAATCTCTTTTTATAACTCTTACTTTATCGCCTTTTATCCTTTTACTATTTACTTCTTTCCCTTTCTATCCTTATTTAAATCTTAGTTCATACTTGTCTCTTTTTATCCCTTCGGTTCTATCAGAGTCTAGCTCTTTTCTACTAGAATAAAAAAAATCCTATTAGAATTTTTTTAAAAATAAATAGTTAACAATCCAATTTTTTCTTTTTCCTTAATCTTTTTCAATAACCTTTATTATATCCCATTAAATTCTTTTTCAATCCCCAAAGTTAACTTTTTATACCCTTTTCAATCTCACTTCATACTTATCCAGTTTTATATCTCCCTACTGGAGGTAAAGGGATAGAAATCCTATCTCCTTGAATATTTGTTTATCTCTGAGATGGAAAGAGATAAAATTTATCTCATTTAATCTATCCCCATTTTTAGGGTTCCGTACACCATAGGTGTACTGACGGAACCCTTATGAAATCACTCGTGTGTCCGTCCCAGCCACGCAAAATGGGCTGTCCCCCCCCCCTTAACTTTTACAAATCTTAACCTAATGAGCTGAAATTCGGCAGGGATCTTCAGTTTTAAGTGCAGATTACAGGAAAAATATAGCGAACACAATTGACGGACATATTTGCGAACTAGGAGGAAAAGAAATAGAATTTTTCCGAAAAAATTACAAAAAATGACCCTGTCCCCCCCCCCTTAACTTTTACAAATCTCAACCTGGTGAGCTGAAATTCGGTAAGGATCTTCAGTTTTAAGTGCAAATTACAGGAAAAATATAGCGAACCCAATTGACGGATATATTTGCAAACTAGGAGGGAAAGAAATTCAATTTTTTCGAAAAAATTGAAAAAATTACCCTGTCCCCCCCCTTTAACTTTTACAAATCTTAACTTGATGAGCTGAAATTCGGTAGGGATCATCAGTTTTAAGTGCAGATTACAGGAAAAATATAGCGAACCTGATTGGTGGAGATATTTGGGAACTAGAAGGGAAAGAAATTGAATTTTTTTAAAAAAATTGCAAAAAATGACCCTGTCCCCCCCCCTTAACTTTTACAAATCTCAACCTGGTAAGTTAAAATTCGGTAGGGATCTTCAGTTTTAAGTGCAGATTACAGGAAAAATATAGCGAACACAATTGACGGACATATTTGCGAACTAGGAGGAAAAGAAATAGAATTTTTCCGAAAAAATTACAAAAAATGACCCTGCCCCCCCCCTTAACTTTTACAAATCTCAACCTGGTGAGCTGAAATTCGGTAAGGATCTTCAGTTTTAAGTGCAAATTACAGGAAAAATATAGCGAACCCAATTGACGGATATATTTGCAAACTAGGAGGGAAAGAAATTCAATTTTTTCGAAAAAATTGAAAAAATTACCCTGTCCCCCCCCTTTAACTTTTACAAATCTTAACTTGATGAGCTGAAATTCGGTAGGGATCATCAGTTTTAAGTGCAGATTACAGGAAAAATATAGCGAACCTGATTGGTGGAGATATTTGGGAACTAGAAGGGAAAGAAATTGAATTTTTTTAAAAAAATTGCAAAAAATGACCCTGTCCCCCCCCTTAACTTTTACAAATCTCAACCTGGTGAGTTGAAATTCGGTAGGGATCTTCAGTTTTAAGTGTAGATTACAGGAAAAATATAACGAACCCGATTGACAAACATATTTGCGAACTAGGAGGGAAAGAAATTTAATTTTTTCGAAAAAATTGCAAAAAATGACCCTGTCCCCCCCCCCTTAACTTTTATAAATCTCAAAATGGTGAGCTGAAATTCTGTAAGGATCTTCAGTTTTAAGTGCAAATTACAGGAAAAATATAGCGAACCTGATTGGTGGAGATATTTGGGAACTAGAAGGGAAAGAAATTCAATTTTTTTGGAAAAATTACAAAAAATAACCCTGTCCCCCCCCCTTAACTTTTACAAATCTCAACCTGGTAAGTTAAAATTCGGTAGGGATCTTCAGTTTTAAGTGCAGATTACAGGAAAAATATAGCGAACACAACTGACGGACATATTTGCGAACTAGGAGGAAAAGAAATAGAATTTTTCCGAAAAAATTACAAAAAATGACCCTGTCCCCCCCCCTTAACTTTTACAAATCTCAACCTGGTGAGCTGAAATTCGGTAAGGATCTTCAGTTTTAAGTGCAAATTACAGGAAAAATATAGCGAACTTGATTGGTGGAGATATTTGGGAACTAGAAGGGAAAGAAATTCAATTTTTTCGTAAAAATAGCAAAAAATGACCCTGTCCCCCCCCTTTAATTTTATAAATCTCAAAATGGTGAGCTGAAATTCTGTAAGGATGTTCAGTTTTAAGTGCAGATTACAGGAAAAATATAGCGAACTTGATTGGTGGAGATATTTGGGAACTAGAAGGGAAAGAAATTCAATTTTTTTGGAAAAATTGCAAAAAATGACCCTGTCAATATGGATTTTTATAGTTTTTTCTTGTAATTTACATGTAATAAAAATACATATGTATACCGAATTTCAGGTCAATAAGTTTATATATGTTAATTTTAATCAATTATATTTCTTATATATATATTTTTTTATAAAAAATAAGTTTTATTTTGGTGTACGGAACCCTCGATCTTAATGCGAGTGCAACTCGCACTTGCCCGATTTTATTATTACTACTATCGCTTTCTATCTTCTCTTCTTCTCAATCTTTTTGAATAGCATTTTTCTTATCTTCTTCAATACTTTTCCTATCTACTTTCTTCCTTTTCTGTCGCTACTTTAATCTAAGAAAACACTGATCTCTGCTTATGACCTTCCTTTATCCCAGATTTTTCTTTTTTTAATCCCTTCAATCTCTTTTCATCTTGTCTTTTTTCTCAACCTCTTCTAATAACCCTTATTTTATCTCTTTAAATCCTACTACTATTTACTTTATTCTCTTTCTATCCTCATTTGAATCTTAGTATTTATTTTTTTCCTTATCTTTCAAAATAACATTTATTTTATACCCTTCAATCCTTTTTATCCTTGTACTTCTCTCTTTTTATCCACATTTTAATCTTAGTACACACTCATCACCATTTATACCTTGGGTTTAATCTTAGTCTATCACCTCTCGATTCGATTCAATCTTTTTCCATCACCTACTTTTGCTCAATCCCTTTTAATAACTTTTATTTTATCTCCATTAATTCTTTTACTATTTACTTTATTTCCTTTTTATCTTAACTTTATTCTAATGCCATACTTTTCTTTTTTTATCCCCTCAATTCTATATCAATCTATTCCTTTCCAATTAGATTGAAAAAGGCCTTTTCTTCGTTTAGGGTCATTTGGGGTAAATGTAAACAAGGGGTAAATGTAAACAGTAGATGTTTCAGCTAAATTTACAAATTTTAAAATGAGTATGACGTCAATATTTTTACCTCAGCTCACCTACAAGATGTTCTGAGTATTGCCAATATTTTATTTTGACAATTGGCAATGCCATAGTGTAAGTTATTTTTTAATGCAAAAAAGATTGAAAATCAAAATTTTACTGTTTCAGTATTTTGTCTCGCATTTGCATAAAAATAAATTTAAAAATCAAACAAAAATATGTAATTCTTCCTTATTAATGCCCTAATAAAAATTAACTTTGATTTTTGATTTTCGTCAATTTACTTAATAAATAATTAAGTGTTTACATTTACCCCGAGAATTCGATAACTCGGGGTAAATGTAAACAGAACTTGAACTACATTTTAAAAGAAAATAATTGAATAAATTTGCTTTTATTTCACAATTTCATTAATTTGGCAATGTAAATATTACATAGAAAAGGAAATTAGGTCCTCTTTGAAAAAAAAAATTTTTTTTTTTGAAAATTTGATCAATTTTTAAAAATATTTTTAGGTTCATCCGCCATTTTGAAAATTTAAAATTTGACTTCAAATTCGTATTCAGCGACCTCAAAAGCCCCCTAGTAACCAGATTCAAACAAATTTGATCAATTTTTAAAAATATTATTTTTAGGTTCATCCGCCATATTGGATCCACCATTTTAAAATTTAAAAATTCGATTTTAGATTTTTATTCAGCAACCTTAAAAACTTCTTTTTAACAAGTTGAATGAAAATCTATTAAAATTTGTTCAAGTTATTCAAGTTTTTACATTACTAATTTTGTAATGGTTGATTGTTTATTTATATGATACATTATCAGTCAACTGGTTGATTTACTATACATCTACGAAAAATTTCTTTTCAGTTTTTCCATCCCTTAAAACAGTAGTATACTTGAAATAACTTGTTTCTTGAACCTCGCTTAACTACAGTGGTGTTTACATTTATAAATAAATGAGAAAAATAAATAAATAAATGGTGTTAATAATGTAAACAGAACTTGAACTACATTTTAAAAGAAAATAATTGAATAAATTTGCTTTTATTTCACAATTTCATTAATTTGGCAATGTAAATATTACATAGAAAAGGAAATTAGGTCCTCTTTGAAAAAAAAATTTTTTTTTTTTTTTTTTTTTTTTTTTTCTGTTTTAATTGTTGTCGCCGTAAGAAACAACTAATATTATTATTTTTGGTGAGTTGGTTACTCAACTGAGAGCCAACTCTACTTTATTTATTTAACAAGTAAAAGTACAAAACTTGGAGATAATCAATCCTTCCAATTCTTCACTGAGCCTTATTGGAAGACAAACGTGCTATCACTTTGAGTAGCGACTAATTAATCTGACCACACCTGCTTATGCTTTAGTTTTAAAGGACTGTGAACTCGTCCCCACTCTTTACAATACACACTCATACTTCATACTGTTGACACCTCCCCCCTTTAAATTATCGATGATTTTTAAATTAATACATTTATTTAAAAATTCGATGCAGGTTTCCTTCTAGGAGGTTTCGAATGTAATTCAAAATTTAATCCTTACAGATTTTTCTCAATAGTTTCATTCTAAGTTGGACCTGTATTATTAAAGTTACAATTTCTGTTACAATTCTGAATACAATATCTTATGAAATTTAAAGTACACTGTATAATTTCTTTTTTTAAAGATTATAAGTACAATACTTGCATATTTTATATACTCTAAATTCGTCAAAAACTATTCTCTCGAACTCTCAAATCTTTCATGTTTTTCTAAGTCTTCTAGCATCATTTCACTTCTTACTAATTTCTGCTTCTTTCATTTTGGCTACATTGAAAAACCTTAGTAATTTTGGTAATTTATCATTAGTAAATTTTAAATCGTCTTTTTTGAAATCTAATTCTATTCTGATTGTTTCCTTAAAGTATCTATTTATATTTCACAATTTCTTATCATTATAATTATTCTTTTCGCATTCTATAGCTAGAACTATTTCTTTTACAAATATACGTATATAACCTATGGCTGTTTTTCACAAATGTTTCATCGCTGAGTAATAATGGAGATTTTAGACAATTTTCGTTAAACATTTTTATTAAATCCGCGTCACAATTTTCTGTTTGATATATTAAATAGCTCGATTCGTTTCTCTTACAACTTTATATTCTTCTATAGTGCTACATTTTTCTAAGTCTGTCTTGTCAATCGGTACGTATTCAGTTTTCGTTTGTAAAATGTATGGTTTGCTTTGTCATCGTTCGTTTCTTCTCAAATTGTCTTTAGTAAGTAAGTAAGTACTCAAATACTTAATCGCATTGTCATTGTCCATATCGTCATACTTTGTTTCTCTTCTTACATTAATATTATACCATCTGATCCTTTTGGTACGTTCGTTTCTTCATAATATCTTTGCTCTTCTTTATCTTTTTTAAATCGTGTAGACATATAATTCGCATCTTCCGTTAAAGTCTTCAACATTTACTGTAATGCTGGTCCATTTCGTCATATTTATTTCTTTTGTTTATTAATATCCTATTCGTCGTAATATTCTTCATATCGTGTTGATCTATTTTGTTATATTTGTTTTCTTGATTCATTTATATTTCATCATATAGTCCTACTGGAATGTCCTATTCGTCATAATATTCTTGATACCTTTTTGATTCATTTCGTTATATATTTTTTTTATTGATTCATAGTTTATCATTCAGTCCTACTTAAATATCCGAGTCGTCATATTATTATCCTATTGGTTCATTTCGTCATAATTATCCGATTCGTCATAATATTATTTATACTTTGTTTTCTTCTATGTTTCTATATTTGTAATCAATATTTCTTTTATCCTTGTACGTTCAAATTTTCGTCGTAAAATTAACTATCCTTTTCTTTGTACTACTTTACATCTCTTTAATCGTATTTCATTTGCGTTATCATTATCTATTTAAGGTATTTCGTTTAATTGTGCTATTTCTGATTGCTTCCATTTATTTTAATCGTTGACATAAATCACATGTTTTGATAAAGTCTTCAACATCTTTTGTAATGTTGGGCCAGTTTGTCATATTTCTTATCTTCTGTACTGTAATATCCTTAGAATAGTGTCCTCCTAATATTCCTTTATGTGCTTCTGCTATAATTTTTCTTCTATTTCTTTCAATGTGTTTCTTTATCAAATATATTTCCTTATCACCGCCTTTCCATATTTTACAAAGAATTCTTGATATTTTGTTTTCATCTATATCTTCGTAAATAATTCTTAATCTTTCTTCTCTAGTTTCTTTTTCTAAAAATTCTGTTAATTGCTGATTTGTCACCTGAGGACTAATTTTTATTTTGTCATCTTCTTCTGTTTTTTCTTTCGTGATCCAAATTTCTTTTATCCTTGTCGGTCCAAATTCTCGTCTTATGATTAACTGTCCGGTTTCTTCTATTTTGTTTCTTTTTAATCGCATTTTATTCGCGTCATCATTTTCATTTTGAGGTATATCTCTTATCCATTGTACTTCTTTAGTATCTGTAGTCAATTTTATATTCTTTATTACTTTGAATTCATCTTTAATTATTTTATGATCACTTTCTTCTGTTTGTGAATCTATTTCCATATTTTCGTTTTTATTTTCGTCATCAATTATTGAATTGTCGTCTTCTGTTTGCGTATCTATTTCCATGTTCTTATTTTTTTCGTTTACACTTGTAGTAGGCCAGTTCTGCTGTTCTAACGTGTCATTTGTACCATCTGTTGTCATCTGAACCCTTGGAATTCGCGATAAGGCGTCAGCGTTTGTGTTAGCAATTCCTTTCTTATAAATAATTTCATAATCATATTTTGTAATTGCTGAATATCTTCCTTTAAAATTAGTAAAACAGATTTTATCTCTCTTGTTTGCACTATATTGCGGATAAAGTATTTCAGGTCCTAATTTTAAAATACCTTTTTGTAAATCCATTTTAAATTTTTGATCGTAAAGTAAATTCATTCCAATTAAACCGTTTTCTCTAAATGCATTTTCATCTTTTGTAACTTGAAAAACTGATTCTTTACCGTAAAGTTTTAAACAAATAGAATATTCGAACATTATAGGATTGTTTTCGATTGTTAAAACATTATGAGGCGCGTATTTTTTAAAGTTTTTCCCTTCTATCATACTTTCTTTTATAATTGATATATTCGATCCTGTATCAACTACAAATTTTCCTGATGCTAACTTATCAAATTTTAAAGCCACAATAGGTGTGTCGTGTCTTCTTCGTTCTCTTGGTATCGGTGGAAAGTCGTGCTTAGCGGGTTCTCCGATAAAGAAAATTCTTCGCTTAGCTGCACTCGGTCTGGTGGTTTAGTGTTGATTGGTCGTGACTGAAAATTTTGAGTTTTTTCTTGACGTGGTGGTAAACCTTTTAATTTTCCTCTACAAACATCCTCTGTATGTCCTAAATTTTTACAATGGTTGCATTTTTCTAAATTTCTTGGTTTGCTAAATCTTGGTGTTGGTACTGGGTTTTCATTTCTTGGGTTTCTGGTAAAATTGTCAATTCTTCTTTTATCTTTCAAATTCACGTTAATTTCTGAGGCAATATTAAAACATTCATTCAGCGTTTTCGGTTTCTGAGGACGGATTCTAATTTCAAATTCTTCACGTATATTTCTTAAGAATGTGCTGACACTTGCATTTGTTTCTATTTCCTGTCTTACGAAAGTTTCTTGAGGTGTTATATTCATACTATTTATAGACTGCCTGATTTTATCCTGACACTGCATAAATCTTGAGGTGAATGACTCTAAACCTTCATTTTTGCCCATTATACATGAATCGCGAGCCCTTTGAAGTGATTCTAAACTATCTTTTTCTCCAAATAAAATTCTTAATCTCTCAAAAAAATCGGCAAAGGTTTTAACTGCATCTGCTCTAATTGTATTTGCTGCTCTTCCTACTAATTTTTGTGCAATTATTGCATGCAGTAATGTTAATCTTTCATTTCTTTTCGTTTTTCTTTTAGATAATCTTATTAGATGAATGAAATTTTCTAAACCGCTTCCGTTAAATTCTGGTACTAATTTTATGCTTTTCCCAAAATCATATTCTGTAACTTCTTCTAATTCTTCGTGATCGCTATTTAATTCGTTTTCATTTAAGGGTAAACCTTCCTCTCTTCTAACTGGTTGTTCCATCGCTACTAATCTCGTTTCGAATCTCTCCATTTTTGCAAGAATATTTTGCAAATGGTCATTTGAAGCACTTGATGTTTCTGGCATGATGTTTAGAATATTGTCTAATTTTAGTCTGTCAGTCAGTGATATTGAAAGGGATGAACTGTCTGTGTCTATTGTTTCGTTTTCCCTACTTTCTCTATATGAATTTAAATCCAGTTTAATTTTATAAATTTCCTATATCGTTTCGTACAATTTTTATTTTATATCCGTTCGCGTTTTCTAATTTAAAATTTCATTTCTTGCAATCCTGCTACAAGGAGTACACAAGAATATGAAATTCGTTTTTTTTGTTTATTGTCGATGGCAATACTCATAAAATCACGGAGTATACCAACGCTTTAAAACAAACTTAGCCACACCCTATGAAGGTCGCCGTTCAACGTACGTAAAGTGGACTTATACTCTTGTTCTAAAGATTCGTAATTTTTTTTATATACCTTACTGTTGGTCTGGATCGTAGTTCTGGATAATCTCGAACTCTGCTTCGTAGATTTGGATAACTCTCTGGATACCTCTGTAGATCTGGATAACTCTGGATACCTCTCTGTAGATCTGGATAACTCTCTGGATTCCTCTCTGTAGATCTGGATAACTCTCTGGATATCACTCTGTAGATCTGGATAACTCTCTGGATACCTCTCTATAGATCTGGATAACTCTCTGGATACCTCTCTGTAGATCTGGATAACTCTGGATATCACTCTGTAGATCTCTGCTTTTTCTTTACTTTCTCGTTCACTTTAGATAATCACTTTGTTTATCTGGAACTAACTCTGGGTTCTGGATACTCAAAATCTGGATGAACTTCCAAAATTTTTTGAATATCCTAGCGCTGCCACCAATTATGTTGTCGCCGTAAGAAACAACTAATATTATTATTTTTGGTGAGTTGGTTACTCAACTGAGAGCCAACTCTACTTTATTTATTTAACAAGTAAAAGTACAAAACTTGGAGATAATCAATCCTTCCAATTCTTCACTGAGCCTTATTGGAAGACAAACGTGCTATCACTTTGAGTAGCGACTAATTAATCTGACCACACCTGCTTATGCTTTAGTTTTAAAGGACTGTGAACTCGTCCCCACTCTTTACAATACACACTCATACTTCATACTGTTGACATAATGTTTAATAACACCATTATTTATTTACATTTTTATTTTTTCACAATTTATTTTATAAATACTATATCTATTTCAAAATCTCGGGGTAAATGTAAACAGTCAGTTTTAGGCGATTCAGGTGCATCAATAATTTTTTGTACCTCATTAAATTTTTCTAGGGAACACTAGCAACAAGTTCATGAAAAAGAAATCCGTCCGTTTTACCTTTTAAAAAAAACTAATGTTTTTGGTGAAACATAGATATTCCGTTTACATTTACCCCAATTGACCCTATCTCAATAATTTTTTTATGATATTTATTCTGTTTTTTTAAAAAAGCCCTTCTCATAACAAATAAATAAATAACTTGATTTGTGAAAAATAGGTTATAAATAGAAGAACGAAAACTCTAAAAATATTTTTTTTAAATAATAAATTCTATTGAAATTGTAATACTTCATAAAGTCTTTAATATTGTTAATAATATTGGTTAATTAATTCTTTATATATTAAAAAGGATAAAAATTTGCAGCAAAGAGAAATAAAAAGTGATAAAAGTATATAGGTATAAAAAGAGATAGATATAAGGAGATAATAGGGTATAAAAAGGGATAGAAATTTTAAGATAAAAAGGTTTAATATTTTGGGTATGCAGAGTGGTTATTTCAAAGGGATAGAAAAATCTTTATCTCTTTTTGTCTCCAAAATTCTATCTCTTTCTATCTTTTTACTTCCAGTAGGGCTTATTTTTATTGGCTAGAAATCTTATTTTTCTTAATGAGTTAAGACTAAATGTAACTTTTTAAAAATTAAATATTCAATTTCTTTTTGTACTGTTGAACCAACGAATAAAAAAATTGCTTTCTTAAAGTAGGAGGAGTTAAAATCTCATTTTAATTGGTCTGAAAAGTAAATTTTCTAATTATTTTAGAAATACGGAAAAAAATTGTCTATTTTATCTTTCTTAGTATAATTGATTGTAGCATTAAATCTATAATTATTTTCTGCTTCCTTATTTTTTATATTCTACTAAATATAATAATAATTGATTTTCAATCCAAATTAATTGTGCAGGTTATTTATTTTTTACATGAAATTGTTTAAAAGATTTTTATTCAAATTTATATTTCTAAGTAAAATACTGATTTTTAGCTTTGAATAATATTTACTTAAATAAATTCATTTATTTTAATAATCGAAAAAGTTTTGCTAAATTTCTAATTTTTGATCACATTGTTGTAAAAAAACGTTTTTTAAAAGTAAAAGGTATGATTTATGTTAATGTATTATTCTTATTAGTAATATCTCCTAAATCAAAGAAAGCAATTTTTTTAAATTTTACTATATTTATACATCATTTTGAAACTTCACGCGTTTATCCAAATAAGTTTATTTCGTTCTGCCGTTCAGAATATGATCATAGTCTGCTACAAGTATCACGCATGTTACATTGACAGGTCTCACAGCCCGCATATTTATCATTAATAATTAAACAATTTACGATTTAATTCAACTTAAATAATGGATAAATCGACTATAGAATAGTTTATTTATTAATTATAAGAGCTTTTTCTAACATTTTTAGTTTATTTGATGAACTTTTTTCCACTATTTAAAGTCTAACCACCTGGGTTAAAGTCAACTTAACAGCGCCTTTAACTTTAGCGGCTCGTCAGTTAATCGAACCTTCAACTACGCGTTGGTAGAACTATTCAAAGTGGAAAGGTTTCCGGAAAGTTTCCGGAAAGTTTTTTTTGTACAGAAATTATTCGAAAATCTTCCGGAAATTTATTTTTTTTGTACGGAAATCTTCCGGAAAATTTCCGGAAATTTATTTTTTTTGTACGGAAATCTTCCGGAAACTTTCCAGAAATTTATTTTTTTTACGGAAATTATCCGGAAAATTTCCGGAAATTTATTTTTTTTGTACGAAAATATTCCGAAAATTTTCCGGAAATTTATTTTTTTTACGAAAATCTTCCGGAACTTTATTTTTTTTTACGGAAATCATTCGGAAATCTTCCGGAAATTTATTTTTTTTGTACGAAAATCTTCTGAGAAATTTCCGGAAATTTATTTTTTTTACGGAAATCATTCGGAAATCTTCCGGAAAATTTCCGGTAATTTATTTTTTTTTTACGGAAATCATCCGGAAATCTTCCGGAAATTTATTTTTTTTACGGAAATCATTCGCAAATCTTCCGGAAATTTATTTTTTTTGTACGGAAATCTTCCGGAAACTTTCCAGAAATTTATTTTTTTTACGGAAATTATACGGAAAATTTCCGGAAATTTATTTGTTTTGTACGGAAATCTTCCGGAAACTTTCCAGAAATTTATTTTTTTGTACGGAAATCTTCCCGAAATTTTCCGGAAATTTATTTTTTTTTGGAAATTATCCGGAAAATTTCAGGAAATTTATTTTTTTTACGGAAATAATTCGGAAATCTTCCGGAAATTTATTTTTTTTGTACGGAAATCTTGCGGAAAATTTCAGGAAATTTATTTTTTTTACGGAAATAATTCGGAAATCTTCCGGAAATTTATTTTTTTTTACGGAAATCATTCGGAAATCTTCCGGAAATTTTCCGGAAATTTATTTTTGTTGTACGGAAATCTTCCGGAAGATTTCCGGAAATTTATTTTTTTTTTACGGAAATCTTCCAGGAAATTTCTGTAAATTTATTTTTTTTTTTACGGAAATCTTCCAGAAATTTATTTTCTTTTTACAGAAATCTTCCGGAAAATTTCCGGAAATTTATTTTTTTTTACGGAAACCATTCGGAAATCTTCCGGAAAATTTCCGGAAATTTATTTGTTTTGTACGGAAATCTTCCGGAAATTTATTTTTTTTTGTACGGAAATCTTCCGGAAATTTTCCGGAAATTTATTTTTGTTGTACGGAAATCTTCCGGAACATTTCCGGAAATTTATTTTTTTTTACGGAAATCTTCCGGAAAATTTCCTGAATTTTATTTTTTTTACAAAATCATTCGGAAATCTTCCGGAAATTTATTTTTTTTACGGAAATCTTCCGGAAAATTTTCGGAAATAAATTTCCGGAAATTTTCCGGAAGATTTCTGTACAAAAAAAATAAATTTCTGGACGATTTCCGAATGATTTCCGTAAAAAAAAATAAATTTCCAGAAATTTTCCGGAAGATTTTCGAATGATTTCCGTAAAAAAAATAAATTTCCGGAAATTTTCCGGAAGATTTCTGAATGATTTCCGTTAAAAAAAATAAATTTCCGGAAATTTTCCGGAAGATTTCCGTAAAAAAAAATAAATTTCCGAAAATTTTCCTGAAGATTTCCGTACAAAAAAAATAAATTTCCGGAAGATTTCCGAATGATTTCCGTAAAAAACAATAAATTTGCGGAAATTTTTCGGAAGATTTCCAAATGATTTCCGTAAAAAAAAATAAATTTTCGGAAGATTTTCGAATTCCGTAAAAAAAATAAATTTTCGGAAATTTTCCGGAAGATTTCCGAATGATTTCCGTAAAAAAAAAATAAATTTCAGGAAGATTTCCGAATAATTTCTGTACAAAAAAAAATTTCAGGAAAATTTCCGGAAACCCTTCCAGCTGGGTTTGAGTAACAAAAAAATAAATAAACAATTAAAAAATTAAAAATCGGTTTAAAGGGATCTCTTAGAAATTTTATCCCCTTTCATTTAAGACCAAGAACATCAAAATCTAATAAAATTTGTAGGCTCTAGACAATTTTGAATAGTAATGTGTAAAAATCTCACTGTAAGACGTCCGGGTAAAAGATACTGCGCTGGCACTGAAACGTAGTCGCGCTTCCACAAAAATTGCAATATCTCGAAAACTATTAAAGTCTCCATCGTTTTCTTTTTTGTAAATGAAAGGTGAAATTACAAGGAATATTTTATTATATATCGAAAAATACTCAAAAATCGGTCCCATGCTTAATAAATCGATTCAAAAAATTTTTTTTTACTTTTTTTTTGAAAAAAACAAAATTTTTTTTTTTTTGAAAAATTCTGAAAGGACATGATTTTAAGTATAACATATTTAAATTGTATTAAAATCCGTTAAATTGTTTCGGAAATATTCACATTTGAAAAAAATCTTTTAAAAAAATTCAAAATTGCAAAAGTTACGTCATTTTGAATTTTTAAAAATCCTTTGGTACACTTATTTTTGTTATCAAATATAACATTTTTACCAAATTACAGAATGATCCGTAGACCCCATGCAAATTGTATTTTTTCTGACGGAGTCTTACCCTTTTGACTTCAGTATTTTGTTTAGCATTCTTAAAACTTTATTCCCATAAAGTTTTAAACAATTTCACTCGAAGATTTTTTAAGTGCATTTTGTGCAGGGTCCAATTCTGAAGAGATTTTCGTAAAAAATCAATTTCCGGAAAGTTTCCAAAGTGATTTGGTTAAAAAAAATTAAGTTATGGAAGATTTTCGTAAAAAATCAATTTCCGGAAGATTTCCAGATGATTTCCGTAAAAAAATATTAATTTCCGGAAGATTTCCAGATGATTTTCGTTAAAAAAATCAATTTCCGGATGAATTCCGAATAAATCGTAAAAAAATCAATTTTCGGATGAATTCCGTAAAAAATCAATTTCCAGAAGAATTCCGTAAAAAAATAAATTTCTGCAAAGTTTCTGAATGATTTTTGTAAAAAAAATAAATTTTCAGAAAGTTTCCGGATGATTTCCGTAAAAAAATAAATAACTGCAAAGTTTCCGAATGATTTTTGTAAAAAAAATAACGTTCCGGAAGATTTCTGAATGATTTTTGTAAAAATAAAATAAATTTCCGGAAATTTTCCGAATTATTTCCGTTAAAAAATAATAAATTTCCGAATGATTTCCGTAAAAAAAAATTATTTCTGCAAAGTTTTCGAATGATTTTTGCAAAAAAAAATAAATTTTCGGAAAGTTTCCGGATGATTTTTGAATGATTTTTGTAAAAATAAAATAAATTTCCGGAAATTTTCCGGATGATTTCCGTAAAAAAAATAAATTTCCGGAAAGTTTCTGGAAGATTTCCGTACAAGAAAATAAATTTTCGGAAGATTTCTGAATGATTTCTGTAGATAAAAAATTTCTGGAAAATTTCCGGAAACCTCTTTTGGAAAATTTCAGGAAATTTTTTTTTTACGGAAATCTTCCGGAAAATTTTCGGAAATTTATTTCTTTTTACGGTAATCTTCCGGAAATTTATTTTTTTGTACGGAAACTTATCGGAAATTTATTTTTTTGTATAGAAATCTTCCGGAAAATTTCCGGAAATTTATTTCTTTTGTACAAAAATCATTCGAAACTTACCGGAAATTTATTTTTTACGGAAATCATCTGGAAATCTTCTGAAAACTTTCCGGAAATTTTTTTTTTACAAAAATCATTCGAAACTTTGCAGAAATTTTTTTTTCATTCGGAAATCTTCCGGAAACTTTCCGGAAATTTATTTTTTTTGTACGGAAATCTTCCGGAAATAGTACAACTAGTGGCAAGAGTGTGATTTTTTGAGAGTGAAGTTTGCGGCTCGAGTGTAGCGAGAGCAGTAATCACTCTCGAAAAATCATTCTTTCACCACGAGTTGTGCACTACGTTTTCTCCAACGCCTTGCGAGGAAAGGTTTCTTCGTGAGATTCGTATTATTTTAATTTAAAATGTTGTTATGTTTGTGATGATCTTAAAATTTGCCAAAAGGATTTGCTCGCCGGATGGAGTCCGGGTTCTTAGTTTAGTTAAATTCTATCAATTTATCAAAACAATATTTATTTTTAGGACCGTTTTATACCATGATTTAGAATAAGGTAACAAATAAAATAACAAATAAAATAACAAAAATACAAAATAACAAAATAGTATAAATTTAGAACGATAGAAAGTTCGTAGAACTTTGAATAATAAAATATAGTACGCTAGTAAACCTTCGAGATTATCGAGTAATAATTTTAAACAATTCAATAACTTTTAACTCTAGTGAATTTACTTAGTTTACGTTATACTTTTGAACGTTTCACTTATTACATATTTACCGAATTTTACATTACGTTACGTTACTTAATTAACTAACGAGTTACGTTTTACTAGATTTAATAAAATAATGATTGTTCTGACGCTTATACTCACAAGGGGTGGTTTCTAGAATTAACTCCCTAGATAACGTTAGGGACGAAAACCGAGATTGTGCACGCGAGACGGTTTAATATCTTAAACCGGAACTAGATATCAAATTACGTTTGATATTCTTATCCTGCCCGAAACTAGTGTGAGTATTAAGATGGCTCAGGTTGCATCTCCACCAAGTGGCCCCTTGGTGTGGAGAATTCACCTGGTGCGTCATCTTCGTCGAGAGAGTTGCCCCTCAACTCGACGAGGAATGGTACAACCACGTGTATGAGTGTGTGTGTGAGTGAATAAGAGAGCAAAGAGTGTTACCCTGGTCACGGTTGCCCCCGTGCCCCTTGGTACATCTCCTTCTAGGAATTCTTACACATAGCTAGTGGTAGCGGTAGCCCCCACATTTCACCTGCCCTGTGCAAAAGGTTAAAGGGTTAAGGAGAGTGTAAGAGTGAGTTGCCGTCGGTCTAGCTCAGAGCAAGCCCCGAGTCAGTTCGACGGTGAACTGAGGAAATTCGCACTGCAAGCAAGGTATATAGAGGTCTGGTCGCTATCCAGGTAAGTCTCGCGGTGGGGAGCATGACGTTGCCGCGACGCGCGGTGTGTGCGCGGTTGCTACTCTATTCGCGACTAGCAGGCTGAACGTGCTGTAGTATATATAGATATACTGTCTATACAAAATATCATTTCTCACGTTAGATTTTAAATGCTATCGTTACATGTTTAATATACCTAATAAAAGACGAATGTTTTGAGTGGGGAAGAAGATAGATACAAAATAAATCTCGGTCAAAGAACAAGAAAAAAAAATAAATTCATGATTTACTTTCGCCACGCTAAAAATTAGTTTCGCCAAGCTAAAAATTACTTTCGCCACGCTGAATTTACTTTCGCCACGCCAAATTTTACTTTCGCCACGCTCTTCAGAGCAGTTAAGAAAAGTTCTACTTTCGCCACACTTTTCTACCAAGAAAAGTACTCCTTTCAGAGCAAGTGTTGGAGAAAATATTTTTTTGTACGGAAATCTTCCGGAAAAATATATTTTTGTACGGAAATCTTCCGGAAAATTTCCAGAAATTTTTTTTTACCTTTTAAGGTCCTCTTTCTGATGGACTTCCGTGCAGAAATTTCCACCCTTGCTCCCGATTTCCGACCTGGCCTCGGTCGGATTTTCTCTATGGAAATATGGGGCTATACTCAGAAATGGTTAATTTTATGTGGGTAGGTATATCTCATACAGATTCTCATTATAATTATAAAACTAGTCCTTAAAAAGACCACAACCGATCTTAAAAATTTGTTCTCAATTTAATACTAAAACTAGTCCTCAAAGAAATCCTCAATATGAGCCTGAAACTAGTCTTCAAATAATTCCCCAATTAGACCAAAATAACGCAAGTCCTCAAAAAAGTCCTCAATCTAATCATAAAACTAGACCTACAACAAGTTCTTAATCTGATCCTAAAACTAGTCCTGGAATAAGTTCTAAATATCATCCTGGAACTAGTCTTAAATCAAGTCCTCAATCTGATCCAAAAACTAGTTTTAGGATCATATCTAGGACATAATTCAGGACTTGCTTTAGGATCAGATTTAGGACTTGTTTGAGTATTAGTTTTAGGATCATATCTAGGAAATAATGCATGATTTGTTTTAGGATCACATTTAGAACTTGTTTGAGGACAAGTTTTAGGATGAGATTTAGGACTTGGTTAAGGACTAGTTTTAGGATCACACCGAGGACTTAAATAAGGACCTTTTTAGGATTAGATTGGAAAGTTGTTTGGAGACCAGTTTAAGGATCATATCTAGGACTTAAATTAGGGATTGTTTTAGAATCAGATTGAGGACTTGTTTTAGGACTAGTTTTTGGATCAGAGTGAGGATTTGTTTAAGGACTAGTTTTAGTATCAGATTTAGGACTTGTTTGAGGATTAATTAGCCGCGTGAAGCTAGCAGACCGACACCGGTCCGCAGCCACATATATTAAGCTGCCACGAGTTGCTGCGGACCGCTGCTGGTCTGCTAGCTTCACGCGGCTAGGGTTAATTTTTGGATCAGAATAAGGATTTGTTTTAGACTAAGTTTTAGAATCATATCGAAGCTTTATGTCAGGGCTGGCTTTAGGATCAGATTGATACTTATTTCAGAACTTGTTTTATGATTAGATTGAGGACTTTTTTAAAGTCTTGCGTTTTGGTCAAATTAAGGAATTATTTGAAGACTAGTTTCAGGCTCATATTAAGGATTTCTTTCTGCCGTGTTTCGGAAAAACACAGTAACTGCAAAAAAATCGAAAAATGAGTTTTTTATATCGTTGGAATCGTAAAAAAAGATACACTCGTTTATGCAAAGCATTTTTTAAAATTATTAACTTAATTAATAATAATTTTTTAATAATTATGCTATTTTACCAGTAACTGCAAAAATTGTCAAGTCATAATTCGAGAAACTGGGTTAACTGTCAGTTACCTAATGCCATATTTGGGCGTTGTGACGTATTTTAAGGGTCGTGATTTCAAACACCAAGTAATTGCACAGTTACTTGGTCTTTCAAAATAGTAGCGTTCTTTTTCGAGCCCTCGTCGCACGAAACACCAAGTAACTGCAGAGCGCTCTCGAAGCAGTTCAGTTACCTAAGTTTTTCGTGCGACGAGGACTCAAAAAGGAGCGCTAGTAATTTGAAAGACCAAGTAACTGCAGAATTTTATATAGAGCTCGTAAAAGTTAAGAGCAATTTATTTAAAATAATTAATAATTTTCCATTATTCTAATTAATACTTAGTCACTTATTATAAATTATATTATATTATTGATATTTTATAAGTTTATTTACAATTATTAATTGATAATTTCTAATTATTAATTACAATTATTTTAATTGATTTTACTTTCATTAATTTAAAATTATTAAAAATAATAAATATAATTCACATTGAAGAAAATTCCTAGCAGATTTGACTACTTTTTAGCTACTCTGCTTAGTTCAATAAGTCCCCAATGATAATCAAAAACTTGTATTAACTATCAAAAAGTAGTTAAAAGAATAAAGAATGTAGTTTGTGCTATCAGATTTTGTAGTTGTTTTTGCAATTTTACTACATTTCTTAGTTCACTGAATGCTAAATTTTTAACTACACAAAGAAATAGTAAAATTAACTATACAAACAGTGCTAAGTAAACATGTAATTACACTGAAAAAAAAATTATTTGATTCAAATAACCGATTAATTGACTATTATATTAAATAAATATTTATTTGAAACAAATAATATTTATTGGAGGAAATTCAATAGTATTTAAACCAATAATTGCTGTATTTTAAGCAAATACCATTTAATTTACTCAAATAAATATTATTTGATTCAATTAAATATTTAATTGTTAATAGTCAAGTAATCGGTTATTTGAATCAAATAAATTTTTTTCAGTGTATTTAAACTACTTTTCAGTTTTCACTATACTACCCAAAGTAGTTGGATTTAAAAAAAAATTATTTTCAGTGTATTTTAATTTTAATTTAAAAAAGAATAATAATTAATAGTTTTTGATTATTAATTAATAATTAGTCATTTATATATTATAACAAAATTTAATATAGGTAAGTTGTATATTTATGTAAATAATTATTAAAATACGGTGTCAAAAAATATTTACATTTTTATATTATATTGCGCAGGGTTTTTTCTTGTTATTTTATTTATTTTTTAGTTTTATTATTATTTTTATAATATTATATTATTCATTTTTTCTAAAATTATTACATTAAAAAAACCTTTTTTTAGAACTCCCCATTATATTCTCTTGCAGTTACCTAAGTTCTCTGCGCGACGAAGGGTCTTATCTGAGCGCTCATCGCACGAAAGACCAAGTAACTGCCAGTTATTTAGTATTTCGTGCGACAAGACTCAAATCAGCATACCGGTAACTACATTTTTAATAATTTATTTAATGTTTAAACAAATAAAACATTTATTTTTACATAATTAAAAAGAGGACATTCATACGAATTAAAAGTAAAAAACGGCGTTTTATAATTTCAATTAGGCTATGCGGGAGGAGGCAATAAAGATTTAAACAGTTTTTCGCGTTTTTCTCGAAATCTTTCAATCTGCAGTTACTGTGTTTCTAGAAAACACGGCAGCTTTGAGGACCAGTTTTTTGGATCAGATTGTGGTCTTGTTTGAAGACTATTTTTTGGATTAGATTGAGGACTTATTTGAGCCTAGTTTTAGGATCAGATTAAGAACTAGTTTTATGATTAAAACTAGTCCTTAATCATGTCCTAGATATGATCCTAAAACAAGTCCTTTTTGAAGTCCTAGATGTGATCCTAAAACTAGTCCTCAAACAAGTCCTAAATCTGATCCTTAAACTAGTCCTTAACCAAGTCCTAAATCTGATCCTAAAACTTGTCCTAAAAGAAGTCCTCAATCTGATCCCAAAACGAATCATGCATGATGTCCTAGGTAAAATTTGTAAAGTTAACACAATAATGCAATAAAATAAAAGTACAATTGTGAGATATAACATTCTAAGACACTCTAGAGTGATTGAGAAAATAACAATTAAATAAAAAAAGATATCGACAAAATCCTTCGTCAGACGAGAGTCAATACTATGTAGAAGACAACCATATTTTGTTTTTTTGTTTTAGATCACCCAGACGTGAGATTTCATGTACACCGTTTGTGCACCTAAAAAAGGACGGGTTTGCGCTTGAAGAAGTGCCACGACGGCAATTTTGAATATTTCGACTTAAATTTTTTTTTAAAAATACTTGAATATATAATAGAGATGACGGTATAATTTAATTTACTGTACTAGTCATATTTTGTTAGAAAAAAAATCCGCAAAAATCGGCCTGTTTTTTCCCTTGTCACAGTAAACTTCCCCATAAGATAATATGCGTGAGACAACCAACAAACCAAAGACGTCTGTCACTTGCACGCTGAGGCAACCCAGCCTTAACCTATATGGTGTTATGTGTTCCTCAATTTTTAAATTGAATATAAATCTCACACAAGAATTAAGTAGTTTCTCAAGTTTATGATTTAATTCTTCAGTTAAAACATTATATATAGCACAGCAGTAATCAAAATGGGGAAAAATAGGGAAAGTTTCCGAAGTGATTTCCGTAAAAAATCAATTTTCGGAAAGTTTTCAAAGTGATTTCCGTAAATAAAATAATTTCGGTGTACCTTTGGTTGCATTTATCAATAAATTGAGAAATCATATTTTCTGTGTGAATTATATGCCAGCGTTTGCATTTGATTGTAATTAATACCTTTAGTACGAAAAGGATTTTCCCGTTTAAATAAATAAATAAATTTTCGGAAGATTTTCGATGTGATTTCCATAACAAAAATCAATTTACAAAAAATTCCAGAAAGTTTCCGAAGTGATTTCCGTTAAAAAAAATAAATTTCCGAAAGTTTCCGAATGATTTCCGTAAAAAAAATTAATTTTCGGAAAGTTTCCGGAAGATTTCCGTACAAAAAAAATAAAAACCGCTGCCAAGTTGTACATTTTTATAATTTTGGTGTTCATTTCATGAACACTTTGCTTCCTCATAGAAATAATAATAATTGAAATATAAGAATTACTTTTTCTAAAAGGGTTAAAAATCATTAAATCTTGGTCCAAAAAATGTCCAAGAATGTTGAAAAAATGATGTTTTCCACAATTTTTGATTTTTCAAATACCAATAAATTCATAATTTCTGCCCGAATCAGGTTAAAAAATAGGTCAATCGAAGCGTTTTTTAATGTTCTTCAAGTTGGTAATAATTTTTTGAAGTTACTTTTACATAATTTAAAAAAATTTTTATAAAAGTCTTATTTTTCAAAATTTTAGATTTTTAAAAGTTTAATATCTCCGGTTAATATGGACGAAAAATGTTCAATTGGGGCTCAAAAGATGCGTCTAAAAAAACTCTACAAAACTAAATACAAAACAAAACTAAACTTCTACATTTTTTAACAAAATTTTTAAAAAAGTCTTATTTTTCAAAATTTTTGATTTTTAAAAGTTTAATATCTCCGGTTAATATGGACGAAAAATGTTCAATTAGGGCTCAAAAGATGCGTGCGAAAAAACTCTACAAAACTAAAGAAAAATATTTATAAAGGTCCTAACATTTTTTCAAGTTATGTCCAAAAAACGTTTTTTTACAAAATGAAAAATGCAAAAAAAAAAATAGTTAAACTTCATGAATCGGGCTGAAAATACTCTCATTTTATGTCCCCCGGGGAGACCTACAATTTAAAAAAAAATTGAGGCCTTTAGCTCTTTCTCGTTCTGAGATATTGAGGCAAATGTAATGTTAGTACACACACATCGGGACAAATTTTTAAAATCCGTTTTTTGAACTTCGGAGATCAAAATACGTCGAAAATTTTTTTTTATTTATTTAGAACATTTATACGGGGAGTTCCTGTGCATATATAAAGTACTTAAGTATTAGGCATAATAAAAAAAACTTATAAATATCTCAAAAAATGCCAATCCAAAATTTTGCTAATACAAAGCTTCCTTTATGAGGAAGCAATTTAGAATTTTTTAGAATTACAATTTCTTTATTTTGTCCTAGGAAATCCACGAAGACAAGCATTAAAAATACAGTAAAAGAAAACGTACAATTCATAAATCATGTAACAAAAAGAATACTTTAAATTAATCTTTAAGAAAACAAAAATAACAATTGGAAAATTTGTATAGTTAACACAATAATACAACAAAATAAAAGTACAGTTGTAAGATACAACATTCTAAGACACTCTAGAGTGATTGAGAAAATAGGTGTTTATACAATACTATTTTGAATGTTTTTAGACAACTGATACTCGTTATAGAGGAATGAAGAAAGTTCCGCTGATTGATTGCAGTTACAATAAAATTTCTTTTATACCGTTCAGCTCTACAGAGTGGAATTCTAAGCATATTAGCACCTCTCAATTCTCTGGTAGTAATTTTATCTCTAAAAGTGAATATTTCATACAAATAGGAAGGTTTTTTAGTATTTAAGATAACATGCGTGAGATAACCAACAAACCAAGGACGCCTGTCACTCACGCTAAGCCACCCCAGCCTTAACCTACTATTCGTTCATTAAATCCTGGCCCCTCTAGTTTTCGGTGAATAACTTCGCGAAAAAAAATCGCTAATAAAAACGAAAAAAAGCATAAGAAAGACAATTTTATTCCGAACAAGTTGATATAAATTTCATTATTGCAAGTGAAATAGTGTTGATAACACGATAAGAAAATGGTGAAAAAACACAGAAAAAACGACCAATTTATCTTTGCTGACTTTGAGCCCGTACAATTTAAAGAAAAATGGTTAGAAACTGAAACAAAAAATCAGGTGTACACATTAATTCTTCCTAAATGATATTATTAAAACGAAAGTTTAAAATGTTAATTAGTTTAATGCATAAAGTGAAAAAATTAAAAAAATGCTATCTCAACTTCCAACAGTCGCATAAATTCGAATATTAGCTTAAAGTGCGTAAAAAAATTCACATATATTATATTTAAATTTTCAAAGTTTTAAACAAATTACGAAAAAAGTTTAATGAAAAAATTTTTTTAACCATTTTTTTTCGAACCAGAAGGCATCGAGTGAAAATGAGTCTCCCATTGTTGACGGTCCAACAATGCTAAGTTTACTGCCCAATGCAGCAAGTGGCAGAAAATGCCAAAGGCGCAGAATAAGGGATTTCGAAAGAAACAAAATTTAGACGAGTTTCTTTCGAAATCCCTTATTCTGCGCCTTTGGCATTTTCTGCCACTTGCTGCATTGGGCAGTAAACTTAGCATTGTTGGACCGTCAACAATGGGAGACTCATTTTCACTCCAGGCCTTCTGGTTCGAAAAAAATGGTTAAAAAAATTTTTTCATTAAACTTTTTTCGTAATTTGTTTAAAACTTTGAAAATTTAAATATAATATATGTGAATTTTTTACGCACTTTAAGCTAAAATTCGAATTTATGCGACTGTTGGAAGTTGAGATAGCATTTTTTTAATTTTTTCACTTTATGGATTAAACTAATTAACATTTTAAACTTTCGTTTTAATAATATCATTTAGGAAGAATTAATGTGTACACCTGATTTTTTGTTTCAGTTTCTAACCATTTTTCTTTAAATTGTACGGGCTCAAAGTCAGCAATGATAAATTGGTCGTTTTTTCCGTGTTTTTTCACCATTTTCTTATCGTGTTATCAACACTAGTTCACTTGCAATAATGAAATTTATATCAACTTGTTCGGAATAAAATTGTCTTTCTTATGCTTTTTTTCGTTTTTATTAGCGATTTTTTTTCGCGAAGTTATTCACCGAAAACTAGAGGGGCCAGGATTTAATGAACGGATAGTATATGGTGTTATGTGTTCCTCAATTTTTAAATTGAATATAAATCTCACACAAGAATTTAGTAGTTTCTCAAGTTTATGATTTAATTCTTTAGTTAAATCACTATATACAGCACAGCAGTAAACAAAATGATTTCCGTAAAAAAAATAAATTTCCGGAAGATTCCCAGAAGATTTCCGTACAAAAAAAATAAATTTCTGGAAGATTTCCGTATGATTTCCGCAAAAAAAAATAAATTTCCGGAAATTTTCCGGAAGATTTCCGTACAAAAAAAATAAATTTCCGAAAGATTTCCGTGAAAAAAATAAATATCCGGAAGATTTCTGTAAAAAAATAAATTTACGGAAATTTTCCGGAAAATTTTCGAAAAAAATAAATTTCCAAAAATTTTCCGTAAGATTTCCGTAAAAAAAATAAATTTCCGGAAAATTTCCGAAAAAAAATTAATTTCCAGAAATTTTCCGGAAGATTTCCGTAAAAAAAATAAATTTCCGGAAATTTTCAGGAAGATTTCCGGATGATACCCGTAAAAAAAATAAATTTCCGGAAATTTTCCGAAAGATTTCACTGTGTGACAAAATAAAAAAAGTTGCCTGCACTTTTATAGAGACCTAGTATAAGTTGTAGGTCTAGTAAAATTATGAACAATGATGTGTGAGAAATTTCCCAAACACCCCCAAAATTTAATTTTAGGGTTAAAAAACCGTTTTTTGCGTATTCATGTAAAGAATTACTCGTAACTTACGTAATTTTCAACCGATTTTCAAAATTGTTCTTTTATTTTAAAAGGGAAAAGCACACCTTTTTAATAGTGTATTGCTCGCTTACTCAAAATAAAAATTAATAAAGCCGCAGTTGATAATATAGATAGATATTATATATATAATATAGATATATATTTGATAGATTTGATAGATTTAAATAAAGAAAGAGTCCGTATTTAGAGGGGGGTCCGGTTAAATTTTAACTTTACTATAATTTTATATTCTTTAAGTTTGTCAATGTTTTTCAAACATTATTTAGTATTCAAATCTATTCTATATTATCAAAATTAATAAAATTGTTTAGGACTCTGACTTTATTTAAATCTATCAAAAACAAGTTTGACATGCATGCCGCTTTAGTTCAACAATTAAATTTAGTAAACACAAAATTTAAAGTGCCCTGATGTAAATTCCACAGCAAAATTAAAATATTTGTAACTTTGGAGAAAAAAATTTTTAAATTTTAAAATTAACGTATCTCCCTCAATTTGTATAAACATTTTTTTAAAAAATACTCATTTTACGCAGAATTAAGTATTCTTTTAAGAAATTATTATGAAAAAAATCTGTAAATTCGAATACTATTCTAAAAACCTCGTTGAAGTTGAAAAAATGGAATGAAAATCGATAAATCGCAAATGTTTTCAACTGCGGTTTTGTCAATTTTTATTTTGAGTAAACGAGCAATACAAGGTTAAAAAGGTGTGGTTTTCCCCTTTAAAATAAGAGAACAATTTTAAAAATCGGTTAACAATTACGGAAGTTACGAGTAATTCTTTACATGAATACACAAAAAACGGTTTTTTGCCCCAAAAATTAAATTTTGGGAGTGTTTTTTCCGGAAGATTTCCGGATGATTTCCGTAAAAAAAAATAAATTTCCGGAAGATTTCTGTAAAAAAGAAATAAATTTCCCGAAATTTTCCGGAAGATTTCCGTAAAAAAAAAATTTCCGGAAATTTTCCGGATGAGTTCCGTAAAAAAAAATAAATTTCCGGAAGATTTCCGTACAAAAAAAATAAATTTCCGGAAATTTTCCAGAAGATTTCCGTAAAAAAATAAATTTCCGGAAGATTTCCGGATGATTTCCGTAAAAAAATAAATTTCCGGAAAGTTTCCGGAAGATTTCCGTACAGAAAAAATAAAGTTCCGGAAGATTTCCGGATGATTTCTGTAAAAAAAATACCGGAAAATTTCCGGAAGATTTTCGTACAAAAAAAATAAATTTCCGGAAGATTTCCGTACAAAAAAAATAAATTTCCGGAAAGTTTCCGAATAATTTCTGTACAAAAAAAAATTTCCGGAAACCCTTGCACATGGGTAGGAAATAGTAAACCCAAATCTGGCAGGGAATGAAGTTTATTATACTGTGCAAGTACAAAAAATACTGATTTTAATGTTCTGGTGAGTTATTTTAAAATTAATTAATTATTTATACTGAGTTTTCGAAAAATAGGTTATGTTAGACTGCATAACCAGTTAGAAATTAAAAAAAATTATTTAAAAGAATGTAAAATATATTTAGTGCTATAAACCACGAAAAGATAATCTAATTGTATTGGAGAATATTATATATTAATTACAGCATTTTTTAAAATCATCGAGCAACCAGCAAATAAATCATAAAACCTATTTTCCTTCAAAATAGATGTACTGAGCTATACATAAGAGAATGAATACACTTTAAAGTTCCCGGGTGTCGTACACCCAGTGTGCGGTTTCAGGATGGATTTGTAAGTGTGCGCTTTAAGGGGCAAAAAAATTTTTTTGATTTTTTGAAAATTTTAAAGTGGTGTAACCCTTAAAAAAAAGCTATAAATACTACAGTCACCTTTTAGTGGAATAAACATTTAAATAATGTAAAAATGTCAAAATAAAACAAAAAAGCTATCCCGTCAAGTGAATAAAAAAAATAGGCGAATCTTTTGAGAGTGAATGAAGAATGTCAAATTATTTTTAACTGTTCCTGATGAATGTTTTACTCGCCACCACCTACCTATTTTCGATCAGTGAAAAAGTCACCCTTCAGGTGACCCCCAAGCTCTCCGTAGGTGACTTTTGAACGGTTCACCCGCGTTCACTTGGAGATTCACCCACAAATTCTGAACGGTTTTGAGGTGCACTTAGTGCTCTCGTGTGGAATTTGGAACGCACTCTTAGGGGGTCTTCGCGTTAGTACGCCCCCTCAACTTCACTCTACGGTTAATTTAATTGTAAAAAGGAAAATCTAAAATTGCAAATTGTAACATCCTATTGTAAAAATTATTTAAAATATTTTTAATTTTGGTTTTTAGTCAAATTCTTTAAAAGTCTTTATTTTTTTATTTAATTTCTTAACAATTTTTGAGGTTATGTTATTCTGTCCTGAAAATATTGTTTATTTATTATTAATAATCGTTAAATAAATAAAATTGGTTGTTATATAAAGGATAATGTTGACATTATGTAAATAACACAATTTTTAGTTATTGACCTTGGACCTAATTGTGAGGTTATGTTATTTCCAATAAGTGGAAAATTATCTTTTCCATCTCCTATTACATTGTTTCCAATAAATATTAATAGTAAAAAAGGGATGATAGAATTTAAATAGGTGAGGAAAATTGTAAATGTTTGTCGATTAAAAATTCTCTAGAAGACCCCAAAGTTTAGGAAACGAAAAAATAGACTTTATTGAACGGTGGGGAAAAGGATAAAGCGGTCAGGAACAAGAATCAGAGTGGCTATTGGAGTAGCGAATTAGAGAGAAGGGGTAGGTAAAAATGACGGTCTGTGACTCTATGGCAAGTAATAATTGTCTGCAATTATCATAACCTTGTGGAAGAAGGAGAAGGAGAGGAAAAAAGAAAGGGAGAAAAAACTTGCTGCCGCAACAGTTGCTGGAGTTTCAGTCTTCTCTCCTGTATTAGCATACTAATTATGGGGTTAAAGTTTGTGTACCACAAGGAAACAGGGAATGAAATGCGACTGGTGAGGTCGCGGTGAATGAAAATTTAACATTTGGTCGATCATTACACCTGCATAGAAAAGAAGTAACCAGATCTTCTTGAAGAGATAGAGAGATGTACAAAAATTTCACTGTGTAGAACGAGTTTTTTCTCCCTCTTCTTATTTCATTTGAAGCTTCACTGGCGAATTTAAAAAAGTGACAACATCTTTACAATGAACTAACATGATTTATAAATCCAAAATCTTCAAAGAATGAATCTTAGATCGACACTTCATAGACCGACTCTACAACAATATAAATTTTCAAAAATTCGATTCTTTATGGACCGACTGTACAATGACTAAGTTTACAACAATTTAAATTATCAAGATTTTGATTCTTTATGAACTGCCTCTACAACAATTTAATTTTTAAAAATTTCGTTTTTCCATGAACCAACTCTATAATATTTTAATTTTTCAAAAATTTTATTCTTCATGGACCGACTGTACAACAGTTTAATTTTGATATTGTACAATTTTGTTTACATTTTTTTTCAAAATTATTTCATGAAAATTTTGAAATTTAAATAACTCATAATTTATAAGAGTCTTTAACTGTGATAATTGTGGAAATCAAAATTTTGAAAAATTAATTTGTTGTTGAGTCGGTCTTTGTACAGTTGCTCCATTAGGAATCAAAATTTTGAAAAATTAAATTGTTGTATAGTCAGTCTTTGCATAGTCGGTCCATAAAGAATGAAAATTTTGAAAAATAATATTGTTGTAGAGTTGGTCAAAAAAGATTCAAAATTTTGTGAAAGTAAATTGTTGTAAAGCCGGTCTATGAAGAATCAAAACTTTGTGAAATTATTTTGTTGTACAGTTGGTCTTTGTTGAGTCGGTCTATAAAGATAAAATATTTTTTGAATTTTTTTGTTGTAGAGTCGGTTTATAAATTGTCGGTCTGTTGAATGTTTGGTTTCTTTGTAGATGAATAAATTTTGTAAAATCTGTTTATGTATTCCAACGATTGATGGCGAATTTTATTTTGTATAATAGGAAATAAACAGTCACTATATTTTGTTTATTCGGAAAAGGTGGAATTAAAGCCCTTAGCAACTATTGAAAATTTCCATCCAGCTGTGGTCCAGAGTTTTAGATTAGCTACTACACTGGAAAGTAGACGGTCTAGTTCCTGTTAGTACAGCGCTAGAAGATTTCTACATACGGGAGTTTCTACTCCCTAATTACCGTATACACTTTATTCAAAAAAAATTCTTTAATGTTTTTGGTCTATAAGCTAATTATTTCTAGAATTTATTTTCACAGTAATATAAAATTTTGATAGTAACACTTAAAAAATAATGCTGCTCATGTTGAACGTAGTTCGAACGGTTTTTCTCCATCCGTAGAGGTCGGTGTTGAATGCACCCTTTTTGTACCGTTCACTCTGTCTGTCATTTACGCAGTGTATTCAGAGTATTATAGAGTGAATACCGCATGTAATGCGTGCATGCATGCAAACGTGATGCGTCTCTCTCACTCAATTTTTTCTCCTTTTTTCGCGTAGCCTCTGGCATGAATTGAAGAATATAAGGGTGAGAGAGAAGGAACGAGATGGAAAGAGAGTAGATAGCAGAACATTGCAAACGATCAAATAAAAGCCCGCGTTTTCCCCGATATTGAACCCTAAGCAAAGCCTAACCTGCCTCAACCTACGACCGCGGCAACGTGAGTTGGCAGAGGGATGTTGGTAGGTGGAAGCCACCCCAACTGCGGTCGTTGACCCACGCACACCCCGTCCAGCACCGAACACACCCCTCAGGGCCGACGACACTGGTGCCGTCTCACGGAAAAGTATTGCACCCCCATCAACCGCTTTTCAAAACTCTTTTTTTCTCCCTGTGAGACTAAGTTCCAACGTTGGCACCATCAACTCGAAGGAGTTCAAAAAAGAAACAAGAGAAAATAAAAGAAGAGAGAGGTGTAACGAGAGCGAAAGCTTCAGATTCGCGAAACCTGTTTCTGGCATCCAAAGTTGGTGTGTTGTATATAAAAAAGAGAATAGAGGTTTTTCGAATGTCAATGCCCTCGAGAATCAGGAGGGTAGTTTGAAAAGCGAGTGACAAGAAAGGAAAGAAGATAATGAGAGAGGAAGAGAGATAGTGAAAGAGATTTTTCGCAGCGTTTGAGAACACGTGAAAGTCTGAAAATAAAAATAGGATAGAGTTGCGTTTAAACACGCTGCATTAGACGATAAACGTAGAAGGCACCCCTATGCATGGACTTTTATTTACTAACGCGATGCCTGATTTAGTATTAAATCGGGCAGATACGTGCGTGTCCTTACTTCCGGCTTGCGGCTGCACGTCGATGTATTACCTCTGCTTTCCTCTCCTATTTTTTCCTTCTGTTTCGTTACTATAACATCACTGCTTCAACAATCACTTCCGCTCCAATCTCAGTCCGTTAACCTCATAGAAGTGATTTTAGGATTTCAAATATTTGTCAATCATTATAAACTGTGTTACACAATAAAGAAAAAAAAGCAATACCAATGCAGTATATTGTAGCGATAATAACTTCAATTAGTACTGATTTGAAATTTTCCTTTGAATTCTGATTTTCAAATTCTGCTTCAATTAATATTCAACACTCAAGAAGAACACAAACCTGAGATATAAATAAAAATCTAAGCTTGAAGGTAGTCGAACCTATGACCTACCGACTTTTAAATTGATGTTCTATCTCTACGCACAATTAAACATCTTCTCGGTATCTTTTTCTCTTAATTAGGATTTATAGAAACATTACAACAAACAATAGAGTTCAAGAACATTTATCCAGACAGCACAAAAGTCCTGTAATTCACCTGTTGAAACTTCTTTGAAGTTATCAAAGTTATTTTTCAGACAGTTATTCTTAAATTTACAGAAACTATTAAAATTATTGTTTGAAATGCATTAAAAAATCTTGATATTCGCGCAGGCAGCCCGACGATAGTTTTTATGCATTATACAAAAACTACATTTTTTTAAAATATGTAAAAATTTATGTTAAAAAGAGCATTCAAAAATTTAATAAATATTAATATACAATCAAACTTAAATATTAAGACAAAAATTGGATTTTTCTCATTTTGCACCTGAGCAGATATAAGTGATTAAAATCACCGAAAATCACGAAAGGCTCAATATTAAAGGTAAAATTTTGCACATTTCTATATTATAAACCTCAAAAGTCAGCACATAATATGAAAGTACATTGAAAGTACTTAATATTAGGTGGTACTAAATTTTTTAGAAAAATGTAATTAAAATATGGTGACTTTTGACATTTCATTGTAAGTTTTAAAATCAATTTTTATTTATATTACTTATTTGGATATGTTTACATAATAATCTATTTATACAGGTAAATTAGCTCATTTTGAAGAAATATCAAACAAAAAATTTGCATTATCTAACAATAAGTTATTTACATGCTTTTTTAAATTTTCATACCTGTCAAACTAACCTTTTTGCTGTGTAACTAAACTTAAAAATTGAAATTCTAAGTTAAATACAAAAAATGTTTGAAAATAATACTCAAAAATGAATTCTACAAACATTAAACATCATTTCTACAAATTATGAGATTTTTCTAAAAATAGGACGTCGTTAGGACGTCTATGTCGTTTCGAAAGATATAAAAAAGACAACTTATGTTCTAAAGATGTCTCTAGGACATAAGATATCTTTATAACGTCCTTTGAATAGACATAGACATCCTTAGAATATCCTAAGGACATCTTATAGACATCACATGTCCCTGTGCCCATTGGAAATTATGTAAATTTTTTTTAAATAATTGAATCATTTTGAAAAATGGTATTAAAATAATTAAATTCAAACGGAATTTATTAAAAAATTTGTTCAAGAAGTTTAATTAAAATTTTATTGAAGAAATTAAATTCTTATTTAACAAATTTTATCAAAATTTCATTAAATAATTAATTTTCTCCTATGAATTTTTTTGAAATTTTTAAGAATAGGGTAATGTCACCTTGAGTGGACCGCCTAAGCTTTTTTTCGAAAAAATTCTTTATGAAAGCAAATTAATCGGAGGTTTCTATTCCAAGCTTTAGTTTACATCCCTAAGTAAGTGTTTATAAAATAATAGCTTTGTTTTATTTTTACTTGAAAAAAACAATTGACTTTAAAAAAATAGATCATTTTTAAGGAACGAAAAAAGTGTAACCTTGAGTGGACCACTCCTATAAAATTGTAAAAGTTTATTCTAAATTCTTTAATGTATTTAATATTTCTGATATATTGAAACTAAATGTATGCTTATGCAGCTTCAGACCATGTATGTGTCGCAATGTTTACAAGTGAAACCACTTTTAATAATTTTGGCACATATCACATCAATATCACAAAAAAATTAATAAAGAACATAAAACATAGTTTCAAACCAATTTATTGTCAATTTATTTCCTTAAAAATGGTAAACTGACATTAAAAATATTAAAAATAGACGGTCCTCTCATGGTTATAAACAGTGGCCCACTCATGGTGACATGCAACTTTTTATGGCAGCCACCACAATTTTTTTTGAGTCAAAATTATAACTTAATTAAACTAAGACAATCAATTTCAATGTTCAAAGTAGTAGGAAAAAATAAGTTACCTTTTAAAACTTAAATTTTACACTACTTTTACACTTCTGAATCACTTTACTCATTGTAAGAGCGACTTCTTTTTTGGTTTGTATTCTTAAAAATGCGTTACACCAAACAATAACGTACATGTTTATCGCGGAACTTAATTTCTTACGGTTTCTAGGTGCGGTGCTGCTATTCGTTTTATTTATTTCACGTTTCCGCTGTCAGATAACTTAAAAGCTCAGGTGGTCCACTCAAAGTAGCGGTCCACTTAATGTGACATTATCCTATAATCAAATTATTTTTAAAAATGTTATAAATATTGAATATTGTAAATAATTAAATTTTTATAAAGAAGTTTATTAAAAAATTTTAAAATGAGTAATTAGTCAGTAGGGGAGGGTAGGCTACATTGAACCGGGTATTTTATAAAGTCCAAGAACTAATTAAATTTTACGGATTTCGATCAGGTTTTTGTATCAAAATTATGCTGAAGTACTCCTTTAGTTAATACACACGTTACAAACACAAATTATTATGATTAAATAATTAAATTTAATTTTTTTCTAACAAGTTACACTTTTCTTATTTTGAAGGATCTGTGTCTACATTGAACCACCTCTAATAAAACACTACAAATAATTTACTTCAAAAATAATATTTCCACTTACACATTGTAAAAAATCTTATTTTTCACTCAAAAAAATAGAAAATTGTTGTTAAACAGTTATTATTTGTTAATATAGGAGATTAATATATTTTGATGTCAGGTTGGGTAGGTAAAGTGACAGTTTGAGTTTATCTCGTTCACAATTATGATGAAAGCATGTCTTCCAGTATTTTTCTTACTAACTAGTAGAGCAGACAACTTTACAACTCTTAAAATTGAAAATTCTTTGCTTTTTCGGGTGGTTCAATGATGCCTCACTCACTGTATACACATGACATTCACAACAAAAATTGTTTATAATAAATTTATGTAAGGTTTAAAATTCTTTATTACATCGGAATATAGAAGTTGACACCCTAAGCGAAATAAATCACAAATTTACTAATTTTTAAAACTTCCTATTTCAATAAAAAAACGTCATTATAATTCCACAAAATTTTTTGTTTTGTACGTGAAAAACAGTTTTTTTAGTTTTTCTTTATAAATAATAAACCTACGTGCCCGAAATTTTTGGACATATAGTTTGTTTCAGTAAAACTAACTTATATATTAAATAAGAAAAAATTACACTCAGTCATTATTCAGAAAATTGAAGTGGTTCACTGTTGACGCTGGTTCAATGTAGCCTACTCTCCCCTAAGTTATTTTTTTTTTCAATTTATAGTTGTTGAAGATACCTACTCAAACATTGAGGCTGATATTTAAAAGTGATCTTATTTGTCAAATTAAAAAATGTTTTTCAAACGATGATATATCGTTATAAATAAATAATTGCAAAATGTTATATTAGATTTATTTATTAATAACTAAAAATAAAATTTTTTATTTTAATTAAGTAGAAATTATAAAATTTTAAAAAGGAAGAAATAAGTACTGCCATCTAACGTATTCTGCGAACGCAATATAATTGTCGGTAAAGTCAAATTATGCAAAAACACGTATAGAAAAGTGACGGGTATATCGTTACAAATAAATAATTGCAAAATGTTATATTAGATTTATTTATTAATAACTAAAAATAAAACTTTTTATTTTAATTAAGTAGAAATTATAAAATTTTGAAAAGGAAGAAATAAGTACTGCCATCTAACGTATTCTGCGAACGCAATATAATTGTCGGTAAAGTCAAATTATGCAAAAACACGTATAGAATAGTGACGGGTATATCGTTATAAATAAATAATTGCAAAATGTTATATTAGATTTATTTATTAATAACTAAAAATAAAACTTTTTATTTTAATTAAGTAGAAATTATAAAATTTTGAAAAGGAAGAAATAAGTACTGCCATCTTACGTATTCTGCGAACGCAATATAATTGTCGGTAAAGTCAAATTATGCAAAAACACGTATAGAAAAGTGACGGGTATATCGTTATAAATAAATAATTGCAAAATGTTATATTAGATTTATTTATTAATAACTAAAAATAAAACTTTTTATTTTAATTAAGTAGAAATTATAAAATTTTGAAAAGGAAGAAATAAGTACTGCCATCTAACGTATTCTGCGAACGCAATATAATTGTCGGTAAAGTCAAATTATGCAAAAACACGTATAGAAAAGTGACGGATGAATTTCCATCCACTTTCAACATTGATAATTAATTAAAAGTAACTTTATTTAGGTAAACTATTCGACGCCCCCGACGATAAAATGTTTATTCAAATCTCCGTGCAATAAAATGTTAACTCAGAAATTCTTGCTGTAGGGTAAAAGTGGGTATTATCGCGGATGTGGGTATTATCGCGGAATTTTATATTTTAATGAATATTTCAAATAATATAAAAAATTTTTGACACTAAAAAATCACTCCTTGAACCTGACAACTAAGACATTATAATATGCATCACATTTTTGATTATTTTTCTATTAATCAATTTATTAAAAATGTTTTAAAATTTGTTGTCTGAAAAAAGTTCAAAATGGCTCACCTTGGTTTGAGATTCAACTCTACAGTGGTGTCAAAAATTATTGTTTTTATGTTCTATAAAACTCTAAGAGATGATTCTTTTTTTATATTTTGGTAAATTTATTGTTATTCTTCATAAAAAAAATTTGTTTAGTTAAAAAAAATTGATTTTTATTAAATATTTACAGTCACGATAATGGAGACATCTTTTTTTAACATGTGGGTATTTTCGCGGCTCCTTTCATAACCCTTGAAAGTAAGGTTAGCAGTGTGTCTCTAAAGTTTAAAACGTTGAAATTATAGCCGATATTATTTTTGCTTGTTTTAATTTATATTTTAATAAAAGTACTTTGTATGTATATAAAAAAAAATTAATTTTCAACTAAATAAATGTTGAATTAACATTGTTTTTCCACTTTGCACAGTAACTGTTAAACACATTTAGACACAATAAAAATTCCGTTTATTTGAACGTTCAGAATTTTAGTAAATCTTATAACAGTTACAAAATACAAGCAAGAAAATAAAGAGTAATGGAGAAGATAAAAAAATTAAAGTAAGTGAGATCTGTATATTTAAGGAAAAAATTTTTAATAGCTAGAAAATGGAATGTCAATTGATGAGAATTGACTATACGTTAGAAATATTTAATAATAATTGCTTTATAATGTTTTATCAGAGTATTATTTTATATTCTGAGACTAATTAAATTATTATAATAAAACCAAGTATCTTTCTTCTTGTGACACTAGTTTACTATTGAATTCGTCCATTTATTATAAATTATAATACTTAAAATTTTTTTTAATTCAAGTTCTTGCGATATTTATATTTTTATTTTTAAAAACTATATTATTATTCCTTTTAATTTTTTACATTTACTACATTTTAATTAAGTAACTATTACAAAAATCCAAAAAGCAATAAATAAATTATCCGCGATATTTACCACGCGATAATACACCCATCCGCGATATTTAACACGCGAAAATACCCTCAAGCCATTACAAGTCCCGCGAAATTACAAGCAAAGGAGTCTTCTATTTAATCATTTATTTAACGATTAAAACTATTTTCTATAACATTGGCAATTTTTTTTTAAAGAAAAGAAAGCTTAAATATTCATTTAAAAAAAAACAAAGCCATATACATTTATTTATAATTTTTAAACCACTTGGATGTATGACGTATACAAAATTCCTCGATAATACCCACATTTACCCTATAGAGTAAATGTATAATTTGTATTATATTTTTAATTATTTTTCTATTAATTAATTTATTAAAAATGTTTTAAAATAAGTTGTCTCTAAAAGATTCGAAGTGACTCACCTTGGTTTGAGATTCAACTCTGCAGTGGTGTCAAAAATTATTTTTTTATATTATATAATGCTGTAAGAGATGATTCTTTTTTTATATTCAGGTAAATATATTGTTGTTCTTCATAAAAAAAATTTTTGTTAAAAAAATTAATTTTTATTAAATATTTACAGCCACGATAATGGAGACATCTTTTTTTGAATATGTGGATTGTGGGTATTTTCGTGGCTCCTATCATAAACCTTAAAAGTAAAGGTTAGCAGTATGTCCCTAAAGTTTAAAACGTTTAAATTTAATACTTTGTATGGGTCAGAATTTCTCAAACGGATCACCTAAAACTAAAAAATTTTCTTTTTGAACCAAAATACGTTTTTTTCACTCTTAATATGGTTAAGAAGAATCCCTAAAAATATTAAGCGAAAAAAAAAATTTTTGTAAAAGTTATAAACAATTGAATTTTTTAGTACTGCTAAATTAACAAATTTTTTTCTCGAGTTCTAGTTGACGGATTTTAAAATTAAGATATGGGTTTTTTTTTCTTAAATTGCACTATTTGAATATATTTTTTGTTTTTAAATTTTTTTATTTTTTATAATTTTTTATATAATTTGTTTATAAAATGTTAATAAACAAATATGTTCTTCACGTCCTAACAAAAAAATTAAAATTGTATTCTATTCCATAAATGTCTCCGAGTGTAAAACCGTTTCGAAAAAAATGAGCCTCAGTTAGAAAAAAAGTTATTAATTAAAAACTGCAGCAATGTAGGGCTTTATATGACGTTAAACTCGCCCCGCGCGCATTGTCATTTTTTTCAAAATTGTCTGTAACCTACAAATTTTATCGGATTTTCATGGGCTTGGTCTTAAATTAAAGGGGATAAATTTTCTAAGAGATCCCACTAAACCAATTTTTGAATTTTAAATTGTTTATATTTTTTTGTTACTCAAAGTTAACAATTCACAATATTTTTAAATATATTTATATTTATTTAAGTAATCTATGTCGATTTTGGTAAAAATTTATTTTGAATTTAATAATTACTATTGTTATTAACAATCATATGAACAATAATCTAGTTTCTTTGACATTTGTAAACATTTTAGGCATTTTTTAAATATAAAATGACTATATAATATGTACATTCTTTCAAAAACTTTAAAAATTTCTTAGCATAAACAATTACATTTGTTGTAAACAAATTATTTATTTTTTAAACTAATAAATAGCTTATTTCTGCAAAAAAAAAATTTTTCGTATTTTAACGAGTTTAAAGTCATGTAAAGCTCTACTTGATTATTGATAACTAGATTATTGTCCTTATGATTGTTAATAACAATAGTAAGTATTAAATTTAAAATAATTTTTCATCAAAATCGACATAGATTACTTAAATAAATATAAATATGTCTGAAAAAAAATTTTGTTTATAAAAAAGAACCAAAGTTTTCTATTTGTTAATTAACATTGTTTGCAACAACTTGAATAAATTGTATTATACATAAATATTTGTCTGGTGGTCATGCTGGACTAATTAAAATTGATTCCAATCATCTGCAATGAAAAAATAAAAAAGTAAACATAATTTTTTCTAAAAATATTGTAAATTGTTAACTTTGAGTAACAAAAAAATATAAACAATTTAAAATTTAAAAATTGGTTTAGTGGGATCTCTTAGAAATTTTATCCCCTTTAATTTAAGACCAAGCCCATGAAAATCCGATAAAATTTGTAGGTTACAGACAATTTTGAAAAAAATGACAATGCGCGCGGGGCGAGTTTAACGTCATATAAAGCCCTACATGGCTGCAGTTTTTAATTAATAACTTTTTTTCTAATTGAGGCTCATTTTTTTCGAAACGGTTTTACACTCGGAGACATTTATGGAATAGAATACAATTTTAATTTTTTTGTTAGAACGTGAAGAACATATTTGTTTATTAACATTTTATAAACAAATTATATAAAAAATTATAAAAAATAAAAAAATTTAAAAACAAAAAATATATTCAAATAGTGCAATTCAAGACGAAAAAAACCCATATTTTAATTTTAAAATCCGTCAACTAGAACTCGAGAAAAAAATTTGTTAATTTAGCAGTACTAAAAAATTCAATTGTTAATAACTTTTACAAAAAATTTTTTTTGCTTAATATTTTCAGGGATTCTTCTTAACCATATTAAGTGTAAAAAAAAAAGTATTTTGGTTCAAAAAAAAATTTTTTAGTTTTAGGTGATCTGTTTGAGAAATTCTGACCCGTATATAAAAAATAATAATTGTCAACTAAATAAATGTTGAATTCACATTGTTTTTCCATTTTACAAAGTAACTATTAAAAACATTTAGACACAACAAAAATTTCAATTATTTAAACATTCAAAATTTTAGTAAATTTTTTAACAGTTACAAAATACAAGCAGGAAAATAAAGAGTATTAGGAGGGATAAAAATAATTAAAAATACAGTAAGTAAGATCTCCATATTTAAGGAAACATTTTCAAAAGCTGTAAAAAAGAAGCAAAAGTGTCAAAAGAGAATTGACTATACGCTAGAAAAGCTTGATAATAATTTGCCTTAGAATATTTTATCAAAAAGTATTATTTTATATTAGGGTCAGAATTTGTGAAATTTACACAGAAAATAAAAAGTATTTTTTTTAATCGAAATGTTGAAAAAACATTTTTATTTGGCCTTAAGAATGTGTCCACCAAAAAACAGAAAAAAAAAATTATTTTTTATAAAAGTTATTGCAAAATTAATTTTTTTGCAGCTTTTTAAACAAAATTTGATTTCTTCCAAATGAGTAAACCGATTTAAATGAACCAAGCGGGAATAAAAAGGGGATAAAATATACTTTTGTTCAGAATTAGACAATTTTTAAAAAGTTTATTTTTTAATACTTATTTAATAAGTTCTTTATAAACAATTAATTTTTTTAATGTTTTGCGCCTTTTAAAAATTTGAAAAAATATTAACATACACTTAAAACTATAAGAAATCAAAATCCGTTAAGAAAATTTTGGAGCGACAATTATTTCAAAAGTTATAATGAAAATTATATTGCACGGAGATGCGATTTTGATGATTTTCAGAATAAAAACATTATTTTTAACTACGAAATGAACAAAACACTGTCAAATTAACATTTTTATTTAATTATATAAGCATAAAAATTGATAAAAATGATGAAAAACTAATTTCAGCGTTGATGCACTACACCGCGCCAATATAATTTTCATTATAACTTTTAAAATAATTGTCGCTCTAAAATTTTCTCAACAGATTTTAATTTCTTATAGTTTTAAGTGTATGTTTATATTTTTTTCAAATTTTCAAAAGGCGCAGAACATAAATAAAAATTAATTGTTTATAAAAAATTTATTAAATAATTATTAAAAAATAAACTTTTAAAAAATTTTCTAATTCTGAACGAAAGTCTATTTTATCCCCTTAAAATTCCAGCTTGGTTCATTCAAATCGGTTCACTCATTTAGGAGAAATCAAATTTTGTTTAAAAAGCTGCAAAAAATTAATTTTGTAATAACTTTTATAAAAAATAATTTTTTTTCTGTTTTTTGGTGGACACATTTTTAAGGCCAAATAGAAATGTTTTTTCAACATTTCGATTAAAAAAAAAACACTTTTAATCTTCTGTGACACGAAATCTGACCCATTATGAGACTTATCAAATTATTATAATAAAACCAAGTATATTTCTTCTTGTGTAAATTAAGTAACAATAAGAAAAATCCAAAAAGCAATAAATATGTTATCCGCGATATTTGATACACCATAATACGCTCATCCACGATATTTGCCGCGCAATAATACCCTTAACACTAGAACTACCGAAAAAAGCGCATATTTACAACTCAGTAAAAAAAATTCGATACACGGACCGCGGAGTTCGTATACGAGCTCGATAGCTCGTATGAGAAATATGAGAAAACTCTCATACGAGCCTTTTCCGTAATGAGAAGTGTATAGATGCTTGTATACGAGGTGACTTTTAAAGCATTTTTCTTAATATAACACTACTTTAAAGTAAATGTAGATAATAGAAATGAATTTTCAAAGTAAAACAAAGCTAAATTTATAAAGGAAATGAAGTTTTAAGAATAAAAGAATAATTTTGTTCAAAAAATTTATTCACACTGAAAAAGGTTAGAATTTGATAATTCCTTGTTACTCTAACTAACCGACATTAGATATTTCTCGTATACGGTAAGCAGATTTTGTATTAAATTTAATTATTTTATATAAGAACATTTATATAATAAATAAATAATAATATATTATTAATTTGTAATGAAAAAAACTTATTTATTCTACCGCCAATACAAAATCGTGCTCACCGCATCCGAGAAATATCTAATGTCGGTAAGTTAGAGTAACAAGGAATTATCAAATTCTAACCTTTTTCAGTGTGAATAAATTTTTTGAACAAAATTATCCTTTTTCTTCTTAAAACTTCATTTCCTTTATAAATTTAGCTTTGTTTTACTTTGAAAATTCATTTCTATTATCTACATTTACTTTAAAATAGTGTTATATTAAGAAAAATGCTTTAAAAGTCACCTCGTATACAAGCATCTATACACTTCTCATTACGGAAAAGGCTCGTATGAGAGTTTTCTCATATTTCTCATACGAGCTACCGAGCTCGTATACGAACTCCGCAGTCCGTGTATCGAATTTTTTTTACTGGGAACTACCGCTAGGACATTTTTGTCCCATAACGAATTATAACTATATTAATCTTCATACTCATTCTGTCTGTCACACTATGAGAGAGAAAGCATGATAAAGAGAAAGAGAGGGAGGTATTGTCTCTCCTTTTAGTTTAGCGAAGGAAGGAAAGAGAGAGGAATAGGTAAGATAGTAACGCCTATTTCTTTGGTTTACAGAAGAGCAAGTTTTCTCCATTTTCCGTGTTAGGTAGAAAAAGAGGAACAGAAATTGGTAAAGGAAGGAAAAGTGGGGAATTTCACTTTCAAGCCAAAATACGAAAAGGGCGTCTTATTTCCTTATTGGCTAATTATTTTTCTTTTCTCACTCACAGAAAGATTAAGGAGTGAAAGAGAGAGAGAGATCGAGAACGAAGTAAGAGAGGTATAAATTTTATCGGTATTCAATATACTAAATGGACAATTTGTCTCCAATTTCTGACCCCCCGCTACCGGTTGTAGACAATCGTAAACATTTGGCAAACCCTCTCCCCTTTACAGTTCTCCACGTGGACAATGCACATTTGAAAAGTATGTAAGTATTTTTTTAATGTTACTCCTGCATTTTAAAAAGTAATAAAGCTTATTTTTGAACATATTTCAAAACACGAAATTACGAAAATGATTAACGATTAAAATAATAAATAAACACTATAATTTAATTAAACACTTAATTTTTTTTAATTATTATATTGTTACACGGAGAGAAATCTGTTGCTATTATTGCTTGCAGAATCTTTACAAATTTTATTAGTCACTGCTGAATAGAATTTTAGATTGAGGTTATAATAATTTATATACGAAATTATCTATTTATTGTAATGGAGAGTTCGATGCAATAAAAACAAGAAGCAGCTGCTAATTTTGCACGAAATCTTTATTATAAATATAAAGAGAACGTGATATAAAAGTATTAGATTCTTCTTATAAGAATCGCTCGAACTCCGACTGATTTTCAGGCGGACTTTATACAACACAATCTTACTTGCGTGTACGCACATATAATTCACACACACATAATATTTCTCTGGATGGTTTCGAGGAACGGAACGCGTACAACTCGGTGACGTTTGCAATAACATAACCTAACAATTTTCACATGTTGCTTATACATTCAAACACGAATAAAAATGCAATAATTTTTAACTAATATCCTAACTATTAAATAAATATTATCTTTTTATAACAGCAACAAGTATTAAATACTACATATAATATATAATGTTTTACAGGACAGAGAAATATCAAATATATATATAGAGAGAGAGAAATATATGTGTGTGTGAGTTATATGTGCGTTTACAAAGGTAAGATTGTATTGTATAAAGTCCGCCTGAAAATCAGTCGGAGTTTGAGCGATTCATATAAGAAGAATCTAATACTTTTATAGCACGTTCTCTTTATATTTATAATAAAGATTTCGTGCAAAATTAGCTACTGTCTCTTATGCTTATTGCATTGAAAGTATTTTTACAATAAGTATATGAATCCATGCTAAAAATATATGAGAAACGTTAAGCAATTTATAAGTAATGTGCTCTTTCGAGTAATATTAGCAGCAGATTTCTCTCCTTGTATATTAACACCATAGTCAGGGAAACAAAATTTGTTCAGTAAAATCAGGGAAATGTCAATAAAAAATTTTTTTTCAGGGAAAGTATGAAAATTGAGACATTTTTTCGATTTATAAACAAATCTTTTAAATTAATAAAAATTAGCATCTAATTTTTTTAAAATGCAATATGTTTATTTGTTTTTTAAAATTTCAATCCACATTTATTCATTATCTGTCATATCAAGGCACGTGTTGATCCCTGTTCAGAACCTTAAAGGGACAACACAGGTCTCCTCAGAGGTGGGCAGGTTATTCTAAAATGTAACGCTACAAACTTGGTGGGGAGTTGTTCCAAATGACTTCCTGATTCCAAATTTTCAAACCAATAAATCGTACCTGATCCTCTTTTCGAGTTATCTCTTTTACAGATAGTCAGAAACTTGAAAATGTATTATCTTAATGTGGAAGCTTTGATTCAGAAAACTGCTGATTTTTCGTTATTAAAAAATTTTTAGACAAAGATTTTATAGATAATTATGTTCATGATTTTGAGAAAAGTGGGTGTAGGGGAGAGTGGGGCAAGACGGTCCTTAAAAAATCATAAAATTAATAATATGGAAAAAATTGCAAATCTACCCATCTTTCCCCACCGGCACGGTACTAAAAAAGCAACATATTTCTGTCAACAAATTTTATAAGTAAAGGTTGCATCTTCATCTTCGTCATCGACACCAGCACAACTGCACAAAGAAAATTGGTCGCAGACAGAACAAGCAGCCCAGCCTTCACTTGAGTCTAAATAATAACCATTACAATTTATAGAGACAAGGTGTATTTTCCACTTTACCATCGCTAATTATTGATCTAACCTGACAAGCTTTTTTCTTTTTGGTCACTCTTATTTTATGCAGTCTTGATTTAAGTAGTTTTCTTAACTTTCCTTATTTCTCTTTTCTTTTGCTTCATTTGTGTACCCCGTCTTGCCCCACTCTTCCCTACCCTATCTTGCCCGCACCTACGAAATTGAATAAAATGATTAATTACTACAATTTACGATTGAACAAAGAAAAAAAACATATGCTTCCCTTCTTCTGTAACCCTTGCCAGTTACAAAAAATTTTATATAGTTCTTTAACTGTTATTATTAAATAATAAACACCTCCTAAAAAAAGTGGAAAATTCACAAGAAAATCGTCGAAAACAGTTTTTTTAGTAAAACAGATAAAAGATTTGTTCTCATGGCTTTTAGGTTTTGTAAACAAGAAACTATCGTCTCGGTGCAGTATTATGTAAAATATAATCGCGATTGGTTAATTCGTTTGTTAAATAGGGCCGGTACCCCGTCTTGCCCCACTCTCCCCTATAAGTCCCAAAATCACTTTTTAGTTTTTGTAAATACAACTGTTTTAAAAATTGATTGGATTGGTTTAAAATTTGTTACTTAGGGGTTTCGGGGTCGCTGATTGCGAATATGTTGTCAAAATAAAAAAATCTGTGGAGAGATTCCTAATCAGCGACCCCGAAACCTCTCGAGTAACGAGTTTCAGGCAAATTGAATCAATTTTTAAAAGTCGATCGCCATATTGGATCCAACATTTTGAGTTTTGAAAATCTGACGTCATATTCGTAATCAGCCATCCCGAAAACCCCCGAGTAACAAATTCTTAGCGAATCCAATCATTTTTTAAAATAGTTGTATTTAGGTCAATTTGTATGCAGGACAACTGTTGAAAAATCAATTTTGACAGTTAATTTAGTTTGTTGTTACCAATATCGCTATATTTTCGTAAAGCAGAGGGTTCAAGCTTTAATTTAACTGATATGAGAAGTCTCTAGCACGTCGAATTTACCCAGTAGAAATTTTCAAAAACTACTGAAAAATGATTTTTGGGTATTTTACCCCCAATTTTCTCAAAATCCTGACGTGATGGGAGGTTTAAGTTAAATGTTAATTCGGATTTAGCGCATAAAAAGCTACGGTAAATGACTTCTCGATCTCAGAAACGGAAATTTTTATTTTTTTGCAGGCTTCTGAAATTATATATACACCGAAATAATGCCTAGGACCCGTATACCAGGAATTGACTAGGTTTCCTAGTTATGAGAGGAGCCAACTATAGAATCCTAGTCAAAGTAATAAAATTCAAGCATAGTTAAAGTGACCAGGAAAATTAGTCGATGCAATCAGGAAAAAATTGTCAAAATGACTAGGATAATAATATTAGATTTACACTGTGTATCATAATTATTTGAAATTCTTAATCAAATTCTTATTATCCAATAAAAGAGAAAAAGTAAATATAATTAAAAAAAATAATTAATTATTTTATTAAACATATTTATATTTTACTTTGCATTTATATACCTTATTGTAATTAATTTAAACTTATGAAATAAATATTTGACGCAGGGGGGACGCGAGCACCTGAACCTAACGAATACGCACTTTGAAACCTGGAACAATAACCACTACACTAAACAAGACTTGGTATTTTAATTTTTTAATAGATACTAGATTTTCGAGTCAAAATACAATACTTAATCAGATGATGTTTTATACATTTCGAGTACACAATTTTATACACTTGTCAAAAACTATTTATTTTTAATTATTTATGACATTCAAATGAAAATAAATTTAAATACACAAATTATTGCAAAGGTAAATTTTCAAACACACTGCGCGATTAAAATAGTAAAAATGTTGTTACCACGTGCGTAAAAATTTCGACGATTTATATTGAAACCTAACCAAAAAAATCTGAAAGAATTGACTAATATAATTAAATAGTTTACTTTCCAAAACATGGACTATCTATGTTTCCAGAGGTTCCGAAAAACCAGCAATTTTGATGTATGTAAGAACTCCATTTTATGTACAAAAAATAGACGCGAGTAATGATAAAAAATCGTTTTACGAAATCACGATAAATGACGCGAAAGATATAGAGGTGAACACTGTCAGAACAGAAGCAGACGCGTGCGCATTATGGAAATAGGCAAAATTACTAAAATCCTAGTCAATTTGACTAGGATTTGAAGGGTTTTTTTTGCCAGGCTTGAATTTGTTGTATCAACCTAGCGATCCTAACCATAATGATTAGGAATCGTTATTAATTTTACTAGATTAAGATTAACTATAGGGTCATAGTTAATAATACCATTGAGATTTTTTTCGGTGTATATATTGTGACGTATGATTTAAACTAATTAGAATTTAAGTTTAAAAGTTTCTGCTTTACGTCAAGCAAAATCCGACGCTTTCAACAAAATAATAATTTGAAATTTAAGTTAATAAATCTCGCCGTCAGGCGCCAATTAATTTTAAAGATAATTAATAAACTTTTACTCGGCTCGGCTACCAACAAAATTCAACTCCTCTGAACTTACTCTCTCACTCAGAGGAAATTCTGCTCGAGCGATTGGCAAGCAGAAAATGCCAACGGCGAGACACGACTGGCACAATATCGGCAAAACGACTTACCCACGATGATCACTCTCTGGCTTCCTTGTGTCCCCGTGATTCGGCTTATCGGCGATTATCTCCTCGGAGAGTCGGCTTAATCCAGAATTTAGGAGGAGAAAAGGGAAGTCAGAAATCCACACACACAACAATCCAAATTACTCACAATTTATTGTTTTAATAGTTTTGAGCTTCACGCTCCACCTCTCAACACTATACACTATTCGGCAACTCAAAAAAAGAACTCCAACAACTAACTCAACTACAACAAAAACGAATATTAAATTGTAACGACGGACTATAGCACCGGCGAAAAAGTATCAATTTTCGTAATGGTGGTGAAAGTACAGGACACCTGTCGCGTCTTGGCTTTTTCGCTGCACGTGGCTCGTCTTCTTCCTCTTGTGTTCTAAAAATAGTACTGGCCCCGCCATCTATCACTTTCTCCGGCGGCTGGCCGCGCGACCCACTTTCGCTACTACTAGTAGGTCAGCCGGCGGCCTTTACTCTTCCTAATTACCATTGAACGCTGATGTTAGTTCGGGGTTTTTCCGACGGATGACACGACGATTCGGAATTTTCGACAATTTAATGACACAACGAAAATTCACTTCGTCACAATCCCCTCCCCATGACCGGTACTATTTCATATAGGACCGTCATCATATGATGATCTCGAAGACTGGCCTTTTAAATTTGTCCGGCTCTATATTAGTTTGTTCAGTTCTTATCTTCTCTCGTTCGGCTCTCCTCCTTCCTTCTCGTTCGGCTCTACTCCTTCCTTCTCGTTCGGCTCTTCTCCTTTCTCTAGTTCGGCTTTACTCCTTTCTTTAGTTCGGCTCTACTCCTTTCTTCTCGTTCGGCTTTACTCCTTTCTTTAGTTCGGCTCTACTCCTTTCTTCTCGTTCGGCTCTTCTCTTTTCTACTATTCTTTCGGTTTCTTCCTCTGTTTTCGCTCTTCCAATAATTGACGGATTGCCAGGTCTAGTGTTGAAACTGGCAACCCTTCAAAGATTTTAGTGAGCTTGATAATCTTCTCTACTAAGTCATCGTCTTCTTCTTCTTCGTTCGTTTCTACCCTCTCAGTGCACTTCTTTGGCCCGGATGACTCCTCTGCAGTTTCACCTGTCTCTTCGTTCATTGTTGGGGTCTCCGTTGATGCCCTCGTCTCGTCTTGAGTTTCCTCTGTGCTAGACAACACTTCCTCCGTGTTTGACACTACTTCCTCCAATGTTGACACTGCTTCCTCCATGTTTGACACTGCTTCCTCCGTCTCGCACTCCTCCGTTTCCACAGAGACGAGGTGGATTTTTCCAGTGAAACTAAGGTATGCTTTTGCACATCTTGGGCATTTCATAACTAGGACATTTCGTCGACCGCAATTTTGGCAGTACTGATGTAGGATCGGGTACCCACAATCAGTAGCCCGGTGGCCTCTCCTCCAGCAATTGAAGCAACAGTACGGTGGAGGGTCCAGACCTTCCACCGTAGGAATCGCTTCTAGCCCTCCGAATATTTTCCCTCTTAGGCGTGGCTTATAGGATGTTTCGGCAGTTCTGGTTTTTGATTCGGCTGGGACTATTCCTTTGGACATTGTTCTTTGTTCTTCATTCGGCTTGTTCGGTGGCCCGGGGTGAGGCGAGTGAGAACGTCTTTGTCTAGGGGTTGGCTCCTGGCTCTCCAAATCTTCTACGCACAGCATCCTGCCCTTCCTCTTCTAGATTTCACGGCGTTGTTTTGCTCTAATTTTCTCCAGGGCTACCGACGTTAGGGGCTCTTGCAGGCGTAAGAACTTATCAAGTTCGTATTCGGCTAATCGGCTCTCGTAAGATTCCTCGCTCTCGTTTGGTCCACGGTCGGCTGGCCAGCGATAGGGTACTACGACTTCGGCCCCATCTGGCCGTATGTTGGCTTTCGGGGTTTTTCGAATCTCCTCTAGGACACTCAGGTCTTCCCAGTCCTCTGGATTCAGTATTGGCTCGATTGCTCCACCAACGGCACCTTCCTCTTCTTCAGTGACGTTTTCGGTTTCTTCAACTGGTCTTCTTGTCTCTTCTTCCGGTAACGTACGACGAACTCTTAATGGGTCTTGGAGAACTCTCTCCGTGATTGGAAAAGATAGGTATGAGGGGGCCTCAGTTTCGACATCTCCTAATCCGAATTCAGGGAATGGACGGTGCCTCGGTTGGGGTTGCCCTCTCCCTTCCATCCGGTGTCTCTCCCTTCCTGGAGTTCTCGGTTGACGCCCACCTCTACTTCTACTTCCAATTCTAGGGTAAGGCATGGCTCTTCGTTCTTTCTCTCTCCTGACTCGTTTTTTCGGCTCCACTACTCTCCTTCGATCTGTAATAATTGGGTTATTTTACCAAGGGGAACATGGTAATTTACAAGTTTGAAACAGGTAAGTAAGGTTTCAGGTCTGTAATATGGACTTTGGGGACTCTTCGGCTTTGTTTATCTCGTAAAATGAACACAGTTGGCGACCGGACCTCGACGATCTCAAAAGGACCTTCGTATTTCGGTGCTAGTTTCGTCGCGAACTTTTGTGCCCCACTGGACAGTTTATGGCTTTTTCGCAACACTAAATCCCCAACTTTGAAAGTTACGTCTTTCCTACCTTTATCATAATACTTGGTTTGCCTCGCCCGTTCTTTATCAACGTGTCTGGCCACCATGTCTCTCAGCGCGTCTAATCTCTTAATTCGGTCTACCCAATCTTCTGGCTCTATTCTAATTACTCCTCTCTTGTTCTCTATTTCTCTTCGCAGGCTCTTCACTGGCTTCGGATGTCTTCCATAGTTCAGAAACGCTGGAGATGTTTTCGTTGCCGCTTGGGTTGCTGTGTTCACGGCGTGGCGGAACTCGTGAACATGCATGTCCCAGTTCCTATGATCAACACCAATGAAAGTGGAGATCATCGTTTTGAGAGTCCTGTTACTTCTTTCGACTGGGTTGGCTTGTGGGTGATAAGGTGGTGTCGTGATGTGTTTGACTCCATATTCCTCAAGTACTGACTTGAGGAATTTGTTGTCAAACTCCTTACCGTTGTCGGTCAATAAGTACTCTGGCGTTTCCCATCTGAATAGGACCAACTCCTCGAATGCTCTGGCTACCGACTTCCCATCGGCTGACCTCAGTGGCTTCAACTCTATCCACCTCGAGAACAAGTCCTGGAACACCACCAAGTACTTACAATGACTCTTACTTGGTGGAAACTCCATTGTATCTGCGGCTACTACGGCCCAGGGCCTCTCGACAATTCTTTGGCCCATCAGTCCGACTGGTCCGGCTTGAGATACTTTATGTATTTGGCATTGAAGACAGTGTGTCACATAATTGTGCACATCGTTCCAAATACCTGGCCAGTAGTACTCTCGTGCTATCCGATCATAAGTTTTCTCAATCCCCAAGTGTCCGGCTGATGCTTGGGCGTGTCCGTCTTCCATAACTCTCGCTCGATATTCTTCTGGCACAACCAGCTTCCAACCGTCTTCATCTCCGTTTATCGGCAATAAAAGTGGGTCACTTCTATGACGATATAGGTTTTCGTTCTCGACGATCCACCCTGGAAACCTCTGAGGATGCTGGCTCACTAACTCTCGGCGTTTGAGGTACCACTGATCCTCAATGGATTCAAACGCGGCTACTAATTCTTCCTCATCTTCTTGCAGTCTGGACAATGCATCAGGGACATGATGTTGTGCACCTCGTCTGTGAACTATGTCGAAGTCCCACTGCTGCATTTCTAGGGCCCATCTGGCTAATCGGCCTGTAGGATCTTTCAAGTTCCTGAGCCATTTTAGGGCACTGTGATCCGTGATCACATGGAATTTGTACCCCTCGATGTACGGCCTGAACTTCTTGATCGACCACAATAATGACAGACACTCTTTTTCTGTCACACTGTAGTTTCTCTCTGGCTCCGTCAAGACTCGGCTGATGTAAACTATTGGATGCTCTCCGTCTTCAAACTCTTGCGTCAGTACGGCTCCAATTGCATAGTTGCTGGCGTCACACTGAATTGTGAACTTCTTCGTGAAGTCAGGTCGGGCTAAGACTGGCGCAGATGTCAGCTTCTTTTTCAACTGTTCAAAAGCTTCTTGTTGCTCGTCCTCCCACTCCCACGTTCGGCCTTTGTGTAGCAACTTTAATAATGGTATTTTTATTTCGCTGTCGTTTGGAATAAAACGGGAATACCACCCGACCATGCCTAAGAAACGTCTGAGTTGTCTCACGTTCTTCGGCTCTGGATAATTTCTCACCGGCTCTGTCTTACTCGGATCTGTCCTCAAACCCTCTCTGTCTAATAAGTAACCCAGGTAAGTTACTTCGGAGCACCCGAACTCACACTTATCTGGATTCACTATCAATTTCGCCATGTTCAATTTCTTGAGGACGAACTCCAACCACTTAGCATGTTCTTCGAAAGTGTCTGTGACTACTATTATGTCGTCCAGATAACCGAAGACATGCGGCTCTACTTTCGGCCCCAGTAATGCGTCGATTAGACGTTGAAACGTCATCGGCGCGTTCATAAGTCCAAAGGGCATCCGGCGAAACTGCCACAGTCCTGACCCCGGTATGGCAAAAGCAGTATATTTCTTACTCTCTTCGGCCATTGGTATTTGGTGGTATGCCAGCTTGAGATCTACCTTCGACAGATATCTGGCTTTTCGGAGTTTATCCAAAATATAATCAATGGATGGCAGTGGGTATCCATCTTTGATCGTAACTTTGTTGACATCTCTGTAGTCATTACACTGTCGAAAGTCGTTCTCTCCTCTTCTCGTTATTACTGGCGCGCTCCTCCAACGGCTGGCAGATGGCTCGATGATCCCTAGCTTGTACAGTTTGGCAGCATTACCTTGGGCCCAGGTTAACATGGCTGGCGACATCCGTCTGATTCCATGTTGTACTGGCGTTTCGTCCGTAACACGTATATGATGTTCCGTCAAGTCTGTCATTCCGTGTTCTTCTGACTCTGGCAATACCCATTTGTCTACTAGGGCTTGAATGATACTCTTTTGTTCGTCATCGAGTGCGGAAATACCGGCGCATTCGGCGAATATTAGTTGTTCGTCCTCTTCTCTCTCTTTTGGCCCAAACTCATGCCATTCTCCTCTAAAAACTCTCCACAGTCCTTCTTTAAGCTTCACTTCCATGTCCCAGGCCTTACAGAAGTCGATGCCCAAGATGATGTCCTGAGTCAAAGAACTCATTACTTTGACTGCGAATCCTTGTGCGTAACCGTCGACCACTATGTTAAGGTCCAGGATACCGGCTGTTTCTGTGATACCTCCTGTTGCACTTCTTACAACTGTACCACATGGCTTAATTCGGCTTTTAAATGGCTCTGCGACTCTGATGTTGATTACTGAAATCATAGCACCAGGATCGAAAAGTGCCTCGTAATGTTGGTCGCCGATAGTCATGTCGAAGAAGTATCTGTTCTCCGTTCTAGATCCGTCGATGTCCTCCTCATTACTTAGGTTCGGGTCAGCTGTGACTCTCACAGCCTCTCCCCTCCCCTGGACTATAGGTACCGGGATCACATCCGTACCTTTTGTCCCACACTCTTCGGCCATTTTCTCTGTTTCGTTTCGGTAGAGTAAGCTCTCCTCACTCGACCGCTCTTGTTTAAATTCTGGCACGAATTTGAACGCGTTGTCCTCTGTCAAGTCGTCCCTACCTATGACTGGCTCTAACTTTTTCTTAACTTTCATTTCTATTTCTAATTCTACTTCTCTCTCAGTTTTTACCCAACTACAACTGGGCGTGAATCTATCTCTATACTCGCTATTTATCTCTACTCTACATGGCTCAACTATCTCGGCTCTCCTTTCTACTACACACGGCTCACGTAATTCGGCTCTTGTCTTTACGACACTCGGCTCACGAAGTTCGGCTCTACACTCTACTATACTCGGCTCCCGTAATTTGGCTCTACACTCCTCAACAGTATTATTTACTGTCCTGTTGGGTTTGAGGGGGGTACAGGGCTGCTCTGTGCCCCCCACACACCGTTTCCCAAAGCGGCTCTGACTGACACACAATTTGGACAATTTAGGAAATTGCATCCTGGCCTCTTACATACCAAACACGCTTCTGTTTGGGCTGGCTTCAGAGGACATTGATTTGAATAATGCCCTTGTTGCTGGCAAGAAAAACAAGTTCTCTGAGGGCAATCTCTGGCTCGATGTCCTGTAGTTTGACAGTGAAAACATGCCCCAACGAATTCCTTGGGGGTACTTTGGGCTTGTGTACCATTTTGCCCCGGCTTGGGTCCTTTTGGACCATTTGGTCTGGGGTAATTTGGTTTCATTCCAGGCGGAAACATCCCTGGGTAAACCATTGGATAGGCAATTTGCATTGGCATTTGCATTGCTTGGGGTGGCGCAGTACTGACAACTTGGCCTTGGGCCATTGCTGGTTTCTGGTTTGGCGTCGCTGGACTAATGGCCTCGACGCTATTTTCTTCTGGCTTTCTCGTTTCTTTCTTACTCTTCTTACTTTTCTTCTTCTTCTTCTTCGGCTTCTCTGTCTTTGTAGAGTGATCGCTCTCACTCGACTCTGACTCCTTCTCTAGTGCTGCCACCTTTTCACTTTTGGTGTGTTTGTGACCACTCTTCTTCTCCTTTACGGCTGCTGATGGGAAACGCATCTTCTCTTTGGGCGGTGGTGGGGCGTATCTTTCGTCCAAGTCCTTCGTCTTCTCGTAACTCCGAAGAATCTTTTCTAATTGACTAAGTGATTCGAAATGACAATGTTCCAGCTGACGTCTATAAGTTGGTGTTAGGCCTTTATAGGCAATCTTGACTTGTTGTTTTTGGCCTAGAGGTCGCTTCATATGGCCCAAAATTAGTCTAAAACTGGTCAAATACGCTGAAATTTTCTCTCCTTTTCCTTGCGTCCTGGCTCTTAACTCGTCTACAACGTCATCATCGTCTACCGTCACTAAGTATTCGTTTTTGAATGCCCTCTGGAATGATTTCCATGAAGTTATTTCACGGCGCAACGACCTGAACCAGCTGCTAGCGGTTTTCTGTAGAATGATTGGTAATGCTTGCAGTATTTCTATCTCTGAGAATTCTGAATTGTCTTTGCAATCTTCCAATCGTTCCAAGAATTCTTCGGCATTGTCGTCATCCCCAAAGAATTTTAAATCCCAGTCCTTTAGTGTTTTGATCACTTTGGACCTTCGGCTGGATTTAAATTTCCTGTTTTCCCCCCCACTACTTATGTTTTGACTCAGATCACTCTCGGCTTCGGACTCGCTAGTTGAGTCATCCAAGATTGACCTTCGGCTCTCTTTTACGTTTTTCTGTGACCTACGCGCTTTAGTGCTTCTTCTTCGGCTTTTTTCGCTTGTTCTGTCTTCGTTTTTACCCCCACAACTGCATCTGCTACTAATTTGACTCTCTTCACTATCGTCATATTCGATTCTCCTTTCGACCTTCTCTCTTCTAACCCCTTTTTCACTACTCCTTTCGTGTTTTCTCTCTCTTTGACCGGTATGAAGTTTTTCTCTTCCCCCTCTACTACTCTCGCTTTTCGCACTCTTGTTATTCTCAAACTCGAAAATCGGCTCTCCATTCTTCGGTACCCTACTATGAGTGACACTAGCGTCACTCACACTATTTCGGCTTGAATGGCTCCTCGGGGCGGGTGTGGGCCTCACTCTGTCATCATTTTGGTGATTGTGTGAGGTCTCGGCTACAAGGGACTTTCTTTGAGGGGATACGAATCTCGATTGCTGGTGGTGAATCAGATGATGCCCCTCGGTAACCTCGGCCCTACACTGGCTTTGTTGTAATTCCCACCCCCCTCCCGAATACTGACGGTCCATTTGTTTGGCATACTCCATAATTTTTTTTATTTCAGGTGACAAACCCAAACGTGCGACTGAATCACGGAGGCTCTGGACCACTGGGGCCATTGTGGCCGACTGAATATCTCTTCTGAATATCTCTTCTTCTCGTTCTCTCTCTCTCTTTCTCTGTGTAGCCGCTATTACTACTACTACTGGGCCACTTTTTCCTGGCGCGCGCAAACTTTCTCTCGGCTGTCGAAATTTTTAAATCTCCCGGCGCGTCGTTTCTCTCGACCGTCCGGCGCACTATTTGCAGTCACGTGACTAATTCAAATTTTATTTCCGGTCTAACATGTGCTCGGCATAAATTTTTGGGGAAATTTTTGATTTTGCACGAGTTTGTTGGGAATTTTACTCGGATTTTTCTCACAGAACTGGCTTTCGACAAACAAAAAAAATTTTAAAATTGCTGAATTCAATTTTTATCACGGCAGGAAATTTTTACAGTCTTAAGAGAAAAGAAATTTTCAAATTAAATGGCAAAGGCACTCTACAATTTCATTTTACGCAGTTTTCGACAATAATTTACTCATAATTTATGAATAAATAAATTTCGGCATTGGCAAAATAAATCGGCAAACAATTCGGCAATTGAATTTTTGAAATTTCTTGGCAAAAAGATTAATTTGGCTCAAAGAAAAAATATAGAAAATTCAAAAATTTCGGCTTTTGGCTATTGAATTCTGAACTTTCGGCTTTTGACAAGAACTTGTCGGCTTTGGCAATTTTAATGTTCAGAATTCTGGCAAAAATTTGGTACAACACAATGTCAAATTTATGCTTATAGTCGTGTCTCGGTTCGAGCCTGGCCCCACGTTGGGCGCCAAATTTTGTGACGTATGATTTAAACTAATTAGAATTTAAGTTTAAAAGTTTCTGCTTTACGTCAAGCAAAATCCGACGCTTTCAACAAAATAATAATTTGAAATTTAAGTTAATAAATCTCGCCGTCAGGCGCCAATTAATTTTAAAGATAATTAATAAACTTTTACTCGGCTCGGCTACCAACAAAATTCAACTCCTCTGAACTTACTCTCTCACTCAGAGGAAATTCTGCTCGAGCGATTGGCAAGCAGAAAATGCCAACGGCGAGACACGACTGGCACAATATCGGCAAAACGACTTACCCACGATGATCACTCTCTGGCTTCCTTGTGTCCCCGTGATTCGGCTTATCGGCGATTATCTCCTCGGAGAGTCGGCTTAATCCAGAATTTAGGAGGAGAAAAGGGAAGTCAGAAATCCACACACACAACAATCCAAATTACTCACAATTTATTGTTTTAATAGTTTTGAGCTTCACGCTCCACCTCTCAACACTATACACTATTCGGCAACTCAAAAAAAGAACTCCAACAACTAACTCAACTACAACAAAAACGAATATTAAATTGTAACGACGGACTATAGCACCGGCGAAAAAGTATCAATTTTCGTAATGGTGGTGAAAGTACAGGACACCTGTCGCGTCTTGGCTTTTTCGCTGCACGTGGCTCGTCTTCTTCCTCTTGTGTTCTAAAAATAGTACTGGCCCCGCCATCTACCACTTTCTCCGGCGGCTGGCCGCGCGACCCACTTTCGCTACTACTAGTAGGTCAGCCGGCGGCCTTTACTCTTCCTAATTACCATTGAACGCTGATGTTAGTTCGGGGTTTTTCCGACGGATGACACGACGATTCGGAATTTTCGACAATTTAATGACACAACGAAAATTCACTTCGTCACAATATATATTCATATATATAGCACTTTAACATGTGAGAGACGTGTCCAAATGCAAAAAATCAAAATTTTTTTGAAGAAGAGACAATTCGGAACCATAATTATCTATAAAGTCTTTGTCTAAAAAATTTTTAGTAACAAAAAATCAGCAGTTTTCTGAATCAAAGCTTCCACATTAAGATAATACATTTTCAAGTTTCCGACTATCTGTATAAGAAATAATTCGAAAAGAGGATCAGGTACGATTTATCGGTTTGAAAATTTGGAATCTGGAAGTCATTTGGAACAACTCCCTACCAAGTTTGTAGCGTTACATTTTAGAATAACCTGCCCACCTCTGAGGAGACCTGTGACAAAATACCCGTTAATATGACCCTTTCAAAAATCTCAACGTTTTATTTACAAAAAACGGATTTTTTATATGAAGATTGTTTTGTTAAATTTTATTAAAACTTAATGTGTGAGGAAAGATATCCACATTGGTAAGTTGAGGTTATGTACATAATGTTACTCTAATGGAATATAATAACAATATCGTTTTTCTACTTTTATGAACCGTTAACTTATGTTAAAAAAATAAAAATAATTTGCAGTTTCCATATATTGTCTTAAGAGGTCAATCGTCGATAGACGAAAAGCTTTACATACTTATGACAAAAAAGAATTGTTTGAATAAATGTGGATTGAATTTTTAAAAAACAAATAAACCTCTTTTACTATATTAGAACAATCCAAAAAGTCTAAATTATTTTGAACATTTTTGAGAAAACATTTATTTTCAAAATTTTTAATTAAAATTCATCAAATAATTAATTAGTTTATTTAAATTATACAAAAAATCTATTAAGAAATTCAATACTATTGACAAAAAATTGCATTAAATTTTTTTAAAAAACTAATTCGTATAATTGTTTTATAATGATAATTTAAGATCTTCGACCACTGTAAATAAAAATGTTTGAATATTTACTTTTTGGACTTATTGAAATTTTTTACAAATTATAGTCCTGTTAATAATTAAAATTCTCAAAAAATTTGATCATTTTTATTAATATTTTTTACTTATTCTATTATTTTTAAAAGATTTTTACAAATTTTAATTGTTTTTGAAGATAATTAAATCTTAAATAATCATTATAAAACAATTATACTAATTACTTTTTAAAAATATTTTAATGTCATTTTTCGAAAATAATTGAATTATTTAGAAGAGTTTTTGTATAATTTAAAAAAACTAATTAATTTTTTGATGAATTTCAATTAAAAATCTTGAATATAATTGATTTTTTTTTTCAAAATGTTAAAAATAATTCTAAAATATTATTCTTGTATGTATATTAATTTTTGGAAATATATGTAATTGAAAACACTGAAAATATTAAATTTTAAAAAAGTAGAAGCCAATTTTCATTAATTTTTTTTTTAATTTAATTTAAGCAATTTTCAAAAATTGTAGCAAAATACTTAAAATAAATTAATTATTTTTAAATAAAATTTTACAAAATTTCAACAATTCAAAAAGATTTTTATTATAGATATATTTCAAAAATTGAATTATGTCTTAAAAAATGATTCGAAAACAATTTTTGAATTATTTGTTTATAGTTTTAAACTCATAGATTAACTAATTAACGTCTTAAAAAAGAAAATTCTTATCAAATTTTATTTTATTAAGTGTGCTCTTTTCGATTCCAGTGTGAAAAAAAGAATTTCGTTTAACCCATAAATTAAATATAGCGGTTATAATTTAGAAAACACAAAAAAATTTAATTTTTTTAAGTTTGATAATTTTTTCACGCTTTAACCCTTTCCCAGTGTATGACGTCTATAGAGGCAAAAAAAATTCGTGCCACCAATGCGTATGACCGCTATAGTGGCATCTAAAAAGAAAATCTCGGTAATAAATGAAATTTGAATATCAATGAATATTCTAAAGTTTTTGGGGTCGCTAAAAATGCTGATTCGGGGGATTTTGAGGTTTCTAAATCCAAATCTTCAGTCAAAATTGAAAAATTTATAATAGCGGCTTCAAAATGGCCAACGAAAAAATTTTAAATCCGTAAACTTTGAAATCTTTCGATCGCTATTTTGAATTTTTTAATTTTCATTACGCTGATTACGAATTCTATTTTAGTTTACAAAAAGTCAAAATGGCGGATTCAATATGAAACAAAATTTTTACTTTATGCAATTGATCTTAATTTTGTCACTCGGTGGTTTTTAAGGTCGCTGATTACGAATACGATGTTTGTTTTCAAAAATTCAAAGCGGTTTTTATAATATGGGAAAAAGAAATTTTAAAAAATTTCTATCCACGCTCGCTGGTTGTGAGTCGGTGCAAGTGCTAAAACAGAAGTCAATTGTCAGTGAGCGCTCCTAGGACATTTACACCTACCTGACTGGTATTAGAACTCCCGAGTAACAAAATTAAGGTCAAATGCATAAAGTAAAAATTTTTATTGGATGGGGGGTGGTCAAAGATTGGTGAAAAATTGTCTTCGTGGTTTATGAACAGCCCCTAAGCTTATACCGCGGCTTATATCATGACTATCAATAAATCTCGGTTTCAATCTTTTGACAAAGAAGGAAGAATACTTCAATAAAATAATTCTTTTAATGTGTAATGAATTTATATAAAGTTTTTCTATCGCTAAACTAAACTAATCGAAACAGAAACTTCCATTCTTTGACAACTTTTTCCTAAACTCAATATTTTCGGACTTATAAACTACTAAATATAGATTACAATTACAAGACCAAAATTTCGAAAATTCATAAATCGAAAATTTTGACAATTAATCAAAAATAAAAAAATACATATCTGTTTTTTTCGATACAGGATAAAAAAAAAATATTTTTGTCCGATTTTAAGAGGTTGACTAAAATCTCACGTAGAATTGCCCATATATATATTATGTTTTTTGTTTTTTTTTCGAAAAAATAATCATATCAGCTACGATTTTCGGAAACGAAAATTTGGAATCTTGGACCGATTCCAGATAAAACTGCGTTAGCACAATTTTGACTCATTTTAGGTAAACCTAAAAGTTCTTGAAGACCACCGTGTACAATATAGCATACCGTCAACTAGGGCTATTTTGTGCACGCGAGTTTTTTAATGAAAAAAATTATTAAAATGAATTATTTTAATCTGCTATTTTGTAAAATGAAAGTTTGATTACATGACAATAAAGAGCACTAAATGTTATTATTTAATTCTTTGGCAATTAAGAGAAAAAAAATTCCTAAAAACGGAAAATTTGTTTAAAAAATTTTGAAAGTTCGGAAAAATTATACCAGATCTTCTAGAGTTTTAATGTGTCTCATAAACTGTGTTATATATTTGTTTTCAATTGTGTTGTGATGATGCATACGTAATGCGCTAACTTTTTATTCATTATTTTAAGAGAAAAGTGGAAAAAACTAAAAAACCAGGATTCCATAGGGCTATTTTGTGCACTTAAAAAAATCAAATATTTTTTATAAATATTTTATTTAGTAAGTAAAGAAGATTCTGTTTATCATTTTTATACATTTTTGTCTTACTTTTCTGTCAAAAAACTGTAAATACGTTAATTAAAATCATGAAAAACGATTAAAAGCTCTACCGGTGCACAACGTAACCTCAAAAAATGAACATTAATTAATATTTATAAGTTTTTCAAATTAGTTTTAAAACTATTTTCTCGTTTCTCTTAAAATAACTTGAAAATCATATTAGATATTAAATTGTTATCTATTTAACCTTAAAAATATTTATTTCAAGTTTTTAAAAAATATCATTCAAAACCATTAAAAAAGACCATTAAAAATTGAAATGATTAAACCATTAAAATTGAAATGATGTTTTAAAGTTATTTATAAGTGTTTAAACGATCATTTTATAATTATATTAGTATATTATTATAAAATATATATTAAAAAAGAAAAAAATTTTATTTACTATCTGCGTAATATACAATTTAAAGAAAGATTGTTAATTTTTAGTAAATCCAGATTTTAGCAAAATTTTAGTGCTTTATTTTACATTTTTTGTATAATATATCTACAAAAAAAATTTTACTAGGTCATTCTTTTTTTAATTTACTCTCAAATATATACACAAAAGATTTTATGAAGCAGAAACGATTAAAAAAATTGTTTACGCAACATTATAGAAAAACAAAGTTCGATGCACAAAATAGCCCCATCCCGGGAGTTATTGTGTTCACGACTTTCAATGACTATAACTAAGACAAAAAAATGTTTTTCTTTGCAAAATTTATAGGAAACCTTCAGAAGGATGTCCACAACATATATCAAAAGTTGATTTTCTTTACCCACATAACACGTAATATTGCATCAACATTGCTGAAATATTACATTGCAACATTTGAAATATTACCATTAAATGTTGCATCAATGTTTCAGAAACATTGCTATGTCCGACTCAAGCAACATTCCAGTGCAATATTCCAGCAATATTACAAAAAAATATTCAAAGAAAATTTTTTGAAAGTTGCGGGAATATTTTTTAGCAATGTTGCGGAAATATTGAATTGCAATTTTTGAAATAATTTTAAAAAATGTTTCTGGAATGTCTAAAATTCTTTTTCATTATTGCAGAATATTATTTAATTATTACTTTCTAAAACTCTAAAGCATTTTTAAAAAATGTCACTGAAAAATTTTGAAATAATCTGTATATATTTAATGATTTTGTAAGGAATGTATTAGTTAAATTCAGTAACAAAATTATTATACTTTTTTAATTATAAACAAATTTTAGATTGAATATTAAAGCATTATTCCATTTTAATAAATTAAAAAATCAACAATAAAGTATAATAACGAAGTTCTTTATTGAGACAGCGATAATTCAATATTTAATATTCAAGAAAGAGTAAAAACTATGTTAAACGTTTAACTTTAAATCAACAGAAAAAATAATTATATTGTTAGATTTCCTCTTCATCATCAGCATCAGACTGCAGAGGTTCCGATTCATTTATTGGAATGCCGTCCTCAACATTGTCGTCGTCGCCACTATCTACTTGTTTTGCTCTAAATAATATATAACTATTTTTAAAAAGACACCTTTTTGAGAATAAAGCAATTAGAAGTGGGTCATTGAATTAATCAGTGATAATAACCACTAAAAGTTAATTAATTACAGATTAAAAAGCAAAAAATAATTTAATTGTTACTATAAATTAATTTAATCGCTCACTTCTTGCTGACAGAATATTGAAATATTTTTTTTATCTGATTTTAAGAATCAGCAAACTTTCAAAAAATTTAGCTATTTGGTTTAAAAAAATACTTTATAAATGTGTGGTTGTCACTTAAAATAGCTAACGAATTTAACTTTATAAATGTGTGGTTGTCACTTAAAATAGCTAACGAATTTAACTTTATAAATGTGTGGTTGTCACTTAAAATAGCTAACGAATTTAACTAACATTCCCTTCAAATGAAGAAAGGATTCATTCTTTTAGTGTATATTTCTTATAAATTTGGATTTCTACTCTTTTCGAAAAATATTTGACTCAAAAATATTTATAGCAACAAATGGGAAAATTATAATGACTTTTTCTTACAATTCTCTTTTTAATCTGGTACTAGCCTGCGCAAACCATTTGGAACCAGCATCTTTAATGTTGTGATCTTTTTCGTCTGGGTAGGTTGCTTTCACGCTTTCTAAATAAAAAAATAAATATCAATAAGAACTATTAAACTTTTGCTGATAAAATAACATAAATATTTTATTGGCACTAATTTATCTGTCTTGTCTTACGAATAATTAAATCAGCAAAATTGGTATCTTCTAAAGACATCTTTGATTTTCTCCCTGACCAACTATAAAAGGTAGCTACTTTATTAGAAAATAGTTTGGTACAAACATTCGCCAAAACATTTTTAACGTCTCTTCCGCCAATTGTTCCTAATGCATTTATCTGAAATATTAAAGTAATGGAATTTTTTAGGAGATGTAATTGTAGTTGTTTTGCCTGCTATAAACGTTTTACGAATTTATCTTTGAAAAATTTGATAAATTTCTAAAGGCAGATTTTTATTATTTAATTTTAGTAAATAAATTATATAAAATAAATATTAATTAATGTTATTACATGTTATTTAAGGGTGTTTAAAAAAGTCGAAAATTCTATTAAAACAGATTTTTTAATTAATTATTTTTAATAAATATTTATTTTCGGAAATTAAAAATGATTTTATTGTTAAATTGAAAAATGTATTTCAATTTGATAAATATTTTACGTATTCTACTGGATAAAGTTTGTGCCATTATTTTTGCCCAATTTAAAAAATAATTTACTGACCATTTTCTCTTTAAAAGATTTATGCTTTAATTCTTCGTTTACTTTCATCAAGACTTTCTTTGTAAGAATTGGCAGTTGTGGGCACTTCGAAGAATCAAAGAAGGACCTATTGTCGTTTATCGTTGAAGTCCTATTTTGCGGTTGAATTTTTATATTTTTAAGAAGAATAATTATTTCGTTTAATTTTGACAGCGATAATTCTTCATATGTGAGACCTATTTATAAAAATTTTTCTAAGAATGTTATATTATTTAATAAATTTAAATTAGTCAATAGTTTTGCAGTGAAATCTGAAAACTCTGATTGAAGAAAAAATTTAAGAATTTAATTTAATAAGAAAGTATTTTATAAATTTTAGTAAAAAAAAGATAATTATTATATAATCATTATTATTAGATAATGATTATAAATAAATATAATAAATAAATATAATCATTAGATAATCATTATCATTTAAATGCGTTGATATTTTGTAATAAAAAATTTGAATTTCTTTTATAGAAAATTTGGTTCAAATATAACCACTGGGGGTAAATTTATTTCTCACCGAACTGTAAATTTTACCAAAATTTAGGATTACTAAGAGGCCAAAACTAAAATTTCGAATAAGAAAAATTTACACATTTTACCAGATTTTCTATCTTGATATTCCATACTAGCCAAACGATTATTTAAGTTAGATTGACTTTTTTTGTTCAACAATCTGTCATTATCTACATCACTTTTCATTGATGCCGAAGAAGGTTTAGTGTTATTTGATTTTTTTCTATTATCAGGAGATGTGGTAGGAGATGCAAAATCAGTGTCCGTTACCAATTCTGCAAATAAAAATATAATTTAAAAAAGGTCCCTATCATTGTTATAATAAAAATACTCTGTAGGGTAAAATGATTTGTATATTATATTTTAATTATTAGATAATTATTAGTTTTAGCTAATTTTTTTAATTAGATTATTTAATTAGATGATGTTATAATTTTAATATAAGTATTATTATATTACTAGAGTTTTGATTTTGGTTTTCCAAAGCAGCCAAGCTGGTCTCTGAATTTGGATTTAAATTATTTGACATATAATTACCAGAATCATTTTTTGGTGTTCTCGACTGACGTTCAATACTACTTGATTTTTTTGGATTTTCAGAAGATGTACTGGGAGTTTTTATTGTTGATTCTACAATTATGAAAATTAAAAATATTAATTTAAAACTATTTAACTAAATAAAAAAAAATTTTCTATTCCAGTAATGTAATTTTTATTATTTATTTTAATTATCAGACCATTAATTATTATCTTTTGAAAAAGATAAAAAGGTATAAATAACCTCTATGATACTACTTAATTATAAAAGATCAAAATTAAATTTATCAATATTCTTAGTCTAGAAAAATATAAAAATAAATACAGAGAAATGAATTTTTTTTAGAAAAATTTTAATTTCAAATAAATATGAAATTGAAAATTTGCTGTTTGAAATTAATTAAAAAGCTAACCTTTTTGTTTCAATTTTTGAGAAGATTTTTGTGATAGAAGTGTCATCGAATCTTCTGAACTAGTTCTTAAATTATCATCAGGAACTAGTTTTTCCGGTATATTATTTTCACTCACAGTTGCACCAATTCGAATCCGTTTTGAAGGAGGTAACGGAAGAACTATACGAGATTCTAATAATTTGTCTTCTGATATTTTTGGTTTTGTTTGCTTTTTAAAAGAGTTGTATTCATCGTTATCGTCAAGATGCCCTAAGTAACCTTTTTTAGCTCTATTGTTCCTTGATCTTTTATAATTTTCCGCATAATTATCAACTTGGTCACTGTCTATTTCTGACATAACTAAAGCTTCTTGTAATTTTTCCTTGGCTGTTTCAATTGTGTCTAAGTATGAAAGTATAAATTAAATGTAGTATTACTTAATAACTTATATCAAAAACTTTTATTCTTCAATTTGTAATAATAAACTTGTACCTGTTCTTTTTAAATATTTAATTACATCGTATTGCTTCCATGTCACATCCGGGTCCACTAATTTTGAAATCATATCATTTAATTTTAAAGATTTTGCAGAAGGAGGATAGTAACATTTTTGTTCCCCATTATTGAAATTTACAATCCACTTTGTTGGCACTAATACGACACCATCTTCCAATTCTATTATAGAAAACATATTTTTGCCTTTCAGAACTTTTTAAACAAGTCTTGTATTGAAAAGAATTTGCTCATGACATGAGAATAATTTCCCTAACCAAAAAGACAAAATAACATTAAAACCAACTAAAACAGTTGCAAGCGGTTTATTGGTAACTAGGAATAAAAATATCATTACGTCATAGAAATTCTGCCATTTAAATTTTTAAATATTTATTCTAATCGTGATGAAAAAATGTTTTGAAGCTAGAGAAAATAATTTTGTGGAAAATATATATCGTAAATTTACAAAATGATTTCACATGTTTGTATATAAAGTGGTACGTACTAGTTTCCACAAAGATAGAAATATTTATATTATAGAATATCTTTTAACTTTATTAATATTTCATATTATTCAATTTAACAAATTTTTAATTATTACTTATTTATTTTCATTTTAAATTGCATAAGAACAGAAAAAAAATATTTATATTATAGGTACTAGAGTATATTTAAATTATGTATTATTATTCATTTTGTATATAATTTTGTATATAATTCATTTTTTATTATAATTAAATTATTATGATTATATAAAATAATTAATTATTCTTTAAGTCAATAAATTTTTCACTATTTTTATTTTTTTTATGATTTTTAAATTTTTGTTTTAAATTGTATAGTAATAAATAAAATGTTAGCAATGAACTTGTGTCTAAATTTTGAAATATTATTTTTAATAATTTATTTTTTACTTTGCACAGTAGCCTTTTAATTTTTGACTTTTAAAGTTCGATTTCTTTCTTCCTAGATAGAATGAATTCCATTCCTTGGTCTCTGTTTGCTTTTACTTATGCTCAGCAGATTAATGTTTTTTAATTATTATTTATACGTTTATTTCAGATAACAGGTTTGCTTTTGCAGTTTACACAATCATGCCTAAATTCAGTTCCACAAATAGTTATTCCGAAAGGCACATTCGGAGATTACGAAATAAGCAAACACAATTTGATTTAAAACGCTTGAATTCTGGAAAATATAACATAGAGTCAAAAAAAGAAAAGCCAAATGGAAATAGTACATTTATCAAGTCCATGGAAAATGACTCTGATAGTAATATAATATAAATATATATATATATATTTATTTATTTATTTATAATAATAAAAAAATAATAACTGCTTTTGCAGATGAATCAGATGAATCACAGAAAGAAAATTTTTACAATAATTCATTTAATACAAACGTTGTAGAAGTTGACAAAGAAGTTGAAATAGATGATTCAATTAATGGAAAAAGTAAAGAAGAAATAGAAGAAGATGAAAAAGAAGAAGTAGAAGATATGATGGATGAGGAAGGAGAAAAAGAAAAAGAAGAAGAAGAAGTAGAAGAGGAAGAAGAAGAAGAACATATGTTCGATTTTGATTTCGAACTTGAAGATCGATTTAAGTACTCTAATTTAGACAGTGATTCCGATGAGAACTCAAATACTTCTGAATCTAGTAGCTCTGAGGAAGAAACAGAGGAAGAAAGCAACAATAGTAAAAATAAGAAATTTAAAATCTCTTTATGTCAGTGGGCACTTTTATACAATATTCCCTTGATTGCACTAACTGCATTGCTATTTATTTTAACAACATTTACTGATTATGTTTTACCTCGCACTGCTCGAACGTTGTTGAAAACACCAAGAAAAAGTAATATCGTATTTATGTCTGATGGTGGAGAATATCTACATTTAGGTCTCAATCAAGCTATTGAATCCATTTTAAAAATTAAAAAATTTAAAGGAAATATCGAAAATAATTTAAACTTATATATAAATATTGACGGTTTGCCCATACATAAAGCTTCAAAAAACAGTTTATGGTTAATTACCTGTTCAGACGAAAGTTCAAAAAGTGTATATTTAATTGGAGCTTATTATGGTAGTCATCACCCAACTAATACAAATGAGTTTTTATCCAAATTTGTAGAGGATGCAAAAATTGTTAGTGAAAATGGTTTTATCTTTGAAGGTCGAAAAATTAACGTAAATATTCAAGGATTGATTTGTGACGCTCCAGCGAAGAGCATGGTATTGAACGTAAAAGGTCACACTGGATACTACAGTTGTTCCAAATGCAAGATTAAGGGAGAAGGTATTTTACCTGCACAAAATGGAAATAAAAAAAGGAAACGAGGTAAAAAAAGAAGAGTGTGTTTTCCTGGTATAGGACCATTTGAGAAAAGAACAGATTTAGAATTTGGTAACAGTGTGTACGTAGGTACTTATCAAAAGGATAAACCAACTCTTCTAACGGACATACCTAAATTTGGAGCTGTTTCCAAAGTTCCACTTGACTACATGCATTTGGTTCTTTTAGGAGTAATGAGAAAATTGATTCTTTTGTGGTTAAAAGGTCCATGTAAAGTAAAACTCTCGGATTCAGAAATTGATAAAATATCTACTCATTTAATGGAATTGAGAAAAAGTCAGCCAAGTGATTTTTCAAGAAAACCAAGATCATTAAGAGACATAAAGTTTTGGAAAGCAACAGAGTTTCGAAACTTTTTATTGTACAGCGGGCCGATTGTTCTAAAAGACGTTTTACAAGAGAAAAAAGAACAAATGTATACAAATTTCATGGCACTCCATGTAGCATTATCTATTCTTTCAAGTTCAATTTTCATTAAACTTCCAGGACAAATCGATTATGCTCAGAAGCTTATTGAATATTTCATTCAAACTTTTGAAATAATATACGGAAAAGAATTTATGTCTTATAATTTTCACGGTTTACTCCATCTTTGTGATGACGTTAAACAATATGGACCAGTAGATGAATTCAGTGCTTTTAAATTCGAAAATTACATGACGACAATAAAGAAAAAACTAAGGAAACATAATAAACCGTTGCAACAACTAGCTAGAAGATACGCTGAGGAACAAGCTTTCAAAGAAATTAACATTTCTCAATCAGATGTACTTCTCAAGCATTGTCATTGTGAAGGACCTTTAATTAAAAACAGTGTCAAGATAAAAAAGCAATATAAAGTTATTAATAATAAATCATTTTCCATTGATTGTAATAGCTCAAGAAATAACTGCGTTCTCCTTCAAGATGGCTCTATAGCAACAATTTCAAACATTGTTGAGCTTCAAGACGGTAATTTTCATTTAATAGGAAAAAAATATCTCTCTATGGGAGACTTGTACACATCTCCATGCAATTCGAGTGATTATAATATAAATGTAATATCAAAAAAAAGCGATGAATACAATTCCTGGCCTTTATCCGAAGTGAAATCTAAACTGTGGAAGATTCCTAAAAACAGAAAACTGTCAGTCGTGTTTCCATTACTTCACACAACTTCTCAATAAGTAATTAACAAACATTTAATTGATTTATTTAGATAATAACTAATTAAAAATTATTAGAGACAATTGTTAATTAATTAATTAATTACAATTATTTAATTAAAATTAATTAAATTTCAAAGATTTTGTATACTTTTGCAAAATACTATATAACATTATTAATATCTTAACAATGACCTATATTTTTGTATCCATTGATTTCATAACTTACCGAATTAAAATAGTTTAAAAAAACTCAATTTATTTCAGAAACGAGTGTTCAGATCCTTTTGTGGAAGAAATATCATTACGTTTTATGGAACTACAGCGTTTAATTCATTTAAAAGCAAAAATAGTCATTCTTTACCCCTAACTATTATAGTATTGAGAGCTGTAATTTGAAGTTGATAATGTTACAGAATTACTTACAATTCTTGTATAGAATAAGTAAGAAAAAATTAATGAATCTATTAAATTCGTATTAAAAGAAAACTACTGCAAATGCACTAAAAACCATTCAATCAACATTTTTTCTTTATATTATTGTTGCTGTAACTAGAATAAAATTCTAATTTATATAGACATAAAATTATAAATAGATTTTTTTAATTTAAACAAATAAATTGCCCGTGATTTAGGTTAAGAATATTTAATTATTCTTAAAATAAACTAATCTAAATTTTTACTATTTATTGGTCATTTTTCCGATAGCTAGTTATTATTGATTTGTAAGAAAACAGTTTTTTCATAATTTTTTCATTTCCAATTATAAATATTTAATTAATTTTTAAAGTGATTTTTAACTTAAAATTTATTTTGTAGAGCCAAATAAGTACATAGTGAAGACAGTATTTGAGAAAACGGAGAAATCTTCCAATTTAATGCTAAAATTGTCATTCGAAATTTACAATTAAATGTCGATTTAATTTGTTAACTTTATTTTATTATAAACATTTGCATAACTTTCTTACTATATATTACTAATTGTATAATATTAATTGTATATTACTAATTGTATATTACTAATTGTCTGAATAAAAAAATGGTTTTCTTTATATTGTATAGTTAATTTTTAAAAATGAAGTAATGCTCTAATATTTAATTAATGATTTATCTTTTGTGAAAAATAAATAAAAAATAACATATGCACAGAAAAATTTTGAAAGTAATATTTAAATAATTACATATTTTGTATAAAATAATATAAAAAAAATTAAACGTTCCAGCATCATTCATTAGGAATATTTAAAAAATTTTAAAAGTAATATTGCTTCAACATTCTAATTCAATATTTCCGCAACATTGCTAAAAAATATTCCCGCAACTTTCAAAAAATTTTCTTTGAATATTTTTTTGTAATATTGCTGGAATATTGCACTGGAATGTTGCTTGAGTCGGACATAGCAATGTTTCTGAAACATTGATGCAACATTTAATGGTAATATTTCAAATGTTGCAATGTAATATTTCAGCAATGTTGATGCAATATTACGTGTTATGTGGGTATTCTCTTAATTCTGATTTAAATAAATCTTTGAATAAAAAAAAGCTATTTGGTGCACAAAATAGCCCCGGTTGACGGTAGTTTATACGAGTTTAAAAAAGTATGTTTTGTAACCGACTTTCAAATTTTCTTCGCTTATAACGAATTCTTGAAATAATATTGTTTTTTAGCAATCTGAAAATTTAAGGAAATAATTATAAAAATAAAAAAATATTATTATATTTATATCGTGAAACTGCTCAGTATGTTAAATTTAATTTTTGGTTTTTGTGTTTTATGTTTTTTTATATTCTTCAAAAAAAATTTGTAATGTTTTTCTAATATTTCCGAAGAAGAAAAAAACATCTTATAGTCTTAGTCACATTTTTATATACACACAATGAAATAAGGTCTTAAGTATCATAAGATAAAAGCAAAATATCGCGCGCACTTTAGCGCGCGTAGCTCTGCTAGTTATATATTAATTTATCTTACCTTTTGCACGTTTATTAAAGAAAAGAACACATCATTTTTATAGTTTTTTTCGCGTGGATTACAAATCCGATGTCAAAAGTGCTTTAGAATATCAAATTTTTATTCAAAATAAGGTTTAAAGGGTTAAAAACAACCGTTTTTTTACCTAACTTTCAAGCAATATACCATACAACCATGAAAACCTAGAAACTTCTAGTAGGTCATAAAATAGAATATAAACTATAAACTTTGGATACTACAAAATTAGAAATAAAATAGAAATTTTGCAAAATACACCGACTGCCCGTTATGCTATAGTTTAATACCGCTGAAGACTGCTAAATATGTAAATAAATTATTTAATAAATTATGCAAGAACAAACATTAATTTTATAATTAATAAAGATTGCAATATTATTATTATTAAAAATAATAAAACACTACATGTAGAACATTTTTTAAATATATTTTGTATTTTAAATTAATTTTTTATACATATAGTAACAGTTTAATAATATCATTAGATAAAATCTTTTAAAAATTTAATACTTTAGAATAATTTTAATAATGGTTAATTATTTAATTATTATTATAATAAAAATTAAATTTTTCATATCATGTTCTTGTAGGACAAAATTTTATAATAAGCTTAAATATTTGAAAATGAATATTGTTACATTTTATAAAAGTATACCTATAATTATTCATATTTAGTAAATTTTAATATTTTGATTTACAGAATAAACTATTTAGGAATAAAGAAATTAGATTAGATAAAATAAAATCTGCAAAAACAAATATAACTAAAAGGTTAGTAATTTTCCTACCGGCTTTGGGTAGTGAACTATTTTTAGTTGTGTAATATATTTACTGATCAGAGTTGGTGTGTTATTGACAATTGAATTTATGACAACAGCATCGTAAGGCGGTGAGGCACATTGTGTTCACCATTTAAAGCAACCTGAAAGTATAGGTAAGAATCAAGTGTCACATGAAGAAGTGTAATGAAGAACACACTCGACTCACGGTGTAAAGGTATAATATCAGTCAGGTTGTAGTGAGCGACACTGGGTCGCTGTAGGAGAATAACTGTCGGTATTATCCCTTACGACCGCGCGTTGAGCGAGTTTTTCGAAACAGCTTTGCTACACAAAATAAAAATTTAGTGAGTTGCAAATGCCATTATGGCGATAGTTGCTAAGACAGTCTAAATTATTTTCGCACTTATAGTACTTGTAACTTACTAAATATTCAGTTTGGACAGCAGAGCTTCTCATATTACAGCTTTTTGTCTCAAAAATTTCAATTATCAATTAAATTTTAATAATCACTTTGAATCGCTATGATAACTTGTGGATTGAGTCGTGGTCTTGCTATCGGGTTAATCTTCTTTGTCCTATTTAAAACTTTTCTGATAACGGAACTATTTAATAATTTTTTTAGTCCAAAAACTGCCCTGTTCTAATTTTTTATAAACATTGGTGCTGAAGATGATTCTAAGCTGACAATGTCAAACTTCACCTCATAATATCAAACATTTTGTCTTAGATGTATCTAAAATAAAATTCCTATTTAATCATAACGTTGAAAAATAGAAATCTAAAGTTAATTCGATTTAAGTCTTTCTAATTAATTTAAAAAAGTGGTGTATTAAAATTAATTTATAAAATTATTTTATACAAAATTTTTAGTTTCATGTGTACAGTAGGATCTTTTAATAGTGCAGTTCTGAACAGTGCAGTCATTAATTAGTTGAATAGACAAGGGGTTTCAGGGGGTAAAGGGAATCTGTGACGTCAAATACAGTGTCGTCGCTCATTTGATTATTAAGTATCATTTAGTGGTGCCCGGTATTTAGTAGTGGGGGACCCTTAATTTTCTTGACACGGACCTGAATGTTTTAGTTTTTTCACGCTTCGAACAGTGCACAATATTCCCGACGACTGCACTATTGAAAGATCCTACTGTATTTTTACAAAAAATCTCCCAATAACTATTGACAAAGTAAAGCACATTAAACTTTTTACGTAGCATAAATTATAAAACAAATTAGCATTAAGTAGCAAAATGTTATATAAAAAAGAAAAGTGCTTTAACCTTTTCTTCCTTAAGGGAAAGTGACACCTTTGCAGCACAATTTTTACCTGTTTTTCAAGAATTTTTTTTACATAGCAGAAATAAAATAAACAGGAATAGGTTTAAAGGGATTAATTTATTGTACTTTTAACTTGTATAATTTGTTGTATATATAATATTACACTTCATATAAAATTGTCAAATTTTTAATTTCTGCCCTCGAAGCCAGAAATTAACGATAATTTCTTTCTTTTATAAAATTAAATTTGATAAAATACACAAACCTCTTTGTATACACCGATAGGATAAGGTACTGACACAGCTCTCTGCTGCCTGCGCAGGCAGCTGAGATACAATGAGAGTAAGGGAGATAGAAAATTCAAATTCATGCTTTTTCTCCCTCACTCTAATTGTATCTCAGCTGCCTGCGCAGTCAGCAGCGAGCTGTGGCAGTACCTTTAAAGACAAATAAATAATATTACACTTCATATAATCTTATGTAGAGGGAGCAACAGGCGAACTTCACTTGCAAATCTGCGTACAAGTTTTCTGCTTAACGGTTTTTGCTAGAACCAAAATCGAAATATTTTCTTAACCCCTTCAGTGTGTAACTAAAATATAACAAAATGGTCCTAAAATGAGTATTGTGAATAAATATTCATGACACTAGGTACTAAGGGGATTTTGGGGTCGCTAATTACGATTCCGGTGTTAGTTTTCAAAAATTAAAAATGGCCGATAAAATATGGCGGACACGATTTTAAAAAATTCATTGGATTCGCTTAAAATTCGTTACTCGAAGGTTTTCGTGGTCACTGATTACGAATATGACATTAGTTTTTTAAAATTCAAAATGTCGGATTCAAAATTTTGAAAAATTCATTGGATACGCTTAAAATTCGTTATTCGGGGGTTTTTGGGGTCGCTGATTACGAATCTGTTATTAGTTTTTCAAAGTTTAAATGGTAAGAATTTTTAAAAGAATTTGTCCACTTTTGAAATTTTTCAAAATTTTTGACGGCCATTTTGGATAAAAAATTATGTATTTTAAAAATATGACTTCAGAATCGTGATCAGCGACCCCAAAAACCCCAGAGTAACAATTTTTTAAAGAATTTATTTACTTTTTAAATTTTTTAAAATTTGTGGCTGCCATTTTGGATAAAAAATTATGTATTTTGAAAATATGACTTTAGAATCGTGATCAGCGACCCTAAAAACCCCTAAGTAAGAATTTTTAAAAAAATTTATCCTTTTTTAAAATTTAAAAAAAAATTTTGCGGCTATTTTGCACTGAAAGAATTTTGGGGAGGCTGCAGGCTTTACATGAGTGCCGCTAGAGCTCGCTGCCTCTAGCTCGCAGTTAACCTCAAAAAGGCAAGAATCTACTCCCGAAAAGTAAGCAGCAAGTCCTCAGGGACAGCAGCTCACCTTTCGGGAGTAGATGCTCGCTTTTTTGAGGTGAGCTGCGAGCCCTGAGCAAGGGGCACTAATTTCGAACATGAAAAGTCAGCAGCCTCCCTAAAATTCTTTCAGTGTGGATGAAAAATGATTTATTTTGAAAACAATTATTAGAGTAGAGTGTGGCGAAACCACCAATTTTGCACTTTAAGGACTATAACTTGAAAACTAAAGCCAATAAGAAGCCAATTTAAAAAGGGTTTGAAAGATTGATTCCTTGCGTACATTTTACTCTATATACTCAATTTTTTATTTCCCTTAGTTTTGGAGATACGGCCGTTTTACGCGACCTCTACAATTGGTGGTTTCGCCCCACCAGGTGGGGCGAAACCACCAATTGCACTTTTTCCAATGAAAAACTTAAAAATTAATTAATAACAATCGAAATACAACAAAAAACAACACATAAATAAATTTTTTGCTAAATTAAATTTACTTTAATTAAATATTTATAAAATATGGAATATACCCATCTTTAAATCACTTTTTCTAATAAAATAAACAAAATCTGAGGTATTTATTATTTAATATATATAAACACATAATTTGACATAAATTTCACTATCAATTATTCCTTTACTGGCGCCTAGTGAATAATGATTCGATTTCCTCGAAGGCCTTGGACAAAATAATTTTTAAAGTGGTGTTGGTGGTTTCGCCCCACTAACACTTTTTTCGAAAAAATATAGTAACTTCCAAAACACTTAAACAAATTTCAAAAAAAACTACACCACTGCGTTCAGAACACTCAAATGAATAAAGAAATTCTATTCTTCTATTAATTTTGACATTATATTAACAATAATTCAATAATCAAGTAAAAAAATTTTTTTTGAAAATTGTTAACATTTTACATACGTCACTGTCATTTGGCAGATATTTTGGTGAACGGCTTGAAACTTCAGACACCAGCGGAGAATGTCTGAACTGTTATTCACATCGAACGATAAGTCGATAAGACGTAAAACACGAAAATAAAAGCGAATTGGTGGTTTCGCCCCTTGGTGGTTTCGCCCCACTCTACTCTATTATTAATTATGACAGAAAATATCGTTAGTCGCGATGAATTCGAAGCGACTATTCAAATTATTCAGGTAGTATGAAAAAAATGCGACAAGTAATAGATCACTGCGGAATAAAGTGCATGAGTTTAATGTAATTACGTCTCTTATGAAATGTGATGAAAAAAATAAAAAAAGCCACCATTACCACTATTCGAAATTGTACGAACTTTTTAAAATCGGAAGTGAAATGCGCGTGATAATGAAAAGCAGTGATCCTAGTCAACCCACAATTTTTATAGTAACAATTGAGGATTATTATAAGCTTTCGGAAGTACACGTTCTCACAGGTCATGGTGGCCGAGACAAGATGATGTTTTATTCCAAAGATAAATGGAAAATTTCTAAAACAGCGTGTCAAATGTTTGCTTCATTTTGCAAAACTTGCGTTAGAAAGCGCGCGGCTTAAAAAACAAGTGTAGTTATTAAGCCTATTGTTTCTGACAGATTTAATATGCGGGGACAGGTGGACTTTATAGATTTTCAGTCATGTCCTGATGAAGATTACAAGTGGCTGTTAAATTATCAGGACCACGCTACAAAATTTTTACATCTTCGAACCCTAGAATCTAAGCACGCAATAAATGTAGCGAAAGAGCTTAAAAAGATTTTTTCTCGTTGAGAGCTCCGCAGATACTGCAAAGTTATAATGGAAAAGAATTTGTAGCTGCAGTAATTCATGAACTTGTCTATGTTTGGCCTAATACGCGCATTGTTCATGGTCAGCTGAGAACATGCTGAGAACATGGATGTTGGACCATAATTCCACAAATTGGAGTGAGGGATGCTATGAAGTGCAGGTAACTTGTTTTTATTTATTTACTCATATGAACATTTTATTTTTTTAAATAATTTTTTATATTATTTATTTATATTTATTTATTTATATTAATAATACTGTTAAGTATACTACATTGTTTAGTTAACATATTTTTAAAATTCATTAATGTTTCTTATTATAGTGGCAAAAAAATACATCTTTACACTGTGTAATAAAGAGAACTCCTTATGAAGCAGAACTGGGACACATTAGATGTGGTTTGCAAACTACTTCCTTGCCCGATGAGATTTTAAACATCAAATTGTTACAAAACATGGTATTATAAAAGGGTGGTTTTCTAGAACCGACAGGCTAGTAGCCATCCAGCAAATTATTCGTCTACTGGCCTGGGCTTTCGTCTATTGGCCGGCTATTAGCAAATAGACTAGACTTTTAGCTAATGGCCTGATTTTTCTATCGGCCTACGACATATACACGTCATCCACTGTTTGGGCCAGTTTTTTTCATGACGTGTATATACGTCATCCACAGTCAAGGGGTTAATCTGGGATACATGTAGCAGTCGAGTACGTAGGATTTTTTTATTTTAATTTTTGTGGATTTGGCACCACATTTTGTGGAAAAATTTGACACTGAAATCTTGACTTTTTTGTTCAATGTGGTACCAAATCCACAATAATTGAAATAAAAAAAATCCAACGTACTCGACTGCTACATGTATTCCAGACTAAGAAAATATTTCGATTTTGGTTTTAGCTCAAACCGTTTTGCAGAAAACTTGCACGCCGATTTGCTACTCAAGAATATGAATTTTTTTCTTAAAAATTGATATTTTTTCTTCCAGAAGATTCGAATAACAATAAATATTTAAAAATTCTTTAATATCAATTTAATATTTTTTCTAAAGGTCTGCATACCTGTAAACAACCTGCTTAAGGGGTTACACCACTGTAAATGCCTCAAAAACAACGTTTTTTTCAGGAATTTTTTTTGAATGGAAGGAAATTACATATAGTTATAATGTTTTAGGAAGTTATTGACTGTATATTCAAGTAAAAAATTACAAATTTTTATTAATAAATATTCCAAAATGGCGGCGCAGGAACCATTTTAGTAATGCATATTTTTTCCCAGGAGCTCTACGGCAAGCAGTATAAAAAATGTAAATTTCAGTCTAGAAACAAATAAATTTTTTTTCTTAATCTACATGAGAATAGCTGCAGAAATACGTTGGGGATTTTAAAAATATTGATTTTTGTGTAATTGGCAAGCATTTGAAGAAAAAACTCATTTTTCGACCAAAAAAACGACACTTAATTGTTTATAACAATTGTGTAAATTAACTTATCAAAAAACCCCTACGTATTTCTGTTCAAAATTTAATTTTAAAAATGTAATAAAAAAACCTGATTGAAAATATTGAAAATTGTTTGAGTTATACTGCTTGCAGATTTCAAAAACTGTGTTTTGAGAAAAACGTGTTAAAAGAGCAACACTACTACAGCGGGCTGTAAGAAGCATTTGTTCAATAATTTTTTTTTAGTGTAAGGAAAGGAAATACAGTAACAATATTTTAAGTAGTTATTAACTTATATATTCAACTTAAAAATTACAAATTTTAATTAATAAATATTCCAAAATGTCCGCACTGGAGCCATTTTTGTAATGTATGTTTTATGTAAGTTAAAATTCTTCTCCGGTAAAAAAGCTTGAAATTTCAATGAAATCAATTTCAGACATGTAGGGGAGAGTGGTCCTAAGTTGGCCGCCTAAGAAAATTGGTCGAAATTAGTAACAAAATGAAATTTAATCACTTCGGCAAGTATATATTAGTGTTCAAAGATCGTTTTGCTATAATTTTGTGGTATTTAGAACGTTATAGAATGGCTTTTGTAGTCTTAATACAATAAATAGTGAAAAGCTGCATTTTGGACATTTCAGAAATAGCGGTCCTAAGTTGGCCACCACTTTTTTTTTGCTTGAAAATAAGAAAAAAATGCATATTTTTTTAATTACACAGAAATTTGACAACTTTGAGACACTTAGGATAATAAATACACATTATTTAACTATTCTTGTTGAGAAAATAAAGTATTGTTTTATTACAATATTATTACAAATAAATTATATTTTAAAAAAAAACATGAAAATCTCGTTAAAAATTAAAATTGAAAAAACTTAACGAAGTTATTAACACAAATAATAATGAAGTAAATTTATAATAATTTACAAAACTTTAATAACAATTAAATAATTATTTTAAAAAAAGGAAATTAATCGCTACTCTCGTCAGATTCGTAATACGTAGAATGTTTCTGTTGCGAGCAAGAGCGCAGATTTAATCCACTTGTGGATGGCTTCGGAGACCGGCGTTCTTGTAGTGTTCTCGCTTCAATATTTTTTGTTTAGTTCCTACATTGTATTTTCGCGGTCTTTCGCGCAGATTTAATCCACTTGTGGATGGCTGCGGAGACCGGTGTTCTTGTAGTGTTATCGCTTCAATATTTTTTTGTTTAGTTCCTACGTTGGTCTTTCGCGGTCTTCCTCGTGGTTTTTGTTTTCTGCTCTACGTTGACGATCCCGTTCTTTTGTAATGATACGATTTATTTCGTCATCAGATGTTAAAATCGTTGTTCGCCCTGGCTTCGGGCCTCGTTTTACACCTGTCGTTTTACGAGGTGGCGCCTTCGGAAATGGGGACAGACTTTCTAAGGTGGTATTTAATACCGTCGAGGATGAAGTCAGCAAGGGAAAATTAATGATCTCATTTGCCGTATTGTTTTCGGCGTTGTCCTGTGTCTCAACTTCTACTTCTGGGTTAGGTCGATTGGTCGTTGAGCTGGGTAAATAGTCTACATCTTGGAAAATGTCAGAATCGATTGGCCAAATACCCGTTGCTCTAAAACCCGATTTAATATTTATTTTAGTAACGCCAATTTCGAGTGCTCGGGCTACTAATGAAGGAATTTCAAAAATTTGAATCGAGCGACTAGGATTCATCCGCATAAATGATTCGAATTGTTTATTTAACGCAGCCTTGAAAGGACCGAAAACACTGACGTCTAAAGGCTGAAGTCGATGTGAACAATGAGGGGGAAAGGAAATAACATTAATTCCATTAGCACGACATTATTTGAGAACTGACAGTTCGCGATGCGTCTCATGATTATCCAGAAAAAGGAGAATAGGATTATCGACCGTGCATCTTGTGAAATTTTGAAATATTTTTAAAAATTTCAAAAAGAGTTCAGCAGTACTCCAACCAGATGGATTTGCACCACCGTCGCAACCAACAGGACCTCCATTAAGGAAATGTTGACTAAAGCGGACTCTTGGAAAGACGAAAAATGACGGAGCACGCATTCCGGCAGCCGACACTGCTTGGATGAATGTCACTAATTGACCACGCTCTCCTGACGTAATTTGCCCTACTTGCTTTTGACCGCATCGTGATATGACATGGACAGTTTTGTGCACAGTTGTTACACCCGTCTCATCGACGTTCCAAATGTTGTTAGGGGAAAATGGTATTTTGTCCATAACTTTTTCGTAATTAGCAAAAAACGCTGCCACATTAGTACGATTGAATGCGCTCACACGAGCCAAACTGGTGGCTTCTGGTTTCCTAAGAGACAATTTAGGATGTCGTTTCATAAATGAATTTAACCATTCTAATCCAGCAGATTGTTGATCGTCCCAAGTTTTTGGATAAACTATTTTAATTTCTTTTGCAAATTTATATGCCAATATACGAGATTCCTTCGCTGTCATACCAAAATAAATGTCAGACAAATGTAACAAATGTTTCTCCAAGGCCGTTTCTTGTTCTGTTGTGAAAACCTGCAATTAAATTCAAAAGGGATCATTCACAAACTACGTCATGCTTTTTCGGAATTATTTTTACCCCCTCCCCTCCTTTGTCACATTTTTTACATACGAAAAAAAAATTTTTCACACTTCGTCACACACAGCTTGACACCCCCCACCCCTAAGAGTGACGTAGTTTGTGAACGACCCCAAAAATAATAATGCATTAAAGAACTAAAAAAAAATTATTCACCGTCTTATGGCCTGGAGTTTTAATAATTAGATTCTCTAAATTGATTTCTGTTAGTATTGTGCTGTCATTTTCCTTTGGTTTTCCAACTTGATTTTTCTTCCACTGATATTGCAACGACGAGCGTTTAACTTTAAATTCTCGAGCAGCCTGTCTACAAGGCATACCAGACATCATTGCTGTTAACGCTTGTTGAATAGATGTCACATTTTTCACTGGAGTCTTCCGTTTAAAGCTGCGTCCCATAACTATAAATCAAAAACACAAAAAAAGCAAAACCTAAATAAAAACAAAAAAAATAGGGGGCCAACATAGGACCATCCTTTGGGGCCAACTTAGGACCACTATGTATTTTCACAAGTTTGGAATTATTGCACAAATATAAAAAATGTAATTAAAAAATCAACATAACCTCTTTTTACAGCAATAAATAAAGGAACTATCGCACACACTCATTTAGAAATTTGTAATTATTTACCTCTTGTAGCTGTTCCCGAAAAACAGGAAAAATTAAATTTGTATTGCCGTAAACAATATTATTGCACTCACAATGGCCAGAAAAGTTTAAAATTAAAATTACGACTATAAATTATGTCAATGTTTATCAACAAGTCACACCATGAAGTTACAGGTTAGACCCGAGCGCCATCTTTGAGAAACGCAGGGTGGCCAACTTAAGCCCACGGCCAACTCAGGACCACTCTCCCCTATAAATCCTTTTTTTCCTTATTCAAGAAGGTTCAAAAAATTTTTTAAGCTAATAAAAAAATAAAAAAATTTTTTAATGTCTACAGTGGTGTAACCCCTTAAATAAATATAAATATATATATATATATATGGGCCATTCCACGTCAACACAGACAGAGCTCTAAACAAAAATTGCTTTGATGGATTTAAACGTTCTAGGGCTTAAAAGATTTCTACGTTCATGTACTTTAAGATGCCGATGGGCGTTTTTTGAGAAATTCCATTTCCGATGCCAATAGAACTGTCAAAAGTCAAAAGGTCCAAAAATCTCAAAATACTTTTATGAATTAAAAGCAAAAAACAAGGTAAATAATTCTGTAACTCATTCTTTATCAGTTTTTAGGGTTCCCGAATATAAATCTAAAGTTTTTTTTTAAAAATCGAAAATGGCGAATTCAATATGGCGGACAAAATTCAAATTTGATCAGATTCGATTAAAACTTGTTACTTGAGGGTTTTTAGGGTCGCTGATTACGAATCTGAAGTCACTTTTTAAAAATTCAAAATGGCGGATCCAATATGGCAGAAAAAATTTTCAAATTTGATCCGATTCCCTTAGAACGTGTTACTCGGGGGCTTTTGGGGTCGCAAATTATGAATATGAAGTTACTTTGTAGAAATCCAAAATGGCGGATCAAATTTTTTAATTTGATTAGATTTAATTAAAAAGTGTTACTCGGTGGTTTTTAGCGTATCTGATTATGAATTTGAAGTCTCAAACACAAAGTAACTTCATATTCATAATCTGCGACCCCAAAAGCCCCCGAGTAACACGTTCTAAGGGAATCGGATCAAATTTGAAAATTTTTTCTGCCATATTGGATCCGCCATTTTGAATTTTTAAAAAGTGACTTCAGATTCGTAATCAGCGACCCTAAAAACCCCCGAGTAACAAGTTTTAATCGAATCTGATCAAATTTGAATTTTGTTCACCATATTGAATTCGCCATTTTCGATTTTTAAAAAAAACTTTAGATTTATATTCGGGAACCCTAAAAACTGATAAAGAATGAGTTACAGAATTATTTACATCGTTTTTTGCTTTTAATTCATAAAAGTATTTTGAGATTTTTGGACCTTTTGACTTTTGACAGTTCTATTGGCATCGGAAATTGAATTTTGCAGAAAACGCCCATCGGCATCTTAAAGTACATGAACGTAGAAATCTTTTAAGCCCTAGAACGTTTAAATCCATCAAAGCAATTTTTGTTTAGAGCTCTGTCCGTGTTGACGTGGAATGTCCCATATATACATAAATAAATAAATAAATAAATAAATATATAAATATATAAATATGTGACGCGATCTGAAGAAAGGGACCTTAGAAGCAAATCATTTTGAGGTTGGGTGAGAGTTACTTTTTTCTTGTTTGAAAGTTTCTTTTTACTTATTTCGAATTAAAATCAGTGTTTATTAAATATTTTAGTTTTAATGAAGATTTAAACTTCAATGATTTATATTGACAGTTGATCCTTTTTTTGTATTTTCATTTAAAAAATTGCAAACATAACCTATAATTTTTTGCTTCTAAGGTCCCTTTCTTCAGATCGCGTCACATATATATATATATTTATAATTGAACTTTCACATAAATTGAAATTTTCATACATTTTTAAGTTGAAATAGTATATTGTGTGGCAAGGGCGGAAAGTTGTCAATTCCTGGCCGAGTTCGAAATTTGCCGCAAGAGCGAATATTTTTGATAAATTTTACTTAAAAATTGACTCCGTTTTGATTCGAAGTAATAGAAAGTGACAAAATAATAATTAGTAGTATTTATTTAATACTGCTAAAGCAGCGGGCGGAAAAGTCGTTTTTTTTGCCCGCTAAGGCCATGGAGGCGGGCGGAAAAGTGATTTTTCCGCCCGCTGCTGGTAAGCGGGCGGAAAAGTAGTTTTTACGCCCGCTGTTGGTAGTCGGGCGGCAAAAGCTTACTTTCCGCCCGCTATGCATGCACGGAAAGTCGAGTTTATCGCGCATGTAGGACAAAAACATAATTTTTGGCCAAAAAGGTAACTTTTTAACTTGATTTAAATTAGATAAGATATATATTACTTATTTCTATAAATTTTTTTACATCAAACACTAAAATAGTTTTGCATTATATTAATTGGAAAGAATTATACAACCCTTCGAACAATAAATTTTATTTTTTAAATTTCTAGCGTTCTATGAATATTTAACGTATTTTTTTATTTACAATTTTATCAAATGGCATAAAAAGACACTTTTTTATTTACATATAAGATAAAATTTTGTTAATCAATTATTGCAGCTTCCTAATTAATTTGAAATTAAGTTCCAACTCATTAAATAAATATTTATAGATAAAATTTCGCACGTGACTAGATTTAAATTAATGTTTCTTCCGATTTCCACCACCAAATTAAATGAGAAATATGAAAAATTACTCTATAGATAGTACCTATACTTTAACTCACATATGCTCCTTTGTGCCCATTTGGATTTTAACAAGAAAAAAAAGTAAAAAAAATTTTGTCGTAAATATTTTGTACGACCATACCATTTTTATTTTTTGATAGACATAATCTTAAACATAAATGCAATTCTTCAACATTGATTTTTGTTTAAAATAGCTTAGATTAAGCATGTTGACTGTGTGTTTTTTATTTTATTAAATCTAAATGAGATGTTTTAAAGAGGTAGATTTAGAGGATTCGAAAGTTTTACCTCCAACGCGTTTAAATTCGTTTTATGCTTTTGTTTGTTGTGAAAACTATATTAATCGAATTTAAATATAGAAATTATTTTTAAGACGCCGAATAGGCCTTGCTAGCTTACTTGCCTCAGCAAAGCAAAAATCACTCACTTCGGAACCACTGCACAGTAGGCCAGAATCTACTAAAAAAGGCCAAATGTCAATTTCTTTATTATACTCCAATGATTTTTTTTCTTATTTTAAACAAATGCAAGTAGGTAAGGAATAATTTTCAGAAACATTTGAAGTAAAGTTTTAGGTTGTTGGATCCCTAAATCTGTAAAATATCTTAAAGTGAGATATTTACAAATAAAAATAGTTTGTTAAATATTTTAAAATAATTTTATAACGTAAAAACCTTTACTTATTAATTTTGTAATAAACATTATTGGCGACTAAAAATGTGCAAAGAAGAAAAATGAGATATCAAGTTTTATGAAAGTTGAATACTTTTCTTAATTTGATGTCCGCCATATTGGATCCGCCATTTTAAATTTTTTAAATCTGACTTCATATTCGTAATCAGCGACCCTAAAAACAATAGATAGCATATTTAGTAGGCATAAATTTCACGCTCTTTGAGAATTATTAATTTTGGCCAAAAACTATCCGATTCCAGCCCACTGCGGAATGTGTGATGAGATTAAACAATATTATATTATGCGTAATTAATTAAAATTTTTTTAAATTTATATCTTAAAAAATTTCAATTTAGGGTCAGATGGGGAAATAGAAAAAAGGGGTAAATCGAAACAGTAGTTATTTCAGTTAAATTAAAATTTTTTTAAATAAATACGACCTTTCATCTTGAAGCTTATATCACCTCCAACAAGTTCTAAGTAATTTCCCATTTTCCGTTTGTCAATTAACACCAGTATATATAAAAATATTTCTTATTGCATAAAAAATTGAAAATCAAAGAAGATATCCTTTCACTTTTTTGACTCGCATTTGGAAAAAAATAAACTAAAAATTCATACTAAAATTTATAATTATCTCCTATTAATACTACAATAAAAACCAACTTTGATTTTTTCATTTTGCAAACTTTAATAAAAAAAATAGGATACTGTTTCTAATTACCCCTAAAAACTGGAAATTCGGGGTAAATAGAAACAGCAGAAATTTCAATAATACTTCTTATAATATAAATGAGAAAATTATTTCTATCAAACTACAACACTATTTTCAGCATTATATATGAGAATGAGAGAGAATAGAAGAGAAAAAGAGAAAACAAACCTTTATTTGTGTAATGTGTTTCAACTTTTGGCATGGTTTATTATTATTAAACTTATGTAATGCATTATTATTTATTAGTTTGAATTATTTTATAAATAACACAATTTTTTATGTAATTTTTTGTATTTTTTAACATTTCCATACTTGAAATTGATTTTTTCTTAAATTTTGTAAGAAATAATGAACTGTTTTTATTGACCCCTAAATGTTTGCAAAGTTGAAAAATTTAGGAGTAAATAGAAAAACAAAAAAACCGAAAGTATTCTGATTTAAAAGAAAAAACTTATGTTATTGGTGAAACTTAGCAAATCTGTTTCTATTTACCCCAACTGACCCTATAATCTTTTAAAATTTAATTATTTGTAAAAATTTCAACTACAACTCTTCTAACATTAAATAATTTTCTAAAATTTAAAACACAAATTCATTTCTAAATTAAGTATCTTGAATAATTTTTGGAAAGTTTATTAAAAGTTGAGTTATTCAAGAAAGAAAACGAAAATTCACTTAAAATAAAATTTATAAATTTAATTGTCTTAAATTTAATTTTACAAAATTTCGATTATTTGAAAATTTATCAATGAATTTTTATTAACAAAATTAAGCTAATTTTAAGGTTTCATTTAAAACTTTTTAAAAGATGAATTTATCAGAACTTTAAAATTTAATTGCTTTAAAAAATTTCAATTCAATATACCTTTTGAAAGATACGCCCATGAATATAGTACTTTAATATTATAAATTAACACTCTTCACGGAAAAAAAGTACGTGAATCCTTTCTTGAAAGTGCTTGACTTTTGGATGGGACACAAAATACAAGGCTGTTCCATATACTTTTTATTAGAAAATATAAGAAAGTCCTAGAATTATTCTAGTACTAGTATGGGCAACAGTGTTTTTTAAATTTTAACGAAAAGTCATTTGTTTAGTTTTATAAAGTACGTGAAAGATTAGTTGACTGCGCTTGAAAATTCTGTAGAGCATGCGCAGTGTGCGTTGCGCGTTTCTACCCAAGGTAAATGCCAGCTGATCGTCTGTTTCCATTTGTGTTAATTTCAGATGTGAATATACTATTATTTTATGAAAAACAAATAGTGTTAATATATATTTGTCTTCAAGAATTGACTTTCAAAAAAATATTTTTTATTTTGTGTTTCTCACAAAACAGAATGTTATATAAGTCTCAGTTTTCAGTGAAATAGCATGTCTCAGAAGTCGTGAAAAATTTCACCATGTGGTATATAAGAACAATTCGATACGTACTTATTAGTGTTAAGTGTGTGTTTATATTTAAGTTATACGCGAATATATGTGTGTGTTATAGGTTAGTTCATAAGTGTTGATGAACGTCGAAAAGTGATATAATAATTGTTCTTTGTTTTTGTGATTAATTATCCAAATATGTGAATGAATGAGTGAATTTTAGAAAAACTGTGTGAACAAGTGGAAATTATTTTTTTTATTTTACAGTTTTTTTGAAAGTCAATAAAATTCTCAAGCAAGGTACTAGAAATTCTCATTGACTGCTTTTGAAACTCTCATGCAAAAGTACTAGACTGTTTTTAGTATTTTGTGTCGCATCCAAAAGTCAAGTACCGAGTCAATGAAAAATTCACGTACTTTTTTTTCCGTGTACTAATTGCATTCAAATTTCTACTGAATGACATGATTTATTTTTATAAGATTATAAATATGGTATAAATAACTGTACTAATTTGCCATTATTTAATATGTGACGCGATCTGAAGAAAGGGACCTTAGAAGCAAATCACTTTAAGGTTATGTTAGTGTTAGTTTTTTGTTGATTGAAAGTTACTTTTTACTTATTGCAAATTAAAATCAGTATTTATTAAATATTTTAGTTGTAATAAAGACTTAAACAATAAAGACTTAAACATCAATGATTTACATTGACAGTTGACCCTTTTTTTGTATTTTCATTTAAAAAATTTCAAACATAACTTATAATTTTTTGCTTCTAAGGTCCCTTTCTTCAAATCGCGTCACATATATCTATCCCTGCACGGTTGTCTAGAAATTATACACTTTCAAATATTAATTTTTTTAATAGTAGTTTCTTAAGATTTACCTCTTCATTACGCAGATTCATATTAGACTAATAAGCTCACCTAAGCGTTGATTTCATAACTATTATTGTATAATACATTGGTGCGATTTTCTACTTTCACTTTGACTTTGGATTCGATATTGACTTTGACATTGACTTTTGAAATTAACTTTAGACTTTAATATTAACTCTGACATTGACTTTGACTTTGACGTGGAAAGAAAGTTGGAATATCCCTGAGTTATTCATAAAATTCTTGTAAACGTCTTAAATGCCGTGTCGTTAATTCTCTTTCAATTTAAATATTTGTTAATGTTAAAAATACTATTTTGTGTTTTATTATATAATCCATAAGCTATAAAACAATCAAATATTAGCTTTTTCCTAATAATATTAAATAAATGTTTTATTTGAAAATAATTAAAAAATAAATACAATGATCTTTTTCTTATGATTTGTTTCCCGTGTAGAAATTTGTCACGTATCTGTAACGTAATGTGTAGTTTCACTATTTACTATCTAGTTGCCGTACCGTGAAATGTTGTAGTAGCTACCTAGTTAACGCTTCGGACATCAAGTTTCTAGATAGTTTCACTATCTATACTATCTATACCCGTATTATTCATATTAACACTCCTAATTCCAAGAAATTTATCATAGAAATTTAGTTAGCTTAAAAATAGTTCCATAATTGGGAAGTTTATCTTATTTCACTAATTTTTTATTTCTAAAAATTTTATTTTCGAAAATTTCAAGTTTTATTAAAAAAATTATTAACTCGTTAATAATTATAATAATATTTAATAATAATTAATAAATAGTGAAAATTAAAGATCACTCCGAGTCAAGTTTAATAATAATTGATTAGTTGAATAAAAAAATAACATAAATTATTAATAATTTTAATTAACTGAGAGTATTTAATTTCTTTTTGTTTAACATTTATAAATGATACTAGTAGTTGATTAACTAATTATATTTATTAATAATACTAATAACTATACCAACTTCAGTATAGTTTTACGTGATTGGTTTTACGAGATGCTTACCATACAGTTTCTATCTCGTTTATATATTTTGACAAAGTCAATGTCTAAAGTTAATATCAAAGTCAATATCGAATCCAAAGTCAAAGTGAAATTACAAAATCGCACCCCAGATTATGGTTTGCAACTTTTAGATTGTAAAAGTACTATGTACGAAAGGGCTTATCCCGTATATTGGTTAAATAAAATAATTTTTCTCCTCTTGATCAAAAAGATAAGTTTTATATAAAAGCGTGTTTTTAAGAGATTAAAGTTTTACAATTTAAAAATCTTTTTCTCTAAAAATTGTAAAATTCAAGCAAATGATATATATTATTGGCCTGTGAAAAAACGGGCACGAGACGAATAATATTTCTTTAGTAGAGATATTTTCTTCCACGTGCATACTAACGAATTTTAGCAATACGATTCGAAATTGAATTCAGAAGAAGCGAACGAGGAAATTCGAAGCGACAGGCTGCAAAAAATAATTTTGTTGGGAACGATGCTCTAGAGTCGTGACAGAAAATCGAAGCTCAGAAAAATATTTACGCTCCCTTCTGCATTCGAAAGTAATCTCGTGACCGTATATATGTATATACATATATATATGCATCATCGTCCTCCACTGACTTTAATTTTGATATCGATCCAATCGGATTTCGCACATATATACGCTTATACATGAATTGTCGATGAGGAAAACACGCGTGTGATTCAGAAGCTTCGTTACATTACGCGAATATTATTATGTGTGCTTTGCGTGATATGCGTTATATTTCTCATCTCATGTTATTCCCACCCTATTAATTTTCTACTCTTTAGCTATTAATTTTCGTGTCATCCACGCCCGTTTTCCGGACACTGTAGCACGTTTCTCTTACAAATAGTGTATTTTCCGATAGAGAGGTTTTTGTTCACGTAATATTTTAATATTACACACCTAAAAGATATGTAAATATATAGGACATACAATCTACCTACATATGGATACAGTATTATTCTGCTGCTTACATGCTTTAGGTTTTCCTTCTCCATGCTTTTGACCTCATTTCTAATTTCCTTATGTTGTTATTTGTTTCTTTCTTTCTGTTACATAAAACAGGAAATTTTATTTTATGAAGAGCGAGAGGCTTAGTTTAAAATCAATAATTTTCTATCACGTGTGAAAATTTCCCTCTACATATTTATATTTAAAATTAGGCTTAAAAATTCAAAATCAGGTAAATGTAAAACTTTCTAGAGTCCTCTTTTATATTAGAGCTACAGTATTTTATTTTTTCAGCAAAAGCTAATTGAATGTAGTGTAAATGAAGAAATAGAAAAATTGACAATAATTGAACATTCTATTCTAACAGCATCCGGATATTCTATGGATTTTCTACGGATAATCATTGCTTCAGGGAAATTAAGATATTCCTAGAATGTCCCAAGGATTAACATTTGGGTTACAATTATTTGTAACAAAACAATACATTTTAGAGAGATCTAACACATGGTTGCCACAAAATCTAGATTTCAAAATTCCAGGCTTTTTCCAGGTTTTCCAGGTCAAAAATATATTTAAAATTCCAGGTTAAAATTTAGGAATTATTTGTGATGAAAAAACAAGTATTTTACAAATCAGTGTTAACAATATTCATTATTATGTAGTTATAAATTAATGCCCCCTTAAACAGTTAAAATCACAGGCATTTTTATGTCAAAGTGAGACAATAATACTCACTTACCTATATAAGGGTAATTTTTCTGAAAGTGCTACTTTTGATATTCGATTTTTTAATTTATTTTTTTTAAATTATATGGTTTTTTCTATTGAAACTACTTTATTTCATACTCAAGAGTAAAAATTTAAATTGCGCAAAATTAATTTGAAAATATTAAAGTCTTTCTTCTTTGAATTTTACTAGGGCCGATAAGTTAAATTTGAATATTTATAAAAGTAATAATATTCCTCCTTTTTATAAATAATATATATACAAAAATTAAACATCAGATCTTTAACTTTATTTTAATGTGCATTAAAATTTTTTTTAGAATATTTTTAATGTATAAAAACATCATTAATCATCATGATGTAATTTTAACTTAAATTGAAGACAAAATTTAAACATTTTTATCACATATAAAACGGAGGTCCAAAAATTTTTAAAATACACATAATGATAGAAAAAACATTGTATTTTCTGGCACTATTTTTAAAAAATTTCTAAGAATTTGAAAAAAAAACATAAAAATTTAGTTTTCTTATAAAATTCCTATTGGAGAAATGTTAAATAGTATATTAAGCAACAAGGGCATAAAGGCAGCCATTTGTTTACGGTGATTTTTGTGACACGAGTGGAGGTCGAGGGCGCCGTAGGCGCCCCGAGACCGGAACGAGTGTCACAAAAATCAACGTAAACAAATTGGCTGCCTTTATTCCCGTGTTACCTACGATATTTTTTATTCCTAATGCACAAAAGTGGCGATTTAAGATAGCAGACGACAGGGAGTAAAAGTCATTCACTTGTTCGACTTGTATGAAAATGGCGGCCTTTTTTTTACCTTGGGCAAAAAAAAGCATGGGACCAGCTGTTTTTTTGCCCTTGGGGAAAAAAAAAGTCGCCATTTTCATACGATCGAACAAATGAATGACTTTACTCCCTGTCGTCAGGTATCTAAAAGCGCCATTTTTGTGCATGTGGGATAAAAAAGACTTTGGAGATGAAATTATTTTAGTTATTGCATAAATTCAGAACAATCAGTCATAATTAGAACATTCAAGTCAATTCTAAATTAAATAATTTTTATCTTTAAACGTTGTTCAAATTCTTGAACAAAAAACAACTAGTATCAAAAAATTTTGACAATCGTAATACTAATAAAGATATAAATTCCTTTTTTTAGAACAATCTTAACAACATTTTTCACAGTTTTAGTCAATAATTAAAAAGAAAAATTAAATTAATTTAAAGAGAAGATAACATGTAAAAGGAAAATTGTATGTCAACATTTTTAAAAAAAATAACATGTTGAATGTAATTTTTCTTAATATCTTTCACTAACCAAAAAAAAAAATTCCAGAAATTTGTTCAAATTCCATGCTATTTCCAGGTTTTCCATACTCTTTTTCAAATTCCATGCTATTTCCAGGTTTTCCAGGTTGTGTGGCAACCATGTGACAGTAAGACAGAAAAGAGGGAATCAGAACGTTTTTCTTTGTAGAAATTATTCTCAGTTCTATTAATTTCAAATTCAACATATACTTTATATGCACCAATCGATTTGTCTTGATGTAAAGAATAAAAACTTTGCTTAGTCTTCCTGTGTAAAGAATAATATTTTATTGTACAGCAACATAATTTATAATTTATAAAAATTAGAAGAGAGTAGGCTACATTAAACCAGGTTTTTTCTAAAATCCAAATATTAATGAAATTTTAGAAATTTTGATTAGTTTTTTGTATCAAAATAAAACTAAAGTACTCCTTTAGTTAATACATACGTTACAAACACAAATTATTATGATTAAATAATGAAATTTAATTTTTTTCTAACCACCCGGTAAAAAGGTGTGGATTTAAATCGATTGAAATGATTACAAGTATAGCTGAATTCTCGCAATCATTTTAATCCAAACGAATGACGTTTTTGTCCATCAATAAATTTATTCCAATCACACTAATCTATTTGAACACACTTAAATTCAGTTGAATTCCTTTTAACATTTTAAATCTTTTAGAATGACGAAAAATGATATCAATTTGATCCAGTTTAATGCTGTCTAGAAATTTTGAAAAGTGAGATCATTTGAATGCTTTCTCGAACGTAAACATTGTTAGCATTTTAATTTTTTTGGATTGAAATGGATTAAACTGATTACAAATATGGGTATGAATTCTTAATCATTTTAATCCAAACCAATGTCGTTCTCGCTTTTTTTGTGATATCATTTTAGTTCCTTTTAATACACACCTTCTTACCGGGCAGTTACACTTTTCTTATTTTGAAGGAATGTGTGACTACATTGAACCACCTCTAATAAAACACTACAATTTACTTCGAAAATAATATTTCCAATTACACATTGCAAAAAATCTTTTTTTCCACTTAAAAAAATAGAAAATTGTTGTTAAATAGTTATTATTTGTTATTATAAGATATTAATATATTTTGATGTCAGTTTAGGTAGCATAAGTGACAGTTTAAGTTTATTACGTTGACAATTGTAATGAAAGCAAGTCTTCCAGTATTTTTCTTACTAGTTAGTAGAGCAGACAACTTTACCTTTCATAAAATTGAAAATACGCTGTAAATTCGGGTGGTTCAATGATGCCGCACTCACTGTATATACATGACGTTCACAACAAAAATTGTTTATGATAAATTTATGTAATATTTAAAATTCTTTATCACATCGGAATATTGAACTTGACACCCTAAGCGAAATAAATCACAAGTTCACTAATTTTTAGAACTTCCTATTTCAATAAACAAACTTCATTATGTTTCCAAAAAATTTTTTGTTTTGTACGTGAAAAACAGTTTTTTTAGTTTTTCTTTGTAAATAATAAATCTACGTGCCAGAAATTTTTGGACATAATCTGTTTCGGTAATACTACCTTATATATTGAATAAGAAAAAATTTCACTCAGTCATTTCTCAGAAAATTGAAGTAGTTCACTGTTGACGCTAGTTCAATGTATAGCCTACTCTCCCCTAAATGAATTTTTTGTGATTAATTATATAAATTTTTTTCTATAAGTTTTTCATGATGGAACATGATTATGAAGAATTAAATGAATGTTTAATAAAATGCGAATTTTTCGGCTTTAATTGTAATTAATTCTATAAATTCAAATACAATATATATACTTTATTTATATACATTAATCAATTCGTCTTGATGTAAAGAATAAAAATTTTCATTAGTCTTCCTGTAAAGGCCGTTTATTATTTTAAACAAAAAAAGTAAATCAGTATATAAAAATCTTAAGTAATGGAATACCCAGGATTCTTCTAAGTTTAGAATAGTCGTGACTGAAAAAATCAAAAGACAACCTTAATCATCTTGCAACAAATCGCATGAATTTGTTCTGTACTTTTGCGATTTTATTAGAAAAAGCCAGGGGGTCGATTACGTAATTTTATTTTCACGTTCATATTCATTCTCACCTTCACTTTGACACATTTATATTTCCACTTTCAGTTTCACTTTAACAGATTTATATTTTCAATTTCACTTTCACTTTGACACATTTCTATTTTCACTTTCACTTTGACAAATATCTATTCAGGCGAAATACCTTAAGTAAAAATGAAGTTGGGAATAAAAGTAAAAATAAAAGTTGATTAAATTAAAAATCAAAATAAAAGTGATGATCTAACTATTAAACCTATTATTTTCTAATATTTCACTTCGCGAATTTTACGTTACAAATTAATTTTGATTATTTAATTTGTCGATCAACCCTTCTGTTAGGGATAAAATATAAACCTCCGATCTAATATTATAACGCTGTATTGCGGCAGGAACAAATTCAGACTCATTAGTTTAATCGATCTGAGTTATGGATCACACCCCGAAATTGCTTCAAAATGTTAAATATTAGGAAAGCTTGAAAATTCCTAAGGTGTTATCCATACTCTTTGACTAATTTAAAATTTTTTAAATATTATTAAATATTACTGTAACGAAGAAAAATTAATCAAAACTATTAGGTATTTGAATAAAATTAAAGATAATAAACAGCAAATTGTTTCGCAATGAATTTCACATCGGAATGTAATCACATGGTTTTTTTGTAAATAAAATACAATTCTTAGTGAAATTTAAAGAAAAGAAAATATAATAACAAAATCAGGTTTCTACGAAGTGATCTGATGAAAAGAATAATATATAGGTGATATATGCCGGACCTACCGTTATCTTGTCAGTTTGTGACAGTGGGTCTTCCTGATCGACAGCTAGATGATTTGAATAATTGGTTTTTGAGATAGTATTAACTCGCCACCTAGCCTCACTTTACCATAATCAATTACACAGCCACACAAAATAAAAAAAGTGTCGGGGTTGGAAGATCAGAGTACTCTATCCCCATGTATTTTGGGCCGCTGAACACGAATCCGGTGTCCGTTTTGGTCCAGCACGTGTACGTTTTTTCCTAACCTCAAAAAACGTGTCAAATTTTTTGTGGTATACAAATTTTTTTAAAAATTGATGGATTTTGATAAAACTTAGTAGCTAGGGGTTTTTGAGGTTGCTAATTACGGATAATGAAGTCAGATTTTCGAGAATCAAAATGTCGGATCCAAAATGGTGGATGAAATTATTTAGATATTGATAATTTTTTAGAAATTTTCTTTAAAGTTGATGGTTTTGATAAAACTTGGTACCTAGGGGTTTTTGAGGTCTCTGATTACGAATATGAAGTCAGATTTTCAAAATTCAAAATGGCGATTTTCGCTACAATTATGAGATTGTATGTCAATATCAGGTTGTTTTCTTGTAGTATTGTACTCTATATCAGCCAAGTCACCAACTAAAGTAGAGCTGCGGTTGTATGATGACGATGACTGCAGGCCCGCTTTCTCACCCTGACCAGACGCCGATACTGCGGTTCCGAGCCGCTGCATCGTAATACGTTTTCTACGTGTGTCTGCCATGACGGCATCAAAGCCATTCGCTATCAGCAACCCGAGTAGCTACCAGATACCAAGATTCATAAAAATGCAACAGATTTTCAAATTCTCATCATCTAATTTGATTTTCAAAAATCTGACTTCCTATTCGTAATCAGCGACCTCAAAAATCCCTAGATAACATGCTTCATCAAAATTCATCAATTTTAAAATAAATTCGTCCGCCATTTTGAATTTAAAAAATTTGACTTCATATTAGTAATCAGAGACCTCAAAAACCCCTAGGTACCAAATTTTATCAAAATACATTAACTTTTACAAAAATTTCTAAAAAATCATCAATTTCTAAATAATTTCATCCGCCATTTTGGATCCGCCATTTTGAATTTTAAAAATCTAACTTCATATTCGTAATCAGCAACCACAAAAACTTCTAGCTACCAAGTTTTATCAAAATCCATCAATTTTTTAAAAAATTTGTATACCACAAAAATTTGACATGTTTTTTGAGGTTAGGAAAAAACGTACACGTGCTGGACCAAAACGGACATCGGATTCGTGTTCAGCGGTCCAAAATACATGGGGATAGGGTACTCTGATCTTCCAACCCCGACACTTTTTTTATTTTGTGTGGCTGTGTTATGTATATATAAAGTTTTAAGTTATAAATAGTTTCAAAATTGCTTTTAAAATTAAAAATCTGTCTTAAAATCACAATTTATAAGAATTCTTATTTCACTATTTATAACACATTTCTTTAAAGGAAGTTTAATTTTTTGTCTGCAGAGGGTGCCAAAGTTGGTTTCGCTTCTCTGCAGAGCAAATCGGTAGGCATAGATAGATAAAGTTTGAGAGTGCATAGGATATTTTAATAATAAGGGAATGTCTCCATGATTAAACTCCTTTTTTATTTACACCACTAAAATTTTTCTTTATACCTCGGTCGAAAGTATACGTACTCCCTTCTTCGATTTCGCAGCATAAAGTCGAACATTTATGCTTTGATTGATCTACGCACTCGCCCTCTAATTGTCGCAAATGGACAGGTTCCGTGGGAGAAAAAGAATTCTCTGTCGGTGAAAATACTACTACCGGTAAATACGAAAATTGCGAGTTCCATGTAAATTTAAAGAATAATTGTTATTGACATATAAAATGAGACGAAAAATTAACAACAATACTTTATATTCTATTAATTTATTATTCACAAGTTCTTAAAATCCAAATATACAAAATTTATAATTATTTTCAAAAATTACATATTTTAGTAAACATTAAAGACTTTAATTGTAATTGTAATTTTCTTAAAAAATAAATTAGCTAAAATAGTATACGTATATTACACGGGCATAAATTTCGAAGCCCTCCATTGTGCTATACTATACTATTTCAGTGAAGAAGATTTAATTTAATTGTCTAAAATCAGATTGTGTTTCAGTTTAAATAAACAATTTTACAAACGTGACAAGTTTATTACATTTATGGACATCAATTATATTATTATTTTAAATAAATTGCTCAGTACAGAGAACAAAGGTACCTATGATTTTATAATATCTAATTAATTATTTTTTTCAATTTTTAAAATTATTTTCTATTGTAATATTAATACCATGAATATTTATTCCAGGATACCTATTTTTAAACTATCTTTTTTTTAGTCAATTTTTATATTTATTCATGAATCATGACCATTGACTTTTAACCTTTAAATTGACACATAAACATTATAACCTAAAACATTTTTAGACAATGTTAAAGTAGGATTTAGAAATTTAATTTTAATTTTTAAAACTTTAACTTATGTGTCCTTCGGACAAAAGAAATTGTAAAGGTAGTGGATTTCCCCTCTACTTAGTTATTGATTCAACTAAGAGGTTGAGAACCCTACTCTTGAGTAAAATGAGAAGATAGGAAAATAATTTGGATGTTTAAATTAAAATGCATTATTAAGATGAAAACAATTAATGTATATATTTTGCCCAAAGTCCCTATTACAGATAAATCTAATTTTATGTGTATAAAAGAGAGTATTTTGTATACGTGTGAATAAAATTGTAGTGTGTGTTATGAGGTGTAAGATTTTTATACTCACTACTCAGTAATTTAATCTCCTTGAAATAGTAATTCAAATGACACTTTCTAACTTTGTAAATTTTAAGTTGCTTTTCCGAAAAACTAAAGAAATACCTAATTTAGGTTCACTAGATTGATATTTCGTTTTGATCTTTAACCCTTTAACGCCGGGATGGACACTTTTTTTGAATCATTTTCAACATTAATTATTTTGGTTATTAGACATGTAGAAAATTTTCAAAAATAACATTTTCTGACGTATTTTTTATCGCTCTTTCAGAATCTGTCATCAAAATTGGAAAAAACAAAAATTCCTAAAAGTTATGGCCATTTTTTTGGAAAAAAATCCAAATTTTTGACATTTTTGATTCAAAAATGATTTTTTTTCATGTTAGCAGTAACCAGAAAAATTGTTTATCATAAAATATCGCGTCCACAATATCCAAGCTTCAAAGTTATGAACCATACATTTAAAAATTTCAAGATGTCAGATCCAAAATGGCGACAAAAGAATTTTTTTTCCCCAAAATTGACACCCTGTGGACTTTTTTTTAATTCTCCTTTTATCTTCAAGACATTGTACTTGAATGTTTTTTGGGTCGCTGATTACGAATATGATGTCAGTTTTCAAAAATTCAAAATGGCGGATCCAATATGGCGGACGAATTTTTAAAAAATCATCAGATTCACTTGAAACTTGTTACTCGGGGGTTTTTGGGGTCGCTAAAAACGAATATGAAGTCGGTTTTCAAAAATTCAATATTCCGAATTTAATATGGTAGTGAAAATTTCAGAGAAAGATTAGATTGTGTTAAAAGTTTATACGTTCTTTAAAGAAACCATGTCTTACTGGTGTTTTCAATAAAGTAAGAAACAATATGTAACCGCGTCCGAGAATAGGGACATTATGAACAAACTCAACTTTTTTTAAGTGAAAATATTTTATTTGTTTAAAGAATTGAAATTACTTTTTTAACCCAGGACTACATGCATTTTAAGGAGCTTAAAGTGTAAGACACTGTCAAAATAAAAAAAATCAATTTTTTGTCCATAAGGTCTCTTTTCTCAGATGGGGTCACATATACTTTCTAAAGGAAATGCAATTCAATGATGTTGTAAAACAACTGACTGCAAAGACTAACTAATAGACAATTCATTTAGCTAAATGAATGAAGTAAGAAATTATCCGTCAAATTGAATTGTTGAAATCTGTCTTGAGATTCGGTATCAGCGACCCCAAAATACCCCGAGTAACAAGTTTCAAGTGAATTTGATAATTTTTTAGAAATTCATCCGCCATATTGGATCCGCCATTTTAAATTTTTAAAAACTGGCATCATATTCGTAATCAGCGACCCCAAAAACCCCTGAGTAACAAGTTTCAAGTGAATTTGATAATTTTTTAGAATTTCGTCCGCCATATTGGATCCGCCATTTTGAATTTTTGAAAACTGACATCATATTCGTAATCAGCGACCCAAAAAACATTCAAGTACAATGTCTTGAAGATACAAGGAGAATTAAAAAAAAAGTCCACAGGGTGTCAATTTTGGGAAAAAAAAATTCTTTTGTCTACATTTTGGATCTGCCATCTTGAAATTTTTAAATGTATGGTCCATAACTTTAAAGTTTGGATATTGCGGACGCGATATTTTATGATAAAGAATTTTTCTGGTTACTGCTAACATGAAAAAAAAATCATTTTTGAACCAAAAATGTCAAAAATTTGGATTTTTTTCCAAAAAAATGGCCATAACTTTTAGGAATTTTTGTTTTTTTCCAATTTTGATGACAGATTCTGAAAGAGCGATGAAAAATACGTCAGAAAATGTTATTCCGAAAATTTTCTACATGTCTAATAACCAAAATAATTAACGTTGAAAATGATTCAAAAAAAGTGTCCGTCCCGGCGTTAAAGGGTTAATATCCTTTTTATTGCACAAATTCAAGACTTAAACCACGTAAATAAAGGCTGTCTTTAAAAAATATATTTAAATTGATATTCTTTTAATAAAATTACTTTTATTTTATTCTTGCTGATACTAGACTTTTTCAATATTCTCTTTTAATTCTTTTACTTTTTTATATCTCTTTCATGAATTCTTTATATTTATTCTTTATTTACTTTATTTTCAATATTCTTTTGCAATTCTTTAATTATTTTTCACTTGTTACTTTTATTAATTATTTATATTCAATATAACTTTTAAATTCAACCTTTCTTTACTTTTTTAAATTATTTTATATTATTCTCAATTATAATTCACTTTACTGAATAAACTTTTTATCAAACCCTCATAGCTTTCTGAGAAATTCCCTTGCTCAGGGATTCCAACTTTAATACTGATCTTCACGATCAACACGGCCAATTGCCTGGCCAAAACTGCCAGCTACAGCTACAGGTGACTACGACCTGGACTAAACTGCGGGCCTAAACTGCCCGGGCTACCTGCCGGCTACCACGGCCTGGCTTAAACTGCCCAGATTTCCTAGTGTCAATCAATTTTATTGAAAGACGATTTAGTGGGGAAATCGTGTGTTAAGTTTATTGCACTTGACTGTTGTTAAGCCAATTCTGCAAGCTTGCAGATTTGGGCTGTGGCGCGATCCGAGTTCAGTGATTTAGATGCACCACTCCTTATATTGAGCAATTTACTTTTCATATTTTCTAACTATTCCTCAAAAGGGTCAATAAACTGTTTGTCCAAGAAAAGGAATTTATAAAGATATACCGTGTTTTATTCTTAGGTTTTTTCACCTCAAAATTGTGAAACTTAAAGGAATGTTAAATTCCATTAAATCTATTATTTACATAGAATTAGATTTTTATCCGATTAAAATACTTTAGATTAAAATATTTAAAAAGAAGAATGTCCCTTTGTGAAATTACAAAGGGTTGTTTTTGTGTAAATGTTTCAGATGTGTTAACAAAATCTTGTGTTTGAATTAATGATGTACGTAATTTTAGTTTGAGTATAATTAAAAAAGATATTAACAATATAAAAAGTTACGGAGTTCGGCCGTAACAGACCAATGGGTCATGTGACTTTATATTAATTAATACATGGTTTGTAAAAAAATATTTACTTATTTCATTTTCTTACCGGTAAAAAATGTCGAGTTATCGTCTCATTATTTTATTTCATAATTTTTTCTGTAGATCTGATGAGGATACAGTATACTGTATCAAACCGCGTAACTAACGTAAAAAATATACTAAAACCATTAGGCCAAACAAAAAAGTTTAAGATCTTTGTTATTTAAATTATATCGCTTTCTACAAAAATTTATTTCAACATTATTAGATTTATGTTATATTTATTCCCATGTATAAATTTCCCTAAGTTTCCTTATCAAAAATTGAATTCTACTAAGAATCTTGTAAGGAAAAAAGTTTCTTCCTTGTTTTTAATGGTCATTTTAGGTTATTTAGAATCAATTTAAAAATGTAAATAATAAAATTCAAAAATATATAAAGAAAAAATACTATTATCATCATTTTTAAATAAAGAACATTAATTAAGTGTGAAAATACTTACAACTAAGTAACAATAAAGTCACAAAAATAGATGAATTAAAATTTCATAATCGAAAATTTGATAGTAGTAGTATAGCTAACTATACTTGTTAGTATATACTGTGGAATAAAGGAGTGTGGTGAACAATAAATTTGACACGAATATTTCACTTTTAAATAACAAATAAATATATATAATTTATTCAATAGTAATTCATGTGATCAGTCGAGACTGGGTAAAACGTAATCGACAAAAAGAAACGTATAACTCGAAGACCCAAGCCAAACTGATTTTACAAAGATGGCAAAAATGCATTTTTGCCGAAAAAGGTAGTAGACAATAAATTGTAAAATAATATGGTGGGAGGTAAGAAGATGTTTTCGAAAAGAGTATACATTTTTCTTAAACATAAAAAAATGTAAACCTAAATCGGTAAACTGTCGCCCGAGCGTTAATCCGGGTAGAAAAGCAGTTAAACTCTAAACGGCCGATACGGGGTAATAAAACCCTACGGTAAAATGTGCAAAACAACTGCTGGGTTAAATAAAATAGAAAGTGTTTGGAAATGAAAATTGAAAAGAAAATCATAAATTTCTGTATAAAATTTAATCTTAAAAACCTAAATAAATAAATAGTAAAAACATCTCATGCGCCACAGTACCCCCTTACCAGTGATAGCGATATAATATAAAAATTAGTGTTAATAGTTGCATTAATGTTATTTTAAGAATAAAGAATAGTACAATGTAAAATAAACACACTCATACTGTTTATAATAATGAAAACACATCGCTCATCCTAAACAGAAATAATACAATTTTAATTAAATCCTTCTTGTAAACGATCAGGAAAAAGCACAGATCTTTTTAAACAAGAAGAATAGTATATTAAGTGATAAGTGGCTAAAAGGCGCCATTTATTTACGAGACTGATGTTTTCAGTACGAGTCGTAGGCGAGGGCGCCGAAAAAGCCCGAGACGGAGACGAGTGCTGCAAACATCAGTCGAGTATATAAATGGCGTAGCCACGTGTCACTTACGATATTTTTTATTCCAAAGGCACAAAAATGCGTGTAATGATAATTTACAACAAGTAATGTTAAGTTAGTTATGCCTGCACCACACACACATTTTTTTTAATGCCGTGCGAAAAACAAGTGTCAGAGACTAGTGAACCAATATACATTCAATCGTACATGCACGTTTTGTCGCGCGGGCGATTCGGGGGTACCCCCCGACGGGGTCCAGGGGCGGGGCCCCCCGACTGCAAAAAAACCTACGCAAAAGATTAACTTTTAATGACAGTCTAAAAGTAAACAATTTATTTCATTATAAATGTTAAAAAAAAACTGTAATGTAGCCTACAGGTAAAACAGTGCTTCGGGGGGCGAAGCCCCCCGGAACAAAATGCCATAAAATATTTTCTTTAATAACGACAGTGCTTAAGAGCAGTTTTCATAGGATGAGGTGTGCGCGGAAAGTAGTCTTTTACTCTTTCCGCGCACACGTTTGCGTGGAAACATAATAACGAAAATTCAAGAAAATATATTTTATTATTGTAGTCTTAAAAGTAGTACAAATAATTTACAATGATATTCATGTCATTTTGTATTTTGCACTACTTTAAATCTTTGGCAATTGTAAAATTGGCTAGAATATTTTCAGTCTTTTAATTTAATACAAAATTTATTTCCTAAAGCTTGAGTCGTTTTGGAGACGAATTAGTTGGTGTAGAAGTTGATGGTCTGGACATCTCATTTGATATAAGATTGCTTATGTCCTTTTTGTTCTTCAATGACTCGTCAATGTCACCTTCGGCGACTGCATCGCTCTTCCAACCACCGAGCCTCTTCAAGGTTGGCATGCTGGCGCAAAGTGGTCTGAAACTGGAATTGACTGTTCAAAAATCTCCAGAGGCCACAATTCTTAACCGATTTACAATCTTTTTTAAAATTAAAGCTTAATAAATTTCTAACAACTTTGTGGTTGTCGAATTTTTAAAATAATTGTTGTTAAATTGTTAATAATTATCAAAGTTAATATATAAAAATAAATTTTTTTAGTATAGGCCTGTTTATTGCACAAAATCTACTGTTTTTTTCAAAAATCTCATGAAACTTTCAAATTACCATATTATAAATCAAAACTGTACTGAATATTAAGTTTTAGTGTCAAACTGACAGTATGACAGTTGACAACTGTCACAATAATTGTCATCTTTGGTAAAAAGTGATTTCTCTAAATGTAAATGACATTCTATGTGTTTGTAGAGTCACTGACAGCAAATATTATGTCAATTTTTAAATTTAGCATTTGACAGCTGTCATATCTGCTGTCAACTTTTCTAAAAAAAAGTAAGCTATTTGAATAAAAATGATAATATATGGGTTTTTATTGTCACAGATTGCAAATTTGACAACAGATTAAAAATATGACAGTTGACAGCTGTCAAGTCAACTGTCAACTTTGCTAAAAAAATTTAATTGAATAAAAATTTAATTATATAGGTTTTTGGGGTTCAGATTGCGAATTAGACATTAAATTAAGAAATTTTACAAATGACAATTGACTGTCAAATCGTCTGACAACAGAGCATTATTTATTCAAACATTCAAGGTCGGATGGAGTGTATCAATCAAAACATTTAAGGTAAGTTTAGTGTATTTATCCAACCATTTAAGGTAAGTTTAGTGTATGAATCCAACCATTTAAGGTAAGTTTAGTGTATTAGTCCAACCATTCAAGGTAAGTTTAGTGTTTCAATCCAACCATTCAAGGAAGGATGTGTGTATCAATCCAACCATTCAAGGTAAGTTTAGTGTATAAATCCAACCATTTAAGGTAAGTTTAGTGTATGAATCCAACCATTCAAGGTAAGTTTAGTGAATTAATTCAACCATTGAAGGTAAGTTTAGTGTTTCAATCCAACCATTAATCCCTTGGCAGTCGATGACGTGTATAGACGCAAGCAGATTTTTGGCTACAAAAACACACAGATTAGTCTACAAATTTATACTCGGGGGTTTTCGGGGTTGCTGATTACGAATCCGTTTTTAGATTTTAAAATGGCGGATCTAATATGGTGGACCACATTTTCAAAAATTCATCGGATGCACTTGAAACTTGTTACTCTGGAGTTTTTGGGGTCGCTGATTACAAATCTAATATCAGATTTTGAAAATTCAAAATGGCGGATCCAATATGGCAGACATTTTCAAAAACTCATTAAATTCACTTGAAACTTGTTACTTAGGGGTTTTCGGGGTCGCTGATAACAAATTTGATATCAGATTTTAAAAATTTTAAATGGAAGATCCAATATATCAGAAGACATTTTCTAAAATTCATCGGAATCTCTGGAAACTCGTTACTCGGGGGTTTGCAGGGTCGCTAATTACCAATCTAGCATAAGATTTTTAAAATACAATGTGGCTTTTCGAATATGGCTGGCGCCATTTTTAAAAATTTATCAGAGTTACTTAAAAGTTGTTACTTGGGATTTATTGATGTCGTAGATTAAAAATGTAATATCGGGTTTGAAAATGGCAGATCCAATATAAGAACAAACAGAAAAAATATAAAAAAACAAAATAAATAAAAAAGTGTAAAATCCGACTGCATATTTTCGTAATCAGCGAAAACCCTCTAGTAACGAGTTTCAAATAAATCCGATAAATTTTAGAAATTTTAATTCGCCATATTGGATCCGCTATTATGCATTTTTAAAATCTGAAATCGGATTCGTAATCAGCGACCCCGAAAATCCCCGAGTAAAAAGTTTTAAGTAAATCCGATGAATTTTAGAAAATTTCGTCCTGTATATTGGATCCGCCATTTTGAATTTTTAAAATCTGAAATCGGTTTCGTAATCAGTGACACTGAAAACCCCCGAGTAAAAAGTTTCAAGTGAATCCGATGAATTTTAGGAAATGTTGTCCGCCATATTGTAACCACCATTTTGAATTTTTAAAATCTGATATCGGATTCTTAATCAGCGACCCCGAAAACCCCTAAGTAACAAGTTTCAAGTGAATTCAGTCGATTTTTCATTTTCATGTTCGCCATATTGGATCCGCTATTTTGAATTTTCAAAATCTGATATCGGATTTGTAATCAGCGACTTTAAATACAATAGTATACTCGTTTGAGCAAATTTTATTTTTCTAAATAGTTGTTGACATTTTGAGCCCACTTATGAGATTTTGGTCTTGACTGCGAAGGGGTTAAAGGAAGGATTAATTCACTAAACTTACCTTGAATGGTTGGAATCATACACTATACTTACCTTCAATGGTTGGATTCATACACTATACTTACCTTCAATTGTTGAATTCATACACTATACTTACCTTGAATGGTTGGACTAATACACTAAACTTACCTTGAATGCTTAGATTGATTCACACATCCTTCCTTGAATGGTTGGATTGAAACACTAAACTTAACTTAAATGGTTGGATTAATTCACTAAACTTACCTTAAATGGTTGGATTCATACACTATACTTACCTTGAATGGATGAATTGATGCACACATCCTTCCTTGAATGGTTGGATTGAAACACTAAACTTACCTTGAATGGTTGGATTAATTCACTAAACTTATCTTGAATGGTTGGATTCATACACTATACTTACCTTGAATGGTTTGATTGATACCCACATCCTACTTTGAATGGTTGGATTGATACACTTAACTTACCTTGAATGGTTGGATAAATACACTAAACTTACCTTAAATGTTTTGATTGATACACTCCATCGGACCTTGAATGTTTGAATGTATAATGCTCTGTTGTCAGACGATTTTACAGTCACCTGTCATTTGTAAAATTTTCTTAATTTAATGTCTAATTCGCAATCGGAACCCCAAAAACCTATATAATTAAATTTTTATTCAATTAATTTTTTTTAGCAAAGTTGACAGTTGACTTGTCAGCTGTCAACTTGTATATTTTTAATCTGTTGTTAAATTTGCAATCTGTGACAGAAAAAATAAAAACCCATAGAATGCCATTTTTATTCAAATAAATGACTTTTTTTTAGAAAAGTTGACAGCAGATATGACAGCTGTCAAATGCTAAATTTGAAAATTTACATAATATTTGCTGTCAGTGACTCTACAAACACATAAAATGTCTTTTACATTTAAAGAAATCACTCTTTACCAAAGTTGACAATTATTTTGACAGTTGTCAACTGTCATACTGTCAATTTAACACCAAAACTCAATATTCAGTACAGTTTTGATTTATAATATGTTAATTCGTAAATTTCATGAGATTTAAAAAAACGATTTTAAAAAAAATTTTGTGCAATAAACAGGCCTATACTAAAAAATTTTATTTAATATATTAACTTTGATAATTATTAACAATTTAACAACAATTATTTTAAAAATTCGACAACCACAGAGTTGTTAGAAATTTATTAAGCTTTAATTTAAAAAAAAATTGTAAATCGGTTAAGAATTGTGGCCTCTGGAGATTTTTGAACAGTAAATTCCAGTTTCAGACAACTGTGTGGCGCCAGCATCAACAAGCATAGTCGCAGAAGAGCGTCTGAAGCTGTGACCCATATATGCTTTTGGATTAGGAAGTTTAAAAAAATTCGCATTTTTTTGCGGTGTCGATGCGAATTTATTTTTCCCTATTGGATGAAAACAAAAAAAATTTCATTTATAAATAAATATTTTTTTAGAAAAATTTTAAGTAATAGCACTTAAATTAAAACAGCGATACTATTTTTCAGATTACGAACAATTTATTTTTGAATGTAATAAATTAATTTGAAATTCAGATTATTCAGTAAGTGGATTATAAATTACCTGCCCTTTTGGTAGTTGAGAAAAAATCTATCTGTCGTAGCAGCCTTTCGTCGAAGGTTAATATATTTTTCAATATAAGGACAATATTTTTCTGGCATTACAAAGGATCGAGGATTATCATTTTTCGTTATGAGTACATCAACTAAATAAATGTTTCCTTGTCATTGGACATTCTGAACAGTGACTTTTAACAATTCGTCTCCTCGAAGAGCTCCGAAGATTCCAAAAATTGTGATAATCTACAAAAACATGTTAAAGAATCGATTTTATACATTTTAAAACTTTTAATTAATATTAATATAAAAACAATTGCTTTTATTAATAGTCTATTACAAATTATAAAAATTATTTTTTGTCTATTTTATTTATTATTTTAAAACAAACTTATTTTTTTAATATATTTTTTTGAATGATATTAGTTTTACTTTAAAAGCTCTTTATTGTTATTAATTTAAAAAATTTTATTGTATGCTTTTGTCCTAATCATATTTTTATTATTATTATTATACTGTTTTATATATATTTCAAATTTTACTGTTTTACTTTTTGAATATTTTAATTCCTTAATTCTTTTTAAATATATTTCTTTGTATGCGTAATTTTTTATTAAAATTTATAATAAAATATAATTTACATTACCTTCTTATCCAATTCATACTCATCAGAAGCATTTTGTATAAATTTTTACAGTTCCTCTGCAGAAAATATTTTCGATTTTTTTGCTGCGTATCCTTTCGATTTTTGTCTCATGAACAAAAAAACCTTTTTAAACTCATAGATGTTGATTTTCTCTTTTAAATTTATTATAGCTTTAAGCATGGACAAATTCGACTACAAGGTCGTTGGTTTATAGTTGTCGGAAGTTTCTTCATATACGCAAGGAGAACTTTTTCATTTGTCTCAGTTACCGTCAACAGGGGTAATTATGGAATTAAAAAACGCGATTTTTTGAGTTTCTTCTTCACTAAAAATCTAAAGTGTACAAAAAAAATTTTATTAGCTATTCAAATATATTGTGAACATTCTTCTAAAGATTTCCTTCAAGTTCCATTTACAAAAAAAAATTTTTGTCGGAGTTATTTAAACATAAATATTTCTCCATGATTGTCTCGAATTTGGGGCAATTATAGAACAAATTATTATAATTAATTATAAAAGCAAGAATAACAAATTTTCTTTGTCTGTATATTAAGAAAACTTTATTTAGTACTGCAGAGTAAAATAATAATAGATAATAATAGTAAACTAAACGCGAATTTAATTCGAAGAAATTAGTAGATTTTTACACTTTTGTAAAATAACCTTTCCACTTTTCCGGTGTTTAATAATTATTTTCTCGTTGCCAATGACAATAAAAATAAAAACATCTGAGTAACTTTGTAGGCAATATATTAAGCTGTTATTTACAACAAGAACCAAATTAAAATAATTTACCACAAAAATTATACATAAAAAAGAATTACGCGTTCCAGATTTACCTCTGATGTTCCATAATTACCCCTGTGGACGGTACACCTATTGAGGTTTTCCAGCTCGTGTACAATGAATACACATGGGAAATTCCACGTGAGATTTCAGTCGACCTCTTAAAATCGGCCAAAAATATTTTTTTTCTATTCTGTATTGAAAAAAAACAGATACGTATTTTTTTATTATTTTTTTGGAGGCCAGATTTTTGAGTTATGAATTTTCAAAATTTTCGTTTTTTAAGTGAAGATATATTTTTAATGTCAGATAACTTAAAAAATATTGCTTCTTTTCATTTTTTGACAGGAGAAAAAAAGTTTTGTTTTTCTCTCTACTTTTGAATAATCATAACAAAAAATTTTTTTTTTATTTTTTATTAAAAAAATAAAAAAATTTTATAAACAAATTAATTTTTTTTAACTTTGGGTATGATACATTTTTAATTTTCTTTTTTTTTAAACATACCTGGAAATGATAAGAAGGTTTTGCAAAAAGTTTCAGAGTAGGCCTGACAAGTTTGATGGGTCCAAAAAAATAATTAAGCTGTCCGTGCAGGTCGCACGCACGCGGCACAATAGGATTTTTTTACAATTTATTATTAAAAATTGTTTAGAGCCTACAAATTTTATCAGATTCTGATTATTATTGAATTTGGAGGCTCTAAACAATTTTTAATAATAAATTGTAAAAAAATCCTATTGTGCCGCGTGCGTGCGACCTGCACGGACAGCTTAATTATTTTTTTGGTCCCATCAAACTTGTCAGGCCCACTCTGAAACTTTTTGCAAAACCTTCTTATCATTTCCAGGTATGTTTTAAAAAAAGAAAATTAAAAATTTATCATACCCAAAGTTAAAAAAAATTAATTTGTTTATTAAATTTTTTTTATTTTTTTAATAAAAAATGAAAGAAAATTTTTATTGTTATGATTATTCAAAAGTAGAGAGAAAAACAAAACTTTTTTTCTCTTTTTAAAAAATGAAAAGAAGCAATATTTTTTGAGTTATCTGACATTAAAAATATATCTTCATTTAAAAAACGAAAATTTTGAAAATTCATAACTCAAAAATTTGGCCTCCAAAAAAATAATAAAAAAATACGTATCTGTTTTTTTTCAATACAAAATAGAAAAAAAATATTTTTGGCCGATTTTAAGTGGTCGACTGAAATCTCACGTGGAATTGCCCACATGTTTGTATGTTTTCCTTGACTTCGAAGGAATAATTTCTTTCAGCGCAGAATCAGCCAGTGCGAGAATTTTGTCCGGAATTTCGGTCACTATTAAGTTCTTATCGGGATTCATTTTCACAAATAAACACGAGTATTTTAACGCAACAAATAACAAGTGTCGAAAGCACGGACAACAGCGAAGGCGACCATTTGCAATTCTCATCGTCTCGTTCGACAAGATTGGACGACATCACCCGAAAATATCCGAAGAACTACGAAATGACCCGAAAGAATCACGTGATGTTACTAATAGAGTGTTGTGATTGGCTATGGTGCCTTGAAAATGTACTAACCATTCAGCTTTATTTATCCGTTGCAAATATCAGAGCAGCGTCGGTAAAAAATGATGGTATAGGTAAAAATGGAAATATTATTGACCAGTGTTTTCATTTTTACCCTGTTTTTTTCCGATGAGAAAAAAAATTCTTTTTTTCTCAGTCGGCAAAAAAGGCTTGTTTTCAGCTTTCGTTCAGACATACAAAAAAAGACATTTTCGTGCCTGTAGGATGAAAAATTCTTTAGCTTGGCGAGGTTTATTGTCGTCATTCGAAATAGGGTTTTCCCGTATGTCAATATTTTTCTCATCATCTGTTAGAGTGAAGGCGGGCTTTAATCTATTAATAGAAACTGTAACATTTTTATCGTTAATTGATACGACAAAAGTTTTGTCTCCTCTTTTTATTACTTTATACGGCCCATCATAGGGTGGATATAAAATGCTTTTAACTGCATCGTGACGTAAGCAAACGTGAGGTAAAATTAACAATTCTTTAAAAACAAAAGATTTTTTATTGCCGTGACGAGAAACTTGTTTTGGTCGTATATTTTGAACCTGTTTGCGTAATTGTTTACCGAAATCAGAATTTGCTTCTCGTTCTGATGGCAAGAAAAACTCAGCAGGAAGTCTAATTGTGGTGCCATACACCATTTCAACGGTCGTTGCTTTAAGATCGTCTTTAAGGAGGTTCTCCGGCTGCTACTCTTGAAAAAATCGATTTTCTTCCAATTTTATTTAAATTTTGAGGAAATGTTTCTTCGAGTGCGCTCTAAATGTGGTAGAAATTTCAGAACCCTTTGCCATGCTAAATTTTGAAATATTTAAGTTCAAACTTCATCTTCTACATGCGATTATTTTAAAAATGAAAAATGCCAACTACGATATCTCGTTTATTGACATGGAAAAGGGTTCTGAAATTTCTACCACATTTAGAGCGCACTCGAAGAAACATTTCCTCAAAATTTAAATAAAATTGGAAAAAAATCGATTTTTTTAAGAGTAGCAGCCGGAGAATCTCCTTAATACCAGTGATGTGACGAAGATCGGCCCAGTCACTTTATGGCAAAAATTTTGTATCTTTCATGGCAAATTATAATTACCAGTAATGGGACGTAGCTCGCCCAATAACGGCACATTAATGGCTAAAATTTTTTATTTATACAGAAAAAAATAGTGTGGTATATTCACGCACACTACCATGCGTGATTTGCTTGGAATCCATCCTATTTTCGCATGGTGCCTTAGTGAAAGCCACATGAGCCATGGCTTTTACTTCAACACCATGCGAAAATAGGATGGATTCCAAGCAAATCACGCATGGTAGTGTGCGTGCAATATACGCAACAGTTCGCTATGTGTGTTTTAGCACATTTTTTTTCCGTGTACGATGTCAAATTATGATAGTCAATATTAGGACTTAGGTCGGTCCAGTAATGGTACGTTATTGGTACTTTAATGGCAAAAATTTTGTACCTTTGATAGCAAATTATAGTTGCCATTAATGGGACGTAGCTCGGTCCACTAGCGACACATAAAAGGCAAAAATTTTGTATCTATAACTGTAAATTATGATTGTTTATTTTCAATACAATTTTAATCGAATTTCTAAAAAAATGTTATTAAAATTCGTCAAAGATATTAAAATATCTTTAAATAATATGCAATTTAAATTTAAATAACAATAATTATTAATTTATTAATAAAATTAATTTGAATAAATAATAATATCTAATAAATAATAATAATTTAAATGATTCTTGTATATCATATGAATAATATTATCTTGAATAATATCTTTGATAATAATATCTTTTGCTTCCTTGTCTTCATGTCAGAGTAGCAGAGTGGTCAGAGTGTTAGGTAGAGGTGTGCAAAATTCGAATCCAGAGAAAATTCGATTTGAACTTGACAATTCAAAATTCGAATCAAAAGAAAATTCGATTCGAATCGGCCAATTCGAAGTTTCGACTTTCGAATTGCTCGACTCGACTTGGTTTTTGAATAAAGTCGGCCAATATGAAAATCGAAGTTAGACTAGATCGAATCGAATGGTGGGGTTTTAATTTGCAAAAGAATTTTAGGTAATTTATGGATGGCCTCTAACAATACATATAAGGTTTAAACGCGTTTTTCTCAAAATAACGTTTTCTCAAATTGCGGACTGTTTATCTCTGAATCTACTAAACTGATTTTAATAAATAATAACTCGTTTTGTTTGTTAGCATGTCCTGTGTGAGAATTCACCAGAAAATAGTCAAAAAATTTAAAAAAAAACATTTTTGCAGACTAGAAAAATACTGAAAAACATAGTGTATTTTGACAAAAATGATTTAAACATCTGCTATTTTTGATTTTAGTCCGTTTTTCATTAATGGTGGTGGATTTTTATGCAAGACACCTTCCTTTTTAAAAAGCAATTTGGATTTTTTGTTTCCGATTTGTCAATCTTGAGATAAACTGTCCACAATTGGACAATTAACATTTTAAAGTTTCGATCTGAATGCTGTCTGCAGATTATGATATTAAATAAAAATTAAAAACAAACCATTATTTTTATTCTCCAAATATGTACTAATATAGGCCTAAAAGTTTTTTTAAATATTTATAATAAAAGACCTAAGGAAAAATGTTTTTAAATGTGGTCTTTTAAGAGCCTTCTAAAGTGTAGTAGTACCTTAATTAATTAAAAAATATTATTGTCTTTATTATTTTTTTAATTTTTCAAGTACTGGGGGAGTAATGGCAGCCAATATTGGGCCATTAATTTCTGCCGAAATCTGCGAGTTTTTTTAAATCGCGGAAAAATTGTGACGGTTTTTGATCACCGATTTCTTCGTTTTCAAGCAGTCGTCTCACTCGCGAAGAATCTGAATCCGAGAGTCTTTTTACCAATACCTTTTTTAAACCTTCATATTTATTGTCAGCAGGAGGTGAAATAATAATGTCCTCCACTTGTTCCACTAATTTTTCACCGATATTAACAATAGTGATATTAAATTTTGTATCGTCTTTTGTAATACGCGACATAGCGAATTGCGCTTCTAAAAGTCTAAACCAAAGCTCTATTTTATTTGGCCAAAACTGCGAAATGCGTAAATTTTCCGAATTTACAACACTAATGTTCTCTTCACCCTTACCGTATTATCTCCGGGTGAATTGTTTTTTCTTCTGTATCAGACATTTTCTTTTTTTTAAACAAGTGTCGATTTCACGAGAAGAAAACTTATGTGTCACACTAATTAAACCACTTTTTTTAAAACGGGGTCACGAATTTGTGGAATTCCCCACACTCCTGCGTGGTGCACAATAAATTTGACACAAATATTTTACTTTTAAATAACAAATAAATATGTATAATTTATTCAATAGTAATTCATGTGATCAGTCGAGGCTGGGTAAAACATATTCGACAAAAAGAAACGTATAACTCGAAGACCCAAGTCAAACTGATTTTACAAACATGACAAAAATGCATTTATGCCGAAAAAGGTAGTAGACAATAATTTGTAAAATAATATGGTGGGAGGTAAGAAGATGTTTTCGAAAAGAGTATACATTTTTCTTAAACATGAAAAAATGTATACCTAAATCGGTAAATTGTCACCCGAGCGTTAATCCGGGTAGAAAAGCAATTAAACACTAGACGCCCGATACGTGGTAATAAAACCCTACGGTAAAATGTGCAAAACATCTGCTGGGTTTAATAAAATAGAAAGTTTTTGGAAATTAAAATTGAAAAGAAAATCATTTTCTGTATACAATTAAATCTTAAAAACCTAAATAAATAAATAGTAAAAACATCTTATCCGCCACAATACTAACAAATAGTATATAATATTTGTTATAGTATAGCTACGGCTTCTGGTTCTAATCTCAGCTGAAGTACCTTTAGTCGGTATTGTAAATTCCTGCATTACCAAAAGTTGGTATGGTAGTTATCTATCGTGAATTCATCCCGATTGTAATAAAGGGAACTGTTTTACTGTCGGAGCTGTTAGTGGCAGACCTAAAATTGCAAAGACATAAAAATAAACAATATCTTTTATTATTTATACATCAATAATTTTTTTATTTACAAATTTACATTTTATATAAAAATGAAAATTTATGTTTGTCAGGTAATATCGGAAATCACTCTATTTGAAGTAGCCTCACATAAGCGTTGTCGTTTAGAAATGATTCGAACTTGTTACACATTGGATGTACTTCATGCTGAAGTACAGAATCAAGGATTCAGTATTAGTCGCACTGATCTATATTTAAGGGAGTATTCTGGTCTATAGGACTCGATTTCAGGCGTTTTTTCCGAGTAGAATAAAAAAAGAAAGTTTAACATTTTTAGTATTTACTTTTCTTGCAAGTTGTCTATTAATGTTTAAAGAGTACAGAAAATAATTAGGAAACAAAATAATAAAAAAAAATTTTAAGTTATAAACTGATGAAGTGGGGACTGAAAAAAAGAAATTGCGTACTGGTTGACAGTGTGGAGACTTCTGTGATGTTCTAAAACAAAAAACTCAAAGAAATTCTTGATTATTAAAGGCTTCGCTATGGTCGGTACCTTGGAAAAGAAAAAATAAATTTTTTTATCAAAATGGCGACGATTTAAGAAAAAATGGTGTTTTTTGATTCTGTTTTTTTAATTTTTTTGAATTTTTTAAAAATAGTAAAAAAATATTTTTCAAAATCGAAGGTTCCAACCATAAAGAGATATACAAAGAATATTTCTGCAAAATTTGAAGTAAATCGGTTTAGTAGATTTTGAGTTATCGTGTCAACAAGAATTTTTTTAATTCCCACTTCACCAGTTCATAACTTTTAAAATTTTTGATTATTTTTTTTCCTAATTTTTTTCTGTATTCTTTAAACATTAATAAACAACTTGCAAGAAAAGTAAATATTAAAAATGTTAAACTTTTTTTTATCCCACTTGGAAAAACGCCTTAAAATTGAGGTCTCTAGACCAGAATACCCTCTTAAAGCGTAATTGCGTTTGCGAAGGCAAAAAATAGGCCCACTTTAATGTTTTTTTTCACAGTTATTTTATTTAAAATATTAAAAACGATTTTTGCACCTAAAAGTACATTATTTAAACTACAAAAAGAAAAAATTGTTGCGTTTTTTATCCTTTATTTACGATTTGTAGAGGGCCCCAAAAATGGCGATCTCAAATTTGTAAGAGTTTGCGATGCCAACTATAGAGCCGCTCCTGATAGTCTAAAATCAAAAAAAACAAAATTTATTCTTTAGTATACATTAATACCTAGTGGACGTATATGATGAAATTAAAAAAAGTAAAAAAACGAAAATGCGGTACTTTTAAAGTCAATTTTTAAGAAATGATGATTTTGATCTTTTGAATTTTTTACTTTAAAAGTACCGCATTTTCGTTTTTTTTTACTTTTTTTAAATTTCTTCATATACGTCCACTAAGTATTAATGTATACTAAAGAATAAATTTTGTTTTTTTGATTTTAGACTGTCAGGAGCGGCTCTATAGGGGGCACCACAAACTCTTACAAATTTGAGATTGCTAATTTTTGGGGCTCTCTACGAATCGTAAATAACGGTTAAAAAACGAAACAATTTTTTCTTTTTGTAGTTTTTTATAATGTACTTTAAGGTGCAAAAATCGTTTTTAATATTTTTAATAAAATGACTGTGAAAAAAAAATAAAGTGGAGCCTATTTTTTGCCTTCGCAAACGCAAGTACGCCTTAAGACTTCTAACAAAATTTTCAATGTCAACTAAAGGAAAACGCGACCAAGTCACTGTCCCGGTGAAGCTCTTAAGACCTGAGGCGAATCCACATGCAAACCATAATGATGGAATGTTCTGCACAGCAACCATGAGAAATTTAGAATCTCTGGCATCAGTACTCGGTCTAGATCAGGTATTCTTCTTGCCCCAAGATAACAAAGCCAGGGTACCATTAGAAATTACTGCTGCTAATAAGCAGGCTCCTATTTTTAATGCATCTTGATTACCAAATTCATTTACCAGACCATGATTTTGTTGTTGCTGAGCGACATAAAATGATTCCCTTGGTGTACACTATCATTGAAATTGCTAAAATTGGAAAGGTCAATAAACAGCTGTGTCTTACACGGGACCCACCTATATCGCAATTCGCAGTGGCAAGCATTTCGTTCGTGAAAACCAAAGATGGCTTGGTGAAACCGATTTACATTTCAACTTCTGACGGGGGCCCAGATAGAAACCTGCGTTACGCTTGAGTCATTGCTGAAGCTGTTTAGCATTTTCTAAAATATAATTTGGATGCTTATTATCTCGTAACTAATGCTTCCGGACGTAGTGCGTACAATCGATAAGAACGACGTATGGCACCTCTGAACAAGGAGCTCACTAGTTTCTAGTTTGATTCTAGAACATACACATTTTGGGATGCAATACTGCTGCCGTCGTCGATCAAGACTCTGGAACATTCTGCCTGACCGTCTTGTTACTACCTCCTATGCTTGTTAACCAAACTGCTAAAGGATACACGGCAGTAAAAAGTAGAGAAGATGAAGGCAAATTTTGTCCTATGCTGCTCCAACTGGCTCTTGAATTTCTGTCCGAAACTATAAAATTTTAAAAATAATCTTGCGATTATTACTGTTTGAGTTTACAGCATTCGATCGAATCAAGGTAAAATAAAAATATTAAAATTTTAATTTGCTTATTTAAATTTATTTGTTATATCATTCTTTATTTAAAATTTATTATTTAGATATATGATGCAAAATTGGTATGTTTAATCGAATTATTTAACAGAATTTGCAATGTTTGTGGAATCTACTGTGCCTTAATTGAGCGGGGAAACCACATTAGGAGGCTCATTTTTATGGATTTTTAAAGATTTTTTAGGGGGTTTTGAACAATGTTTTTATATTTTTTGATCTATTTTAACCAGAAATAAGTCAGTTATGCAGTGGTAACCGCTGATGGTCCTGATTTTTTTTCTCAGCTTGCGTATCGTGTAGCAATTTTAATTTTTATCTAAAATCAAATTTAATTTTGTTCTTACATTTGTAACTTTTTTTTTAAAATATGAACTTCAATCCAGGTGAAAATAATTACATTAAAAATTTTGAAGGTGTTTGAAATTTTTTTTTATTTTTTAACCATTTTTTTCTCTAGTTATACAAAAAGAACCATAATTAAAATCGTGATAACACCTCAAATGTTGGTTCATGTTCTTCGCAATTTTATAAAGAATGAAACTACCACTTTTTATAATGATCGGTAAATATTTGTTTTTTCGACATAGACATGAAGAAGTGTCTTTTTGGGACCTATTTTGGGCAAATAAAGTAGCACTTTTTCAAGCAGTTCTGGACAACTGCCGTAAAAAGACTTTTTATGTCAGTTGTGTAGAATTGCCTTATGGCAGTTTACTGAGATTGAAATTTATATTGAGATTAATATAGAGATTAATATTCAGATTGAGAGATTGGTATTGAAAGATTGAATGATTAAATGATTAAATGATTGAATGATTGAATGATTGAATGATTGAATGATTGAATGATTGAATGATTGAATGATTTAAAGATTGAATGATTGAGAGATTGGGATTGAGAGATTGTGAGATTGAGATTGAGAGATTGACAGATTTATATTGTATAGTCCAGTACCATATAGTACAGTACAGTATAGTACTATATCGTATAGTACAGTATATTACAGTACTGTATAGTATAGTGCAGTACTATATAGGCTGTTTTCGGCACTCGCCTCGAGTTAACTCCGGGTTAATGGTGATTGGTTAGACCAACAGAATGTTTTTGATGATTGGATAATAGTTAACTCGGGGTTAACCCTGAGTGAGTGCCGAAAACAGCCATAGTATGGTACAGTACTATTCAGTACAGTATTACATAGTACAGTATAGTCCAGTACTATATATAACAGTACAGTATAGTGAAGTACTATATAGTACAATACAGTCTTGTATTATATAGTACTGTAAAGTACTATATACTTCAGCATAGTACTACAAACTTTAGAACAGTACTATGTATATACTTTAGTACAGTACTATGTATATACTTTAGTACAGTACTATGTATATACTTTAGTACAGTACTATGTATATACTTTAGTACAGTACTATGTATATACTTTAGTACATTACTATATACTTTAGTACAGTATAGTACAATACTTTATAGTTCAGTGCTATCTCGTATAGTACAGTATTGAATAGTATGGTACTTTATAATGGTTACTTTATTGACCAGCTGGGTTATATGGGAGAACTTAGCATGCACCGGTACAGGTAGCATAGAGTAACCATAATACGCCTTTGTTGTATAAAAAAATTATAAACATAAGTCAAAAGGTGGGCCGACCTCGACTATGTTCATCTATTATTAAATTTTTTAATATAGATTGATTTCGAGTGTTTGACAATGTTTTAAAACATTGAACATATTAATTCCTCTGCTTTAAGTTTTAAAAACTAATTTGAGAAGTGTAAATTTTCTTGGTCGCCATTTTGGAGCCGTCATTTTAAATTTAAAAATTTTAACCAAACATTCGAATTCAGCAACCCCAAAAACCCCCAAGTAAACATTTTTAGTCAAATCCGTAAACTTTAAAATTTTTTTGGTCGCCATTTTGGAGCCGACATTTTGAATTTTTTACTAAATATTTGGATTTATAGACCTCAAAAACCCCCAAATGAGCATTTTCAGCCAAATTTGTAAGCTTAAAAAAAATTTTGGTCGCCATTTTGAAGCCGCAATTTTGAATTTAAAATTTTCAATAACGGATTTGGATTCAGCGACCCCGAAAACCCTCTGAGTAGGCATTTTTAGCAAGATTCGTTAACTTTTATATATCTTTTTTCGATGCCGCTATAGGGGTCATACACACTAGAGGCACGAATTATTTTTGTCTCTATAGACGTCAAACACTGTGAAGGGGTTAATTCTTAAGTTTTAAGGTACTACTACACTTTAGAAGGCTCTTAAAAGACCAAATTTAAAAAAAAATTTCTTTGGTCTTTTATTATAAATATTTAAAAAACTTTTTTGCCTATATTAGTACATATTTGGAGATTAAAAATAACGGTTTGTTTTTAATTTTTATTTAATATCATAATCTGCAGACAGCATTCAGATCGAAACTCCAGAAAGTTAGTTGTCCAATTGCGGAGAGTTAATCTCAAGATTGACAAATCGGAAACAAATTCCCTTAAAGACTTACTTAATTTGTCAATGACTTTTTACATTAATTGCATATTTTTTGAAAAATTTACTTTTATTTTTTACAATTGGTTATAAATATTTAAGGAGGTGTTTTCTGAAGTCATAAAGAGTTACAAAATACAATAAAAAAATTAAAATTTTTTAAACTCTAAAGTGTAGTAGTACCTCAAGTCTTATGTATTAAGTCTTAAGTCTTAAGTATTATGTCTTAAGTATTAAGTCTTAAGACAACATATCAACCGTTGCCATGGCAACCGTTACTATGGTAATAAAAAAAATTTCAATCTTAAGAACAAAAAAAATTTCTAAATAAATTATTAGGTATTTATTTTTTTTGTCATTTTAGGCCACGAAACCCTATGATGTAGGCGCATTGCGCCTGCTTCTCTGACTGATTTTTTTAATTAGGTTTTGTATTAGGCATTTGTTTTCTCCTACAGCCACCAATTCCTATAACCCGTTTATTTCTTACGATATTTATGCGTTAGAAATTTGTTTTTTATAATTGTTACGATACATTCAAAGTATCGTTCTTTTTATTATTGATTTAAAAGTTATACTTTGAAAAATCAGATCTCTATTTGATCATGTGCCATATATAATAATTAATTGTTATTTAAAATTTAAATAGATTATTAAATTCAATGAACTTATTTGAAAAAGCCGTAGTGTCGCAAACAGGTCAATAACATAAGGATTGCTTCGAGTTCATAACAGTCTTTTTGCATGATTAAGAAATTCCAAATTCTGTCATATTCTATTCCTTCTTACGATTCTATAATTTAAAATAATTGAGAAGCACAAAATACAAGAATGATTTCACCACTTTTATGCATTAACTCGAAAATTTAAGTGTCAAAGACTCTTTTGGTTCAATGACCAGATTGTAGTTTGTTGACAAAACAGAAACGCAGGCGTTTCTGAAAAGGTCCTTAACCTCACAGACCTTATTGCCATCACATGATGCAAAATCAAAAATAAGTTAAGCATTTTTGCACAATAAGAAAAAGTGCAATGAAATCATAATTATTCAGTTTCATCAGAACATATTTCCTAATACTTAACCCTTCCCAAAAATTTGTCACACCCAAGCCTCAATTTCATGCAATAAAACTGGTGTGCTTATGATGTAATTCGCTTCTTCGCGACAGTTAACTCCTGGAGACAGGTTATCGCGAGGTTGACCGTCTGCGAAACTCGACCGGTTCAAGGGTTCGCCACGGGCAATCGAATTCGGGTAGACGTTAAACTCAAAAAATCGCAAAGTGTTTGGAATAGATAAGACTGAGAAGTTATAGTGAACACAAAATAAAGAAGTGAAATAATTTAAATCAATTCATTAAAAATAACCTTAAAATTGTTAATTACTCTCTCTTTCGCACATTATACAATTTTGGCAGCCCTTTCGTCACACTTTGAATTGCTCTGAATATATGACAGTGATCATATAACAAACTCAAAGCAATAGATAGTCGAATTAAATAGCCGCGTAAAGATTGAGAAATTAAGACGAGTAGAGACGAAAACAACGTGAGGTTAAAAATGAGTGTTTTAAATTGTCCCATTTAAATAAACCGTTAATAGTGAAAAGTTCAAAATAGTAATGACTGAGAATTAACAAATGAACAACCCATTAACAAAATAATCAATCATCCAATTTGCCCGTTCTGACCAGAAGAAAGGTTAGTTTTAAATGACTCTCTCTCATTCTTCTTGTTTTAGTGCGGTAGGGATTAAGGTTACATAATATGTGACCTGGACAGTAAAAAGGGACCTTACGTGCGAAAACAAGTTTTCGAGAAAACAGCAGTTAAAGTTTAACTTAGAAAAATCCTTGTAACTTTTTTTAATATTAATATTTTTCAATTAATTTAGGCCTATTTTCTTCACCGTGAATCACAGTATCAAAATAAAAAACATACAAGTAATTAAATTTTTAAAAATAATTGTTTATATAAATTAATAACAAACTCCCCAAACATAAGAAAAATAATCAAAAAGTTTTCTAAATAGCAACAATAAGTATAAATAAGTGACACATGTTTGTAAGGGTTTTTGAGGCCAGTATGATTACAAGTATGATGTTAAATTGACAATTTGACAGTTGACAGCTGTCAACTTCTCTAAAAAGTGGTCGTTTTTATAAAAAAGACAGTAATAAGGTTTTTGAGGTCGTTGATTATGAATATGATATCAAATTTGAATTTTAACTGTTGACAGTTGTCAAAGAAACTGTCAACTTTTCAAAATAATAAAAAATTATCGTCTTCGTTATTTTAATTTGTATAATAACAAAAAATTAATTTTTTTCGTATTTTTACTCTTGTTTCTTTTGACTTAAAAAAATTTTTTTAACACTTCTAATCAACTTATGATTTTTTGGTTTTCACCATCTTAAAGAGCGTTTCAAACTCTATCCGAATCAACAAAAAAGTAAAAAATGATTTTTTGACACGTAAGGTCCCTTTTCATAGACCAGGTCACATATAAAGATAATTGCAAGTAAAAATCAATTATGACTATTGCTAAATAAATATAATATCTTATTTGGTCTAAACAAGATGTTAAATTGTTCTGAACCCATAGTTCTTATCTGCAATCCCTAATGAAATTCCTAAAAGTCCTAAATTAACAATAGATTGAAAAATAAATTAATCGAGATATAAAGAGAAGAAAAATACACGATCCCATAAATAAAAACATTTTAATTCATTTTAAGTGGTTGTTGTGAACCGAAGATTAGGCTACAACTTTTGTTTTATTAATTCAATAACGAAGGACCTTATTGAATAACCTATATATATATATATATATATATATATATATAAACATTTTTCACAACAATAATCACCACTAGTGTCACTCGTTCGTTTCTAATTCTATTTTTCCGTTAGGCTTTTGTTTCTTGTTTGCACAAAAATAGTTACCGCTTGCGAGAGAATTTTTATAAATGTTTGCAATAAAATAGCCGCAACATCATAAATGATAGGTTTTGAAGCATATTAACCCCTAAATAATAAGGATTTTGTATCAAAAAATTGGTTAAAAATAGGGGTAAAAAATTTTTTAATTATGAATTAATTGGTTTGAAATATGTTACTCGGGGTTTTTTGGGGTGGCAGATTACAAATCTGATGTTAGTTTTTCAAACTTCAAAATGGCAGATTCAAAATGGCGAAAGACTTTTTTAAAAAAATATTTAATTAGCTTAAAAATCATTACTCGGGAGTTTGTAGGGTCGCTGATTACGAATCCGATGTCAGTTTTTCAAAATTCGATTTTCAAGACAATTAATTAATTTTTTTTTAAATTCAGCTGCCATTTTGGATTCGCCATTTTAAATTTTGAAAAACTAACATCAGTTCATAATTAGCGACCCAAAAAACCCGAAAGTGGTAATTTTCATAAGCCTTACTCAATTTTCAAATATTTTTATCCGCCGTATTGGATTCGCTATTTTGAATTTTAAAAAACTGACATCAGATTCGTAATTAGCGACCACATAAACCCCTGATTAACGAATTTCAAGTGAATACGATGAAATTTTAAAAAAGTCGTCCGCCATATTAGATCCGCCATTTTAAATTTTGAAAAAATAACATCAGATTCGTAAGCAGCGACCACATAAACCCCTAAGTAACGAATTTCAAGTGAATCCGATAAAATTTTAAAAAAGTCGTCCGCCATATTGGATCTGACATTTTAAATTTTAAAAAACTAACATCAGATTTGTAATCAGCGACCTTAAAAACCCTTAAGTACAGAGTATGACGAAAATCGCATCACTTAAAAAAGTCAGGCCTTAAAGGATTAATTTCTATAAATAAAGCTAAATTTTTGCTTCTTTTGAATGTTTTTTTGAATTCAGTGACTTTAATAACATAAGAATTGAATAGGGTAAGACTCCGTCAAAAATATCACGAATTGCAAAGGGTCTTCGGATTATTTCGCCATTTAGTAAAATTATAGTACTGAATAAGAGTAAAAAGTGCACCAAAATGTTTTTGAAAATTTTTAAAATTGTAAAAGTTACGCGCGAAAAAGCGTGATTCCTAGTAATAATGCTGAAGAATCAATTTGAGCAGCTATGATTGGTGCACGAAAAGCAATAAAAATTTTGGTGGTAAATCCAAAGTTTTATCACCTAGAATTCTTCCTGTACCTACTAAAGTAGGTGGAATATTACCGCTAATTCCAATTATTGATAAACTTAGTGCTTTAGGTGCTCTTGCTGGAGGAGCTTCAGAAATAGCAAGAGCTGTTAATAAGGCTAAAACAGCTAGTGAACAGCTTTCAGAAGCTCAGCGTCACAATAAAACAATGGAAGCTATATCGCTTGGAAAAGGATTACACCTTAAACCTTATCGACAAGGACTTGTTCTCCACTTGAAACCCTACATTAAATGAAAAGGAATTAAAAAACGAGCATTAAGAAAGAAGAAGAAGCGAACAAGAAAGAAAAAAACTTGCAGTGAAGCTACCTCACCGCCCATTAACTGATTTTGATCTGATAAGATATGCTAAAGCTGTCAAAATACCTCGTTTTCGTGGTGTTTTTATGCAAAATGAACTACCTGCCAGCGGTCCTCATCGATATGAATCATGAATAATTAATTTTAATAATAATGAAGGTTCAGGAACACATTGGGTAGCATATAAAAAATGTAATAATGAAACCATGTATTTAGACAATTTTGGCAACATTGCTCCACCAACAGATCTAGTCATTTATCTAGGTGATGGTAGCTTAATAAAATATAATCATGAAATACATCAAAATCATGATACATATGTGTGTGGGTACTTGTGTCTTAAATTTTTATGTAATCAACTAAATATTAAGAGTAGCTCTAACCTGTATAAAAGTGTGTAACTATTGTATGTTTTCAGTATAAAATCTGATAGCAAGATAAGTAATTCATTTACTGTAGCGTTAACGGGAAATTCTGCAGTTCTTGAAGCTGAATATTTCCCTTTAATAGAACTAAATTCAAATAAAAGTTATGTACTTGGTCTTGTTGAATTGTTGACTTTTAATTCAATTCCCAATATTGATAAAGAAAATAACAAGTTTTGCGTTGGTAATCAAGTAATTGATATTCCAACTGGAAGTTATGAAATTAAAGACATTGAATCCTATATACAAAATTCTATAGAAATTGGAACTTTTTCCAATTTCTATAGAATTTTGTGCAGTGTAGTTAAATCAAATTTGCTTATTAATTTTAAACCTATTGACTCGATTGGTAAATTATTAGGATTTATATCGCAGCATCTAGCACCTCACAGAGCACATACTTCTGATTTACCTGTAGCTATTTTAAAGATCAATTCAGTTAGAATTGAGTGCAATATTACATCTGGAGCTTACATAAATAACTAAAAAGTCCACAGTATCCATGAATTCTTCCCCAGCGTTCCACCAGGATAAAAGATTGTGGAAGTGCCTGCAAGCGTTATTTATCTTCCGATTGCCACCAAGACGATACATAATATACAGCTGCGAATTGTTGATCAGGGCGGTGATTTAATAAATTTTAGAGGAGAAACTATAACGATTCGATTGCGTATAAAGTCATTGTAATGGGAATATATTTATATTAATATATATTATATTTTTTAGGTGCTGTTGCAATAAAAATGGACGAACTTCTCAACATTCCAGCAGCAGTAAATTTTGATGAGTCCATAGCTCATTATGAAATTCATGCTCATCAACCATATGCATCTTCATCTTTCAATAATAGTGATGAAATTCGAATTGCAGTACAACATCAAGATTTATGCATTTTACCGAGTAAAAGTTCATTACACATTTTTGGTAGATTAGTTAAAAATGATGGAATTACTCGGGACGCATGAATACTCCCCACATATAAAGGGATTATAACCAAAAAGATTTGTCAATTATCAGAATTTGTATATCGCAGCATTTCTGTATTATCGAATTTTTATGTAACGTAAAATATAATATGTAATCGAATTGTAGTCTGACAGAATGTATATTTAACTATATTTTCATGTACAACCATTAATATATAGTTAAAATTATATTTTGAATAATTTTCATTTACCCAAATTTTTATTTAACCATATTTGAAGGCAACCTAATTTTCGTATGAGTGAATATCCAAAACACCGAATTTATAAAAGATTGAATTTTTAAAACGTCGAATTTCTAAAGCACTAAACTTTCACATTGTCGAATTTTCATTTGTCCTAACTTTTTTGTCACAATAGAGTTTACTATCTATGTTGTTAGACGGTAAGGTAGATTAAAATTGCGCGCGAAATTTGATTTAACATATGATTTCAAATTTCCCGCACAATTTAAATCAACCATATCAATAAGAATTATAGAGAGGAAACTCTTGTGGCAAAAAAAGTTAGGACAAATGAAAATTCGACATTCTAAAAGTTTAATGCTTTAAGGCGGTTGTACGCCTCACCGATTCTGACTATGTCCCCGTCGTGTAAGCAGTGTTTTCTAAGACGGAATGAGTTTTCTAACCAAGAAAACCAAGTTAGAAAATTGTTTGCTTGGCGGGATACTTTAAAAATATAAGTAATACCTCGGTGAGGTGTACAACCGCCTTTAGAAATTTGACGTTTTAAAAATTCTATGTTTTATAAATTTGGTACTTTGGAAATTTACTCATACGAAAATTCGGTTAACTACAAATATGGTTAAATAAAAATTTGATTAAATGAAAATATTTTAAATATAATTTCAACTACATATAAATAGTTGTACATCAAAACTATGTTAAATATATATTCTGTGAGATTATAACTCGATTACATATATTTTACGTTACATAAAAATTCGATAATACAGAAATGCTGCGATATACAAATTCTGATAATTGACCAATCTTTTTGGTTATAATCCCTTTATATAAACTTTTATGTACTTAAAATCTCATTTAAGCCAAATTTTTATTTTTTTAAATGCATGCTGTAAAAAACTCTAAACAACTGAATGTTCTATTCTATCATATTTCCCTACATGAATATCTTTATGAATTAAAATGCAGTCAAATAAAAAATGCATTTAATAAATATTTCTTCAAATACTAATTTCTTGTGATAAAAATTTGTTTCAAAGAAAACTCGAACTATTGCAGTTCTGATAAGTAGAAATTTTAAGGTTTTTATTTCGATGCCACAAAAATATTATTGCAAGTTCCATGTGGGGAGTATTTATGCATCCCAATTACTCTAATAGAAAATGTACATTCAAACAATAATGATATATACTGTGCTATTGTTTTGTTTAGATTTATAATTTTAGTGTAATATTATATTGTTTGATAAAAATCCATAATCTTAATTATTTAAAATATTTCATTTATGAGCTTTTGCCCGTCGACAACAGGCATTCTCAGATATTCAAAACTGAAATACATGTAATTTTTAATTAAAAACTTTTTCTCTTTTACATCTCTAAAAAGCTTTTTAAAAAAAAACTTTGTAAATAACATAACCAAAAACTTACCAAGAGGGGGTCTCTTCAAAAAATGAAAACAATAAACTTTATGTAAAAAACTGCATTTTTTATAAATTTTTATAATATATTAACAGTCTAATCAAGAACATTTTGTTCTTCATTAGAAAATAAACAAACGTTAAATAATTTGAAAAACGTGTGAGCATACTTGCTCTTTAACGTATAAAAAATGTTTTTTGAATGCCATATGAGGATAAAGCAGATTCGGAGTATGATAATAAAGGAAACTGCTAAATCGATAATTTCAAAAATGAAAATAAAGAAAATTTAATTAATTTAAAAATAAAGACAATTAGATTAATTTGAAAAATTTAATTAGTGTTTAGAATTAACAAATGATAAATTTGATTTAAATTATTTATGTCAGTTTGCTTATTTACAGTGTTTTGTCGTCCAACTGTACGGAAGAGTCCCTCTTCTGCAAGGTTTGACGACGAAGTGATACTCGTACGGTACGTACCTGAGGAGACGCGCTATACGGAAGAGCCACTCTTCCGAAAATAGTCGCCCCTGCGTGTGCACTCCAGAGCGAGCCGTCTCCCTGCGGTCCGCCGAATTAAAGTTGAGTCTCCAATAAGACAAGGTGCGCATCGATGTTCATAGCTATAGGTTTACTACAGTATGCTGTGGTATATCTATAGCTATGAACATCGATGCGCACCTCTCTCACATTGGAGACTCAACTTAAAGCGCGTTCCACTCTTGATGCACGACACGACGCGCGTGCCCCCTCTGCTCCATCTACCAAATGCCCGATCGCGGTAATATACAGAAAAGTCCCTCTTCTGCGTTGTTACCTTTTTTATGTAACTATTTTCTTTCTACCCAAGTCGAATCGGTTTTTCCTCGTTTCGCACCCTTTGACCGTGTCATCCACACCGTGACCGGTATCAGAGTAAGAGAGACAGACTGTGCATCTGACTCTCTTACTCCAATGCAAATTTTCCTTTCTGGACAATTTTTACAGAAGGTGTAAACGCTCCATAAAGTGACGCGTCACTTCCCATCTTTGCTGCATAGGCAGGCAGCCACCCAAGGTGTGAGTGCACTATTTACATTACAGCTCTAGAATAACAAAACACAACCCTGATGCGACTCGTCCCAATGCTAACCAAATGGGAATAACTAATTTAATACTTTTCTTTATTTTTCGTAAATTAAATAAATAACTTAAAAAAATATTTTAATACTTAATTTTTTTAAACTAGTTAATTTCATAATGATAAAAAATAACATTATTTGTGTCAAAATAGAAATTGTCACAACATATTTTAGGATAATTAAATATATTTGCATCAATCAGATCTATGCAACTGCTAAAAATAAGATGGCAAAGAGTTGACTAGGCGCTGTAGTCGGAACAGGCCGATTTTTGGCGGCAATTTAAAAAAATTATTATTTTTATTATTTATAAATATTTATTAATTATTAAATATTAATTATTATTGAGTTTGCTTAATATTAATAAATAGTTAAAGACATTTTAAACGCTGCTCATTGGTTATTTGAAAATTTAATCACTTATTATTTTTTAATCATAGTTCAGGAAATAACCCCGAAACCTTGTAACCGTCTATAACCGCAGTCGAATAATCTTTATATACTCCATGCTTTTATGCAGTTTAAAAACACTGTTTACAGATATCAGATAAAAATCTACCAATATTAATATCAACACAACTGTTCTTTTTTTGCATGGAAACAAAATTTTTTTTATTTGTTTTAAACCGCCGTTAAAGTTTTGGCCATGGCTATTACCCCGGCTATTATTCTTCTAGTCGGAACTTCAATGTGAAATATTAAAGATCTGGCTGCGCTCAGAACTGTTGAATTGTCGACCGGAACTTTTAGCCATTTCGAATAAGGTCCGGCTACTGTTGGTCGGAAGACTAATTTTATAAAATAAGAGTCCGGTTGGATCAGTTGTTATTTTTAATTTTCTAAATTTTATAAAATGGGTGATACGAAGAAAAACATTCTTCCATTTTCTTTGCAAGAAAACTAACACTCCCGATTTTTAAATTTAAAAATTAACTCTTAATTTTAAAAACTAATTTGATTATATTAAATTTTTAAATAAATATTCCAACACAAAGAAAAAATTCGAAAAAACTTATTTGTGCAGAAAAATTAAAATAAAAACTATTTTCGATTATATTTTCATCGGGAGTGATTTTTTGTCCTGAATCTTGAATGTATTTGTTTTCGTAACACCCCTTAATTTGAATTAACGTAAGATTGATGCCAGAGTATATCTGCACTGGGTCAAATCATACCTAACAAATCAAAGTTGTCCCTCAGTTCTCTGATTTTGGTAAAAATTTGAGAATTTGTAGGGGAATACATGTGAATAAAAATTCCAAAAAAGATTTTTGAAAATTTAGAAAATTTGTGGTTGTTCAGGGTTTTCAAAATTTTTTTTTGAAATTTTGAAAACGCAATATCTCAGGGACATATGGATAGATTTTAATGATTTTTTCAGGAATTACTTATTATTTACAAACAATTAAAATGAAAAAATTTGCAAAAAATTTGTTTTTTGTTTTCAATAAAAAATTAAAAAAATATTGTTTAAACAAATTTTTTGTTTATAAGCGTATCTTCAATTTTTTTCTAATAGCGATATTTTGATTCCTTAGGATTTCACGAGTATTTTGACATAAAAAAATCGATGGAGACTCTTAAACTTTCGGAGATATTGTATTTTTTGTCTTTGCGCGCAGGGCCAAAAAGCGCACTGAAGCAAAGGCTCTGTGTACAAGGTAACGGTCAACATTACCTAATACTCGCGTAAATTTCAATCGAATTGAATTCTTTTTTTTAAATTAATTAGTAATATTCTATTAACAAAAATAAATAAATAATAAATATTTATAAATAAATAATAAGTTATTAAAAAATAAACAAATAATTTGTCTGCGTAAAATAAAATAAACAAATTAATGTAAATTAAAAAACAATAACAAAATTGAGTAATATCTCAAATAAGTTCATAGTAGATTATTTGACTAATTTTTAACTACTCTGATTTGTTCAACAAGTCCTACATTAAATTAAACAACTTGTATTATTCATCAAAAAGTAGTTAAAATAAATCAGATAAATAGAAAAATAAAAAAGTAATATATGATGGAAAAGTAACATTTTATTCGTTTACATAAAGCGAAGACCTAGTTCGCGAATCGAGTAATTCTTTATATGAAGAGCGCGCATGCGAAGACTTAACTCGGATAACTTCGTTCAGTCTCGTAACGCGACTGCGCGTCCGGAAGAGTGGATTAGTCAAAGAGCACCCTCCATGTTTTTAGCAAGTGATAATTGTAGAACTAGGTCTTTTTAATAGTCTTTTTAATAGTTTCAGGTTTTATTGCATGTTTATTAGTGTCATTTTTGTGGTTTAAGGTTTGTTTGTTTGATTTGTGTTTTCTGTTTTTTAGGTTTAAGTAAATGTAAATAAGTTTCTTTGCGTTTCTTTTTAATTTTTTCCTTAGGTTTAAGTTTATAATTCCTTTTTAACTATGAAAAAGACTATTAAAAAGACCTAGTTCTACAATTATCACTTGCTACAAACATGGAGGGTGCTCGAACGAATGCTAATTTAAAAATGAGACTCTTAGAACCCCCTCTTTGACAAATCCACTCTTTCGGACGCGCAGTCGCGTTACGAGACTGAACGAAGTTATCCGAGTCAAGTCTACGCATGCTTCGCTTTAGGTAAACGAATAAAATGTTACTTTTCCATCATATATTACTTTTTTATTTTTCTATTTATCTAATGTATTTTTACTACTTTTTGATGATTAATACAAGTTGTTTAATTTAATGTAGGACTTGTTGAACAAATCAGAGTAGTTAAAAAGTAGTCAAATAATCTACTATGAACTTACACTACCGTCCAAAAGTATCAGGACGATAACATTCGACTCTATGAAAAACATGCCATTACTTTTTCAATCATATCTCGGAACTAAAAGGAGGTACAAAAAAACTTAAATACGGTTAGAAAGCTGATTAAATTCTCCGTAAAATAAGCCGTTTTTCAAGTCATTTCGTTAATTATTTTTTGAGTTGTAGAGTGAGAAAGAAATAAAAAAATTATCAAATTTTCTCATTTTTGTCTCTTGACTTCAACTTTTTCAAAAATCTAGAAAAATTTAGATAAAATTTTTCTAAAAACACAGAAATCTTCGTTAGAATTTCAGCTTAAAAATAAGCATTCGAAAATTAAAAAAGGTTCATCCGTTTTCGATATATTATTAAAAATGTGAAGCAGTGTTTCGACAGATTGCTGCATTGAAATTCAACTATGACGACTCGATTCTGGCTTCGCGCGGCAGCGAAAGAGAGAAAACAGGGACGAATTTTTGCAGGAGAATAATAAATAATGATGTTTCACGAGTAATATGTGACGCTCCACGGTGAAAGGGACCTAACGTGACAAATGCTGATTTTTCAGAAAAAGCATTTAAAGTCGAGCGTTCCGATTGGTTGAGATGCTTTAGCGAAAATCAGCCCCACTACTCACTACACATTGATAGCTGTCCGTGTTACACGAAGCGCACGAATTGTACGTACATAACCAGTGTAGTAGTATTGAAAAGTAGAGGGGCTGATTTTCTGAACAAGCACGTGTAAACACTTAACAAGCTCATTTTTAAACATTAATAACAAAAAAACCTGTAAGTAGAAATTATTATTGCTTTTTGTATATGAAAGAGCAACTCAAAAATTATAGAATAATATAAATAACTCAAAATTAATTTTTTGTCACGTAAGGTCCCTTTCACCGTGGAGCGTCACATATAAAGAAACTTAAAAGTTCATCGCTCCCCCACATCAATTCGTCCCTGCTTTCTCTCTCATTCGCTGCCGCGCGAAGCCACAATCGAGTCGTCACTGTTGAATTTCAATGCAATAATCGGTCGAAACACGGCTTTACATTTTTAATTATACATCAAAGACGGATTAACCTTTTTTAATTTACGAAGGCTTACTTTAAAGCTGAAATTCTAACGAAGATTTCTGTGTTTTTAAAAAAATTGTATCTAAATTTTTCTACATTTTTGAAAAAGTTGAAGTCAAGAGACAAAAATGAGAAAATTTGGTAATTTTTTTATTTCTTTCTCACTCTACAACTCAAAAAATAGTTAACGAAATGACTTCAAAAATGGCTTATTTTACGCAGAATTTAATCAGCTTTTTAACCGTATTTAAGTTTTTTTTATACCTCCTTTTATTTCCGAGATATGATTGAAAAAGTGATGGCAGATTTTTTTATAGAGTCAAATGTAATCGTCCTGATATTTTTGGACGGTAGTGTATTTAAGATATTTCTCAATTTTGTTATTGTTTTTTGATTTACATTAATTTGTTTATTTTTTAATAACTTATTATTTATTTATAAATATTTATTATTTATTTATTTTTGTTCATAGAATATTACTAATTGATTTAAAAAAGAAAGAATTCAATTTGATTGAAATTTACGCAAGTATTAGGTAATTTTGCCCGTTACCTTGTACACAGAGCCTTTGCTTCAGTGCTCTTTTTGGCCCTGCGCGCAAAGACAAAAAATACAATATCTCCAAAAGTTTAAGAGTCTCCATTGATTTCTTTATGTCAAAATACTCGTGAAATCCTAAGGAATCAAAATATCGCTATTAGAAAAAAATTAAAGATACGCTTATAAACAAAAAATTTGTTTAAACAATATTTTTAAAATTTTTTATTTAAATCAAAAAAATTTTTTTTGCAAATTTTTTCATTTTAATTGTTTGTGAATAATAAGTAATTCCTGAAAAAATCATTAAAATCCATCCAAATGTCTCGGAGATATTGCGTTTTCAAAATTTCAAAAAAAATTTTAAAAACCCTGAACAACCAAAAATTTTCAAAATTTTCGAAAATCTTTTTTGGAATTTTTATTCGCATGTATTCCCCTACAATTTCTCAAAGTTTCACTAAAATCAGAGAACTGAGGGACAACTTTGATTTGTTAGGTATGATTTGACCCCACTTTTATTTGTATACTTTTGCATTACCTTGTCAAGGTCAGAGAGAGATAATTTTTTTTTGATGAGTCAGTTTTCAGTCAGTTTACCGTTAACGTTTGAAGATGCGACTTGTAATGTTCTAATAGTGTATTTATATAATATAAATTAATTAACCAAAGTGACTTTTTATTAAATTGAATAATGTCTGGACAGCAATTTCTGTTTACGCTTATTTTTTTACCTCACTAACGTATATAAGTTGCTTTATTAAGAACTATTTCCATTTAACAAAATTTGAAAGACGCGTTTCAACATTAAATTTTATACTAAAAATGTTGTATTTTGTTGCAATATATTGCAATAACAACATTTAACAATTTGAGATTGATATGCGTCTCATATCGCTCGCATGTATGAGGTTTCTTTTGCACTCGTACCTTCACTGATGCAGACAGATGTGTCTTCATATGAGACGCATTACGCTCGCATGTCATAAAGGTGCATGATGCATGAGAGTGAAATGCGAGTCTCGTGCGTTTTTTGAGGATTATTTATAATAAATATATTGTAAAAAATTAAATACAAAAAACTAAGGTTAAATTTAAAAATATTTCATTAAAATTTTTTATTTTATTAATATAAACATGGCATTAATAATGAACATTTTTCTCTTTAGTCTTGAACATACATAATCTCCTAAATAACCTATAATAAACATTAGCTGAGATCATAATTCGTAATAAATGTAAACTTTTCAACACGAATTCAACAAAAGTCAACTGTATAATATAATAAATTAACAACTTGGACTCCGTCTAAGAGCCTTTCTATCTGAAGCAAATCAACTTTAAATGCCCTTATGCGATATGACCATTACATTTTTTAATTTTTCAATTAAAAAACGAGTTTAAACAAGCACACATATTTATAAAACATAAAAGAAACAAAACTGTGATTCGTACACGCACTTTTTATAAATAACAAACAATCACGACATTCACCAAACGATAAAACTGGACGTCATGTGACTTGAGACGGACAGCAAGAAGTACATTTTCAGCCATTTTAGGAAAATTGGCTGCGCACCCTGCGCACATGCGCATCGGTGAGACCGCAAATATTAAAAAATTATAAAGTCAAATATTTTTCTGACTTAATTTTCAACTTTAGATAGATAAATAAAAATAACGTTATTATTTAATTAAATGTTTCTTAAAATTGAATTCTTTCCTCAAGTTTAAAAAAAATTTAATAATAATTGCATTTTTCACGGAATTTATTTAAGATTGTATTACAAATATTTAAAATTCTGCGATGAAAATAATTGAATTCGTAAATAAATTTTTATTATTTATGATAATAATTGAATCTTTTCGCAGAATTGTATCAACAAGTTTTTTCTATAATTAAATCTGTTGATAAATTTTATGAAAATAGTAAATATTGAAAATTATTAAATTGCTAAAACTTTTGAAAATAATTGAACTTTTGCAAAGATTTTTATAAAGTTTTGAAAATAAGTGAATTTTTGGCGAAAAATTTTGCTGTTTATAAAGATAATTTAATTCTTGACGAGAATTTTTAAAAAGTATTGTATTTAAAACTTTGAAAAGAATGCTATAAAAAGTAAAAATAATTACAATTCTTCAAATTTGTAAAATATGGCTATAATATTAATTATATTCATTACAGACACATCTTCGTTATGCGGGAACAGGAAAACATGAATCTGTTTAACCAGAGTTTATTGGATCAACGCTGGAGTAAAAATTACTTCCTACGAGTATGTTCTGAAATTCAGTCTGCTGAAAGTCCTATCATTTTTAATTTTCAAGACATGATCCACGTCACAAATGTTGATAAAACATTAACAAAGAATCAGCGATATAATTAAGCTTTCATTTTTGGGCAAAGTTTAGCCAGTTCGCAGCAGAGTATACTGGAGAAACATATGATCAATTACTTGAAGATATGCTGTGGTTACTAACAAAATGGAAAGTAGATTTTGGATATGTTGATTAAAAAGTTTCTTCTGAAGGTCAACAACAGTCACCTCAAAACATTCATTCTGAAACATCTGCTGAGACTGAGACAAATCAACAAGGGTCACCTCGAGATTTTAATTTTAGCGAAATATTTGACAATCAGAATTCGAATCAGACACTTCCAGACGGTCGAGAATGTTCACCTCGAAGTTTTGCTTCTAGGGAAATATCTTCTGAAATTGACGATCATATTTCGAACCAAGCCCTTTCTTCTGAAAATGAAAAACAATTAACACAAGATTTTAATTTCAACGAAATGTTTTCTGAAATGGACAATCGGAATTTGAATCAGACACTTTTAGATGGTCGAGAATGTTCACCTCGAAGGTTTGCTTTTAGGGAAATATCTTCTGAAATTGACGATCATATTTTGAATCAAGCCCGAAATATCGATTTGACTTCAAATCTTGTACCTTTTGTTGAAAAACAACAGTCACTCCGAAATAAGGATGTTGAAGAGATATTTCCTGATATTGCTGGTCAATCATCTGATGTTCTAAACAGGTTAGTAATTTTACAAAATTATTTATTTCTTTGTTTTGCTTAATATTTTAAATTTTTCTAGCACAATCGACTGGTATAGTTCTTTTTTTAAATTAAACGGTTATCAAAAGAATTCGAGCTATTGAATTTTTTCATTTAAAATTATCTAAAATATTATTTTAAAATATTATACTTAGTTAAAGTGTATATAATATAAATTTATTTTAATATAGTTTAATAATATTTAATATTTTCTGTTTGTTACCAATTTAATTACTTATTATTTTCTGCTTAATCACTAAAGGTAACATATTATTCGAAACATAGATAAACTCAGGGCTCGAAGTAGGTCCGTAAATCCTAAAAAAAGTCCGTAACTTTGATTCAAGTTCGTAAAAGTCCGTTTTTTTGAAAAATGGTCCGTAAAGTCCGTAATTTCATTCAAAAAGGATAAAAAGTTCGTAAATTGTACGATATAATTTTGAGAATTTTAGAGAAATTGCAAATGATTGCAGAAAGTCAATTATTTTTAAAAGTAATAAAATTCTTCGCAAAAATTCAATTAAGTTCAAAAATTTTTTTAAATTCTCGTCAAAATTTCAATTATCTTTAGAAATATTAAAATTCTTCTCCGAAATTTAATTATTTTCATAAAATTTGCCAAAAGAATTTAATTATTTAAAAAAAAAATTTAATACAAATCTACAAAAACTTTTAATTATTTTCTAAAAATAAATAAAAATTTCACAAGAATTTCATTAATAACAAATTTTTTTTATAAATTTCTTCGCAATCATTCAACTATTTTTATAATTAATAAAATTCTTTTTAGGAATTCAATTATTCTCAATAAAATTTTAATCGAATTCCTCGAAAAAATTCTTAAAAATTTTATTAAAATTCGTCCAAAAAATTTAATTATTTAAAAATTTGTTGATAAAATTTTTAATAGGAATTCTTGCGAAGAATTTTATTAAAACTTTTGAAAATAATTTAATCTCTGCAAAAAGTTTTATTATTTTACGAAAATATTTAAATTCTTGCGAAAAATTTTATTAAAATTTCTGAAAGTAATTGAATATGTGCTAAGAATTTTGTTATTTTTAATTTATGCCAAGAATTTCATTAAACTTTTTTTAAATAATTGAATTCCTGTTAATTTTTTACAAGAATTTAATTATTCTTGCAGATTTTAATAAAATTTATCGCAAGAATTCAATTACTTTCATAAATAATCAAATTCAATAATTTTTAATACAATTTTAATCGAATTTTGTTAAAAAATGTAATTATTCTTAAAAATTTTATTAAAATTCGTTGATAGAATAGAATTATTTGAAAATTTGTTGATAACGATTTTTTATGGAAATTGAATTTTAAGAAACGTTCAATTATTCAATAAATTATTTTTTTGCATTTTATTTGTATTTAAATAATTGAATTCTAGTAGAATTTTTTAAGAAAATTGATTTTCATTTCTTAAAAATGAATTGCAGTTAAAATTTTAGATAATAATTGAATATTAAATGCAATAGAGCGTGAATTTAAAAACGAAATTGAATTTTGTAATTAATTTTTTTTAAAGAGTTTAATTGAGTTGTTTTAATATTATTTTTATAATTTCTATTTTCAAATATTTATTTAATTAAAGAATTTACGAATAATTGAAATTTCGTTAAAATTGAATATTGTAAACAAATGAAATTGAAAATTATCAAAGAACTTTTTCGAAAATTATTTTAAAAAATCGATATAAAAAAGAATTTTAGATAAAAATTCTTAAAAATAATAATTGAATTCATAATTATTTTAATTATTATAAATTATTTTTATTAATAATTATTATTATTAATTATTATAAAACATAAAGAAATCGATGACGTCGAGTCGAAGACTCGGAGTTATCGATTTCTTTATGTTTTATAGTTATGAAAAATTGAATTTCTAGTTTTAAGTAAAATGTTCTCTTATTTGATTAGGCCTGATTCTATTTTTGTCAGTTAGTCCGTAAATGGTTCGTAATTTATAATTTTTGGTCCGTAAAGTCCGTATTTTTAAATACTTTCACTGCTTCAAGCCTTGTAAACTTAAAACCAAATTTACTGTTAGTGTCTTAGATTTATCCTAGTCGATAGTTCTAAAGTTGTAATTCATATTTTAATACACATCCTTTCCTATCGTTTTATAATTAACAACGTACGTCTAATTTTATTTTTAGTAATGAAGATTCTTGGATTTTTTTGAACACTCTTAAACCAGTACCGAAAAATACCTTTCAAAATTGTGAGCCTATAGATACTGATCATAGTAGTAACACAATTGACTTTTTGAGAAATAAGTCAACAGCTCCTAGCATTTTTTTTAGAAAATATTCGAAATCCTCCAACCTTTAAACCTAGGGGACGACCTTAAGGGACAAAAACTGTAAACGCCATTGGGTTACCGAAAAATAAAATTCAAAAAGGAAAGCTTACGAAGGTCCAACCAAAACCTTTTTCAAAGAAATCGGCCACCAACCAAGCACTGATTCTTTTATTATGTTTCGTTTCTCAAAAAATTGTTGATGCTGCAATTTATCAAAATTATTTAATAGAGGAACACGATGTAGAAACGATGCCAGAACGCGTGCCGAATAAAATAATACACGAGGATGTGAAATTGGATGACATTTACAAATTTTTTTCGAAGGATTCTGGATGTTAGTTGAACAAATTAAAAAACAAAAACGACAAAATCTAATTGTCTGGATTTGTCCGGAATGTAAGAATAAGATTAAGCAAAAGCAATCATCTGTAAACTGCGACTACTGCTTGGAGTGGTATCACACTTCTTGTGTAAAGTTTAACTCGAAAAAAATATCACTTTGTGGAAATATAATTGTTGTAAGCATAAGTCAAATGTTTCTAGTCATTTCCAAAAAGTTTAAATATTATATTCTTATTTATTTCAAGTTATCAATAAAAATATTGACCATTCAAGAATGTTATTTATAGAAATTATACGAGAGATTGTATTTATATAAATTATAAATTTTTGCAATAAAATATATCAAAATAATATAATAAATAATATATATATATATTATGTTAATCGTCGTATTTCGGTAATTTTTACGCAGTTTAAAGTTGTTGTTTGCTTTTTTGTTCCCTAACTTTTTAAATCTTTTAATTTTAAAATTAATGTATTGAAAATCATTTAATTCTTGCAATTAATTTTATCAAACAGTTTAAAAATTAAAATTATTACAAATAATGGAAATTTAAAAAATAATTTTAATTAAACATTTTAATAGTAATCAATTATTGAATTTTATTAAATTTTTTAGAATTGTATTGCAATTTCTTTGAATAATTTTATTAATTTAGGGAATTATATTAATATCTATATTGAAAATAATTAAATTCTATCATTTCTTTAAATACAAATGAGCTCCCGCGTCCAATAACTCGATCTGCGCTTGAACTGAAAAATTCAAGCCAGTCAAGCCGTCAGAAAATGGAAAAAAAATAAAATTTGTAATTGTTAATTTTAAAACATACTACCGTATAGAGCATAAAAATGTCCAACTTTTTTTTTTTGAAATTTTTTTGTAGGACTTTTATTTTTAATAATAATGGACAAAAACTGAATTTTTCTTATTCTTTAATTTCATTGAATTTCAAAACATAAATCGACTTTTCTCAAACAAATCTTAATAAAATTCATTAAAAATTGATATACTTACTTATCAAAGTCAACCAAAGACGATGAAATGATTGAAACATTAAAAAATGTTTATTGCAAAATTATTTGTTAATATAAATACAGACCTGTGGGTAAATACGTTTTCTCAACTTTGACGAGAAAAAGTGTGCAGTGAACTTTCAAGTTGACACAACTTCCAGTGAGACATTTGTTTATTAATATGTGAAGAAGTTTTTTGGAAATTTTTATTTAAATCGGATGAAAAATAAAGAAGATACATAATGTTTAAAAAATATGCGTCGTGCGGCGTTTTGACATTTTGACGCAAGAGGAGAAAACTATTGGAAAATATTGCTATTTTCTGGTGATTTATTTAAAAATAAGTTTATTTATGTATTATATTTAAAATAAAAACAATTCTATACTTTAGAATTGTTATTAATTTATACTATAACTAACTATACTATACAATTGTACAATTTCTATACTTTATATTTTAATATTATTAAATTTTTTATTATTACTTTACTATTAATTTTTAATTTTAAAACACGTGGTTTATTGAAAAACTTAACAGCAGTAATAAAGTAAACTGTATTTTCTTCAAAAAAATACAAGGACCTGCTTTGTTTACATTAACGGTGTTGCGCAATTTCAAACAGTGGTGGCCTTTTAAAAATGTCTGCTTGAACGTAAACGAAATTTCAAAAGGATTTTTCTCCCTATTTGGACAATTATTGCAAAATAGGGAAAAATACTAGTTATCCTGAAATTTTGTTCTTTCATTTGTGCACAAGGAATTGAAAATCCAATATAACACACGACGTCAGGAAGTAGAATGAGAAAATTAGATGTGCCCATTAGATGCTGCCCTCTGGTGGTAATTTTATGTATCGCGCATTTGTTTAACTTTTTCCTATTTTTCTTCCTGTCGTTGTAAATCTAAATAAATCTTTTACTGCCTATCATATTATAAATGTATAAAATTGTTTTTATTTTAAATATAATACATGAATAAACTTATTTTTAAATAACTCAACAGAAAATAGCAATAGTTTACAATAGTTTTCTCCTCTTACGTCAAAATGTCAAAACGCCGCACGACGCATATTTTTTTAAACATTATGTATCTTCCTTATTTTTTATCCGATTTAAATAAAAATTTCCAAAAAAATTTTTCACATGTTAATAAACAAATGTCTCACTGAAAGTTGTGTCAACTCGAATGTTCACCGCACACTTTTTCTCGTCAAAGTTAAGAAAACGTATTTACCGACAGGTCTGTATTTATATATTTTTTATTGTTTATACTCCTGCCCTATTGGCCTTACGCACTTCGACAAGAGTCCCCGAAAAATACTTTTTGGATTAAGCATAACCATTCTACTTATGAAATTTTTCTATATATTGACCTAATTTGCGTCTACAGCCGACTTTTATTAGGAGTACTCGCATTCCGCCTGGACCACCCGTCAATGGGTTTTCTCGCCAGAGAAGAGGGAAACTGTAGAAAACCTCTCTGAGTACAACCGGTTTGTCGACAGTCGAGTTCTAATGGTGTGCACCGGACAATAATCGACGGTGCACATCATTATACCTCGACGTCAAACCTCCCGCTCAGATTGTCTTACGTGCCGGAAAAATACCAAGCCAAATGGGCGCGAACCAAGGGTACTTATACCCTTGGTCCTTAAACGACCGCCAAGCGATAGGCATCTATCCGACTGAGCTAATCTGTCGGTTAGGTCTGTATTTATATTAACAAATAATTTTGCAATAAACATTTTTTAATGTTTCAATCATTTCATCGTCTTCGGTAGACCCTGATAAGTAAGTAAATCAATTTTTGATTAATTTCATTAAGATTTGTTTGAGAAAAGTCGATTTATGTTTTAAAATTCAATGAAATTGAAGAATAAGAAAAATTCAGTTTTTGTCCATTATTATTAAAAATAGAAGTCCTACAAAAAAATTTCAAAGACAAATAAGTTGAACATTTTTATGCTCTATACGGTAGTATGTTTTAAAATTAAAAATTCTAAATTTTATTTTTTTCCATTTTCTGACGGCTTGACTGGCTTGAATTTTTCAGTTCAAGCGCAGATCGAGTTATTGGGGGCGGGAGCTCAAATTATGTCGATGGAAAATTAAATTCGTTGAAAAAATTTTATTAGAATTTTACTATTTATAAGAGTAATAGTGTGCAATTTTCTCGGGGTCAGTTGAACGAAATACAGTTTTTTTAAGGGGGGAACCTCCTTTAGACGATCGAAAAATGCATCATTTTTGGGATCTTATTTCTCGGGTAAAATAACTCAAAACGTTTTGTAATTTATAGAGTAATTTAATACATGTCTTGAGAGTCTAAAAAAATTTTTGGAGAAAAAACAAAACATTTTTAGTATGGAAATATACACCGCGTCCTTGGCACCTCATTTTATCTGTGAACATTCTAGCGCTCTGAATTTTTTTCTAAAACAAAGAAACCAACGTTTTTTTTAAACTTTAGGATAATACCTTCTATATGATATTTCGATTTTTTTAAAAAAATTTCGAGAATTGATTTTTTTACCCACTTTTAAGTTAAAAGTGATTTTTCGTGCATAAAAATTGACTTTAAAATTCCAAAAAAATATGAAAAAAATTTTTTTTAAGAAACACTAAATGTCATATTTAAGATTATTTAATTATCTTTAAAATGATGTATCATAAAGCCCGATTGGTTCAAAAGGGCGTTCTCAATCGTGTTCACAAAATTAAAAAATGGTGTTTCGAGAAAAATGCATTTAAAGTTTTTTTTAAATAAAGTGACTCGAATGTCAAAAAAATGAAAGAAGGGTTGTCACATAGAAATTACAAATTATACTGACAGTGGTACTCTAAATAAAAGAAGAAGGCAGATTGAATGCTAAAACAGAAAAAATTCTGGACTCTGGTAAACATTTCACCAGACGACGCATGAAAAAAAAATAATTAAAAATTTTGTAACTTCTTCAATAATACAGAAATCGACTTAAAATTAATGCCTCGTCGACCAAATTTAGATTTATTCCGACCTATTATCACATTACTTCAGTTCTATTCCTCGCGTTCCTTGCATTTTACGAGCGATCACGAGTGCTTCCGATCATACTTCGGCTTAGCCATTGCATTTGACATATGTGTGCAAGCTCACCGATTTAGGCAATATATATAGCCAACCACCTAAGCGTGGGACTTTTGGCCGCGAGGGGGCAGACTTTCAAAGGAAAGAGCGATTTGCATTACGTGGGTACTCTCAGTTTTTCTCTGCTTATAACATGTTAGTGGAACGCATAGGAGGTTAAAGTCAACTTAACAGCGCCTTTAACTTTAGCGAACCGTCACTTAATCGAACCTTTAACTACGAGTTAGTGGAACCAAGCATAAGTATTCTGGATCTTTTTCTTTGAAGTATTGACAGGTTTGACATGCGCATTCTATCGTTTGATTTTCCTAGAAAGTAAAAACTTGTTTTTTAAATATTTTTTTAATTTTATGTTTGTTATAAAACGTACCTACTACTTACCATTGTAAATTTTTCTTCAAGCACACTTTCTTCTTGTTAACGTAACAGCTATTTCATATGTACAAAACAAACAGGATGAAACTGGTGGACTGATCAAGAGTAATGATAGGTTAGGAATAAAGACAAGGTTCGTAGAGTAAAGGTGCTTTTGACAGCTATTCAACTTCTTATTGGCTGATTCTACTGGTCAAATAATAAACAGCCAACCAGAACGCTTCTATTAAAAGTAGCTGCATTTAAACGGAAATATAAATCAGGGATGGGTATATACAATGTATAAAAAACATTTCAGGCAGAAGTAAAAACAATGTCAAACGAAATCTTTCTAGTTGAGAAGAAAAATATATTTCACCTTATTATATAATATAAATTTTACAATTGGCTTTAATATACATTATCAAATAAGGTAACGCCATCAGTTAATGGCAGCTGAAACTAACTTATCTAGTTACTTTTAGCAAGAAAATTCAAAGTAATCCATACTAAAGAGATTTAAAAATACACTATTCAAGATTAAAATTATTCAAAGTGGTAACAAAAGTGGCGTTAACAATTAGAGGCAGCCAAAACTAAATTCTGTCAATTATTTTGGCGGAATATTTAAACCGGCGAGCGTAAGGTAGGGTAAAATTCACCCTGTAGAATATTCATTTCTCCATAATTCGAATTTGAATTAATAAATTTACCTGTAATTTTAATTTTGCAATTTTGGATCTAAGATAATATACGATGATAATAAACGTTGTAAACCTTACCAACGTTTTTGTTGGTTAGAAAAAAAACTGCATCTTCCTAGATGCAATAGAAAAAAAGATAATAAATAACAACAATTAATTGTTTATACAATTGTTAACATATCGAATTGACATTTAATAATTATCGTTTATTATCTTAGGTCCAAAATTGCAAAATTAGAAAAAAAATTGCAGAAGGTAATAAAAATCTTTTACAGTATTAATATTTAAAATTTTATATTTAACCATTTTAGTAATAATATATTTGTTACATAGGTACAGAAATATTACCAGAAACTGATAATTATTGTTTAACGAGCCAATGCCCAGCTTAAAATTCATTTGCAGAAACACTGATACAATGGGAAAAAACATTTAAAGATCGAGTGAAATTATTGACGAAAAAAGTAAAAAATAAAAATATCGACTTGTTAGAAAAATATTTTAAATAAGCTTTCCGTGTATATCAGCTCTACGAGGTATAATATTGTTGGAACAAGATTTCTAAACAATAATTGCAGATCTGTTGAGAAAAGAAATTATTTCAATCGATTTAATCCCATCATAGTCAACATTAGTTTGTGAAACTTGGCCGACTTGGCATTACATACGATTTCTTTCTTGTGTAATTGTGTATGGACATTCTTCGAAAAAATAGTGTATGCCTTGAATTTTTTTAAAGCTAATTCGTTCGTGTCGAAGTTCATTCTTGATATCTAAAAGTATTAACAGAGTTTATAAAGAGAAATTTCAAACTATTATATATATATATATATCGATAAGCAAAATTTTTCTAAAGTTTTTTTAATAATGGATCCTTTAATGATGTTGAATCATATTTTAACATTTATTTTACTTTTGTTCAAATTGTTGTCGATTATTTAAATGATTTTATGCGACACACTTATATACCATCACTTAAAAAGGATGTTATTGATGTTTTAAAAAATAAAGCTGATGATTCAATTTTAAGAAATGTGGAAAAGTGTTTTAATCAACATGCAAAAGTTTTTAAACCTGTTGATACAGAACATAAGCGATTTAAAATTGTTAGTAAAAAAGAATTCATTAATTTTGAAGAATTTAAGATTGGAGATACATTTGTAGAAAAAATTGTTAATAACGAAATGCTTTTTGTGTCAGAAAATATTTCTGCTGTTCATGTTCCACTTTTATGTTCTTTCTGAAGAATCACAAGTAATGATATCTAATATCATGTAGGCAAAATTATGGTTAAGTAAATATTCTAAAAAATGTACAGACAATCTAGTTCTTCCTTTATATATTATAACGTTCACGCTTATTTTTTAATTATTATTTTAATAATTATTAATTGACATTTAAACATTTAGGATATTTATTTTGAGATTTTACTCCTGTTTTAACTTTATTTAACCAAAACAAAATAATATTTTTTGACAGGAGGTTAAAATAGAACGTTATCTACACTTCGAATTTAATTATTTCAATAAATTTGGACAAATTATTTTATTAGCGCCAGGATATTTTACTTAAAAATATCCAAAAGATTAATTTAGTTAATTTTAACTATTTTGCCAGACTAATTTAGAAATTATTAGGAAAATTCCTAATAAACCGCGGAGAGGGAAGGAGTAAGGAGACTATACAATCAGAACGAGAATGAATAAAAATGGCCGTGTGTCTGGCTACGAGAGCGTCGCTACACTCGCGCTTCTTTTTAGTTTTAAGGTGAGTCCCCGGCGTACTATTATTTTAACTTTACTCTCTACTCTTATCCGCGCGAGGTAAGATATCCGTCGCCGATAATGCAGAGCGCCTACTTATTAGTCGCTGTCGTTTACTCCGCGTCGCCCATTAATTAAATCATTTCTCCTTTTTATTGTCAATTTATGAACAAGTTAATTTTTTGAAATTTTTTTATTTAAATATTTTTTTAACTTCTTTAATGGGCAAATTAAGAGAATAAAGGTATATTATTGAACAGGGTTGCCATAGGTCAGGGCATTCAGGCAAAAGTCTTTCCACAAATGTCGTTTAACCAAATTATAAATGTGTATCGAATTTTTGGGCAAAACGTAAGTCTTTACATTAGACGTAGTTATTAGCAGTTTGCTAAAATTGTTCCACTCATCTGAATTTTGATTTTTAGTAATTTCACTTTTCAGTGCCTATTACATTTGTAAGATTGCTTGAGTTAGATTACTTGTTCAGCTTTAATATCTCTTTTCCGTCAGTAGTTAACGTATAAACTTGATATGCTGGTTTTAGTAACAATTCCGAACCAGATGGACTGTACTTTTTCTGTTGATTTTTGAAAGAATAAATTTGTAAATCGTTAAGAAAATTAAGTACTTTTTTCAGATTGATCATCAGTCGTAGAACTGTTTTGTGTGTTCCGAAGATCGAAAAATTTCATCGAAGATAGTAAAGCCACTTATAAAGTGAAAAATATCGCACACAGTTTTGTCTTTACACCTTGTAAATTCAGATTGAATTTATTTAAATCTTCGGTAAAATTAGTAAAAAAAAACTCTCACTCAACGTAGACTTATCAGTGAGTTTTTTTTTCAAATTTTGTTGTGTCCTTATTCAGTACATCTAGATGAAAAAATTGCAGAATATCATTCCGAACGTGAAAAAATTGTTTTAAACTTCTTTTTGCACTCAGCTATGCGACTCACAATACTTAGGCAAATCTTTAAATTCTGCACCATTTTCGATAAATTTTTTTAAAATTTTTTGTGCGTTAGAGCTTTCTTACCACCACGAAGAAAGTTAATAATTGACATGACTAAATTCATTGCATGGGAAAATTTTACAATTTTTCCACATAGGGCTTCTTGATGAATTATGCAATGTATTGTAAAGCAATGAATTTTAATTTTTATTAACATTTTTTAAAATTTATATTAAAATTGTCCGTAGCAGTTTTAAAAGCGTTAAAAATGTCTAAGCCTTTTGTAGTGTCAAAAGAGTTTAAAATTTTTTTCCACAACATTTTTTAAAACTTCGTCCTTTAACATACGGTTTTAAATGAAGTCTTAACCTTGTTGGTATGATTTAAAATGTAGACCTTTACCAAATGCAACTGCTTCTAACGCTCTATTGTGACGCTGAGCTCTCTTTAACTGCTCTTTTGCTGCACTAGTATCATTAACAGCTTTTGCTAAACAAGCAGCTTCCCCAGTAAGTGCTCCAAGTTCACTTAGCTTAGCAAAAATTGGAATTCGAGCTGTTTCAAAAGCTGACTTTATTGTTGAATAAGCATCATTAAAAGAAATTATTAATTTTCTTGCAGAATCCACAATTTTTCTAAGATTCACTCGTTTTTTTATTTTGTCTTCTTCTGAACTCCTATTCCAAATTTTGATTTTGCTTTCATAACGTTTGTTTTTGCGTAAGCTGCAACTCTTTCACTATATCTTGCGTCTTCAGCAAATACACGTTGCTACGCTTTATCAGCTAATACTCTATCAGCAGCGTTTCTTGTTTTCTCGATTTTTAGAGTATGCAATATCGTGCTCCTTAAAAGCGGAGTCTAATTGATTAATTCCTGGATCATATTGTGCTAGACGTTTTGCTAACTTTGTGCCTGGTCCACAATATTCATAACCTGGCAAACGTAATGCAAATGGCAACTTGTTTGTAAGTTTATTAAATAAACCTTTTCCTTGAAAGTGATAATATATAATCATACCCTATTCTGTGAAAGTTAAGATTAGAATTATACGTGAGCTATTTAAGCGCTATATTTATACCATTAGCGGCAGACTCAATCAGGATGCGTTTCAATAAACGAACTCATAAGCTACCTAGATCTATATCTTTATAAGCTACCAAATCTAGATTAACTTTGTCAATCTAGACTCGATTGTTCAAGAGCAAGAGAAGAAACTGAAGCGTCATGGCAGCTTGTTATCTGGTACCTAGTATTTGAGCTATTTTTTATGGACCATCAAATTGTGGAAAGACAAATGTATTGCTTTCTCAAATTTTAAATCTTAACCCATTAAGGACCAGACGGACGAAAAATTTCAATTAACTTTGAGGACCTCGTTTTTCATTAGAATGCATTTAAAAAAATTGGCACATACCATATTTAATGTAAAATTTACTACTCTTTAGGATTCTGCTGTTAACATTGGTTTATACCAAATTGTTAAAAAGGTAAAAATAATTTTTTCCAAAAAACACGATTTTTTCGAGAAAAAAATTTCACTTCAAACGTATTTTCACCGGAAAAAAGCAGGTAGATACTCTCAAAAGCTCAAAATATTGCGTCCATGGGCCCTCAGCGACCAATTTTTTTTCAAAATGGCAGGCTTCGCACTCTTCTACTAAAAGCTACTATTTGCTACTTTTTTGACACGAGGCTACTTTTTGGCTACTTTTTTGAGCCTAATGCTACTAAAAGCTACTTTTCTCAACAAATAGTTAAATTTAGTTTTTTAGTTTTCAAATTTCCATTCAAAAAACGTGTTAAAAACTAAAATCGTTAATGAAAAACGACCGTCAATAAGATATTAGGAAATAATTAATAATGAAAGGGTTTTACCCGTTAACATTTTGAATAAATAAATAATTTTATCGACATTTACTCTATCAACAGTGACTGATTATAAATTGTGTTTAGATTTTCTTGTAAATGATAACTTTTAAATTCCCGATTTTTCCCGGCTTTGTCCTAATTTTTCCCGGTTTTATTTTCTCATCAAATTCAAATTTATTTTATTTCGAACATAAATAAATCTACAAATGGTTTCAAAAATTTGTATTTGATTTTTTATGAATAATTACATTGTTTTGACGAGTTTCTTTAAATTTTTTTTTAAATAATTTTTTTTAATAATTTTAATTAAAAATTTTGAAAATAATTCAATTAAACAAAGAATTTTTTTAACTTTAGAAAAAATCTTGTCTGTTCATAATTATAATTGAAAATTTGAATTATTCAATTTCATTAAAATTTATTGAAAACTAATTGAATTTCTGCAAAAAAATTTACTATTTATAAAAGTACTTGAATCCTTCTAAAGAATGTTATGACATATTTATGAAAATAATTAAATGTTTGGGTAGAATTTTATTTAAATTTTTAAAAATAATTGAATTGTAATAAATAAAAAAATATATATACTTTAAAAAAAACCGACAGATTAGCTCGGTCGGATAAATGCCTGGCTCGGTGGGCGGACCAAGGGTACTTGGTTCGCGCCCATTAGCCTGGGATTTTTCCGGCACGTGAGATAATCTGAGCGGGAGGTTTGACGTCGAAGTATAATGATGTGCACCGTCGATTATTGTCCAGTACACACCATTAGAATTTGACTGTCGATAAACCGGTTGTACTCGGAGAGGTTTTCTACAGTTTCCCTCTCCACTGGCGAGAAAACCCATTAGACGGGTGGTCCAGGCAAATGCGAGTACTCCTAATTTTCAAATCGCTCTGTAGGCGCAAAAATTTAGTATTAAGGAATGTGTTTGTAAGGAATGTTCTACGGTTGTAAAAACACTTGTATAGCCAAGATTGTAGGCTTAAGACGGGTGTATAAACAAATAAATAATTGAATTGTGGAGAACAATTTAATTAATTATAAAGATAATTGAAACTTCGAGGAGAATTTAAAAAAAAAATTTAAACATAATTGAATTTTCGTGAAGAATTTTATTACTTTTGAAAATCATTGAATTGTTTTTTTAGAATTTTATGGAAATTTATAAAAATAGTTGAATTCTTGTGAAGAATATTATTTTAAAATAATATTTAAAAGAATTTATTAAATCTGAAGAATTTTGCTATTTATGGAAATAATTGAATTCTTGAGAAGAATTTTTTTTACAGTTTCTAGAAATAATTGAATTCTTTCGACGAATTTAATAAAATTTTTTAAGAATAATTACATTTTTCAAGTTTTACTATTTATGAAAATAATTGAATGTAACGCGAAGAAATTTTTAAAAATAAAATTATAATTACAGTGATTGAATTCCCTGGATTATTTTCGAAAAATTTAAATAAAATTCTTTAAAGGAAGTAAATTATTTTTAATAGAATGTAAAGAAATTTTAATTGAATCAAAAAATTTTTATTATTTGTTTATGAAAATTCAATTATCTTGAAACAACAGAATTAAAAAATTAAAAAAATCTTATTTTTCAAAATTTTCAAAAAAACTTTACGAAAATTCAATTTTATTGAAAATTTTTTAAGTGTGTTTCTTTTTTAAATTAACTAATAAAAATTTTAATTATGTATGAATCTTCGCACCAAGAAACATAAATACATTAGAATGTGACTCCTTATAAAATTTAATTATTTATCAATTACACAGGCACACAAAAAAAAAGTGTCGTGGCCGAGACACTACAGTAGTATATTCCCATGTATTTTTGGCCGCTGAATCCGAATCTGAAGTCCGAATGCTCAAATTGGTTCTTTTTTTGAGTTATACTCAAAAAACGACTCAAAACACGAATTTGAACCAAAAAAATTTAAAAAATTTTTTGTGATATGACAATAGCATATTTCTATGTATTTTTTCCCGCTGAATCCGGATTCGAAGTCAGAATTGACAGATGTGCTCAAAATTATGAGCTAAACTCAAAAAACGACTCAAAAAACCGAATTAAAATGACGAAAATGACAAATTTTTTCTGTGACGCTGCAAAAGTATATTCCTATGTATTTTTTCACGCTGAATCCGAATTCGAAGTCAAAATAGACAGATTTGCTCAAAATTTTGAGATAAAATCAAAAAACCACTCAAAAAACCGAATTAAGATGAAAAAAAATTTTTATGACACTACACTACTATATTCCCATGTACTTTTTCCCGCTGAATCCGAATTCGCAGTCAGAATTGACAGATTTGCTCAAAATTTTGAGATAAGCTCAAAGAACTGATGTAAAAACATGAGAATATACTAATGTAGTGTACTAGCAAGAAAAGTAGAGTTTCTTGACTTTAATTTTTGTAACTTAACAGATTTTCTTGTGTGTCTCAAAATTTTGAGCCATTAGAATAATTCTGACTTCAAATGCGAGATCCGAGTGTAAAAATATATGGAAATACTGTAATGTAGTGTCATAGCAAAAAAATTTCCATTTCTTTATTTTAAATCCCTTTTTTTATCAGTTCTTTGAGCTTATCTCAAAATTTTGAGCAAATCTGTCAATTCTGACTGCGAATTCGGATTCAGCGGAAAAAAGTACATGGGAATATAGTAGTGTAGTGTCATAAAAAATTTTTTCATCTTAATTCGGTTTTTTTGAGTCTTTTTTTGAGTTTATCTCAAAATTTTGAGCAAATCTGTCTATTTTGACTTCGAATTCGGATTCAGCGTGAAAAAATACATAGGGATATACTTTTGCAGCGTCACAGAAAAAATTTTTCATTTTCGTCATTTTAATTCGGTTTTTTTGAGTCGTTTTTTGAGTTTAGCTCATAATTTTGAGCACATCTGTCAATTTTGACTTCGAATCCGGATTCAGCGGGAAAAAATACATGGAAATATGCTATTGTCATGTCACAAAAAATTTTTTTAATTTTTTTGGTTTAAATTCGTTTTTTGAGTCGTTTTTTGAGTATAACTCAAAAAAAAGAACCAATTTGAGCATTCGGACTTCAGATTCGGATTCAGCGGCCAAAAATACATGGGAATATACTACTGTAGTGTCTAGGCCACGAAACTTTTTTTTTTGTGTGCCTGTGTTATTAAATTAAAATTTAAAATAATAATGAAATTCTTTAATAAATTTTATTATTTTCTGTTGCATTTTACGAAATTTCTATTAATTCGATAATTCTTTTTAAATTTATTTATATACATACTATATTTGAATCAGTGACTGATTTTTTACTATCGAATTAATTATTTTTAACTAATTTAAATTTAGAGAACAGTATAAATATCTATAAAAATTGAAATAAAAAGCGATTTTTTAAACACAAATTAAAATAATAAAACTTTTTCTAATTTGGTGAGAAAATTCCTGGTTTGGAATAAAATTTCTGGCTTATTTTCGGTCAATATATGTATGTATACTACTTTTTTGTCACCGAGGCTACTATTTCCTACTTTTTTTTATCATCGAGGCTACTATTTCCTACTTTTTATGTCGTTGAGACTACTTTTTCCTACTTTTTTTAAACTCATAATTGAGTGCGAAGCCTGAAATGGCGGACCCTAATATGGCGGCTAAAACTAAAAAACGGCTCACTTATGAAACATAGTGCTCCAACTTTTTCAAGTCACTGAAATCGCCTGAAACTCGTTACTCGGAGGTTTTTTGGGTCGCTGATTACAAATATAATGCTAGTCTTCAAAAATTAAAAATGGCGGATCCAACATGGCGGCCAAGTTTTGTAAAAATTTATTAGATTCACTTGAAACTCGCAACTCGGGGGTTTTTGGGGGTCACTGATTAAGAATATGATGTCAGTTTTTAAAAACTTAAAATAACGGATTCAAAATAGCGGACGAGTTTTGTAAAAATTAAATCAATTCACCGGGAACTCTCTACTCGGAGGATTTTTGAGACTCTGATTACACATTTGGTGTCAGTTTTCGAAAATTTAAAATAGCGGATCTAATATGGTGGGCGCAAATCAAAAAACTCGTCGAATTTGCTCAAATCTCGTCACTCTGGGGTTTTCGGAGTTCCAATTAACCTAAAACTTTTTTCTTGTGGGTTTTCCAGGTCGCTGATTTCGAATCTTATGTCAGTTTTTTAAACTTTAAGATAGCGGATCCAATATCGTGATTAATTTTTAAAAATTTATCTAATTATCCTGAAACTTCTTACTAGGAGGTTTTCTGGGATATACTTCCGAATAAGAAGGACCTCCAATTTCAATAAAAGTTGGTATACCAACGTATTTTGATGCGCTGATTACGAAAATGATAATGAAAATTGGCGCAAGTTTGATGTTCATTGTGAAAACTATAAAAAAATCATAAAATTGTGGTTTTTTGCGTATAATTCGTAAAAAACGAAATAATCTCATCAAAATACACATTATATATTCTCATTGTTATTTTTTAAAATCTATTATTTTTCGAGAAAAATGTAAAAAACCATAAAATACCATGAAAACGGGTTAAAATATACTTTCGCTCGAAAGAACATTCAATTTTAACAAAATACAGTTTCTTTACGTATTTTGATGCCCTGATCACAAAAATAATAATGAAAATTTGCTTAAATTTAATATTCATGATAAAAACCATAAAAAACAATCAAATTGTAGTTTCTTGTATATAACTTAAAAAGAAGCAAAATTAAAAAAAATAATTTTAACAAAAAAAGGCTGATTGATTAAATGTTACAAACTGCAATAGTTTGGTATCCTTGAAAAAGGACGATTGATAAAATGTGACGAAGTGCAAAATTTTACTGGCCTTGAAAAAGGCCGATTTATGAAGTGATACAAATCGCAACGGTATAGCGGCCTTAAGGGGTAACACTACCCTAAAGTCAGAAAAAGAGATCTATATCTTTGATAATTTGTTTTGAGAAAATGGAAACTAGAATAGGATTTCTTTTTGAAGGGGTTAATTAAATATATATTGAAGAGTAGAAAAAAAATTTTTATTAAAAATTTTATAACAAAATGGCGGCGGTAAATTGCATAGGAAAAATCGACTATTTTTTTCTTTACCAAAACGGCCGGAAAGGTTTCTTGAAAAGTTTAAGTCCTGGAACAGAAAACAAAGAAATTTTATAATCTATATAATATAAACTTGAAAAGTACATGGGAGTTTTTTTATATCAATTTTTGTAGAAATGGTGCTCTTTTTTAGTAAAATAATCAATTTTTCGACAAAAAATAAAAAGTAAATTGTTTATAAAAATTAAAGTTTACATCCAATTAAAAAAATCCTATGTACTTTTCAAGTTTATATTACATAGATTATAAAATTTCTTTGTTTTGTGTTTCAGGACTTAAACTGTTCTAGAAGCCTTTCCGGCCGTAAAAAAAATAGTCGATTTTTACTATGAAATTTACCGCCGCCATTTTGTTATAAAATTTTTAATAACAATTTTTTTTCTACTCTTCAATATGTATTTAATAAACCCTCCAAAAAGAAATCCTATTCTAGTTTCCATTTTCTCAAAACAAATCATCAAAGATATAGGTCTCTTTTTCTGACTCTAGGGTAGTGTTACCCCTTAAGAAAGGCCCATTGATATAAGTTCCATTTTCTTAGTTATTGTGGCCAGGGTATGCAATTTTAATGTCCGCAATTGATTGCGAAAAAGGATCTGCCTTTAATTTGCGAACCCTTCTTCGCCACAAAAACTCACAAAGGTTGTCTGCAAGATTATGCTTGCGAACACCTCCTCTGGAGAGATCGTTTCATCCATCTCTAAGAGGATTCAATATTTTGGGTGTGGGCACCAGTAGTAGAGTCTACAAATTCCGACAATAACGTGCTTTTTAATCAAGTTGATTTAAGTAGTTTTGTTTCGTTTGTTGTCGGGACGAGACGCATTCTTATTCTGTAAAGAAAAGTTAGAAGTTTTAATATGCAGAATTTTATGTGGTAGAAATGTCCTTTATCCGTTTTTTTATGTATCAGACTCAGTATGTGTCTTACTGCAAAAATGAAAAAAATATAGTAGATTAATTAAAATTTATACTCAACAATATCAATTCATAAATGGTAGAAATTTTGTTCAAAAGAATTTTAAAAGACATGAATTTTTATAAAGTCGAATTTCACTTTAAGAGAAATGATACTTGCATAACTTTTCTTTTGAAGAAAATTATACTTAAACAAAAATAATAAGTAAAACATGTTTTATCAAATAATTTTTATAGAAATTTCCGAAATAATGATATTCCATTTTAATAAAATCCTATTTAACGGCATGTAAGTTTACTGGAATATTTATTTTTATTAATTTTTATTTAGACTAAATGAAACTTTACAGTACGTTCTGGTTTATTTAACTAAATACTAGTATAGTTGACTTTTATTAATAGAAATTTTCGTTTATCATATTTTAATTTACTTAAAAATTTAATATGGTAGATTGTTTATTTAGCAAATTATTTTGAAAATATAATGTATACGTAACCGAATTTGTAACTAACGTAAAGTTTATTTAACTAACCTTCATTAAGAAAAAGTTTGTATATATAAAAGTTTTGAATTTTTGAATGCCTTAATTTCTGTGGAAAATCCTATTGCAAAGATAAGATTAAAATATAAATTGTGCAAATATTTTTCTTCTTTTTCTAAAACAAAATAATAATTTTCTTAAAAAAATTGTGATTCAAAAAGAAAATAATGGAAAATCAATAAATTTTCTATTTCTTAATCACAGTTGTTTAATCATTTTCTAATTTTTTTTAGAAGTGAAGAACAAAAATAATTTCAATTTGACAAAACATAATATTTAACAAAATTTTAGTCTTCTAATGAAAAGAAGGAAAAAAAATTTCTTATGATTTTTAATTTAAAGTTATAAGCAAGTTAGATAATGTTGTCGTTCCCAACGACTATATTTTAATCTCACTTGATGCTACTTCTCTTTTTACAAAAATACCATTAAAATTAGTTATAGAAAGTCTTGAACGTAGAGTGTCTTTGATTAATAATTGTAAAATACCTTTTAATGATATTTTAAATTGTACCACTTTCTTTTTTGAAAATACATATTTTGTTTTTAACAACGAATATTACCAACAATTCGATGGCACTCCTATGGGTTCTCCGATCTCTTCGCTTTTCGCTGACATTGTAATGGATGATTTGGAGAGTAATTGCCTCCATAATTTAAAAAATAAACATAATTGCATCCCGCTATTTTACTATAGATATGTGGATGACACTATTTTATGCATCCAGAAAGACAATTTGAACTTAACCCTTTAATGGCCAGTGGTACACATACGTACCACCTACTTCAAAAAATCATAACTTTCTTAAAACTTAACGGATCAAATCCGCTAAGGTCTGATTTTGAAGGGGTGAACGAGAGTAATAAATACATATGCTTCTCATTTTCCAAAAAACTACCCTTTCTGAAATACACCCCTTTAAAAAACGCGAAAAATGACAAAAATTGTAAAAAGGTATAAATGTAAGAAAAAAAAATTTTTTTTCGGCTTACGCAGTAACAAATGTTTAAAAATATTGTAATCTTTGTACAAAAAATTAATAATGAAAATTTTCCTCGGGGTAAAAAGAAAATTAATGAAAATTTCCCCCAAAAAACAAAACAATTTAAAAATCTACCCAATTCGCCTAAAATTTATTACTCGGGGGTTTTCGAGGTCGCTGATTACGAATCTGATGTCAGTTTTCAAAAATTCAAAATGGCGGATCCAATATAGCGGCCATTAATTTTTAAAAATCTCATACAAAACTTTTTATCATGAAAGGGTGGTTATTTGACCTTAGGGTTATTTTTTTAAGGGTAGTTTATATTTACTATCATTACCCAGTCACCATAAAAATATTTTTTCGTATTTTCGAAACGTATAGAATTAATAAAAATGACTTTTTTAATTGTTCAAAACTATTGACAGTATGTAAGAATAATTATTAAATAGGGGTGAGTTCCAAGGGGGGGGGGTGATCAACATTATTATCCATATCTGTGTCATTTAGAAACATTTTTTTATAATTTAGATGCATTTAGAATCTATAGATTTTTTTTAAATATTCACAAAAATTAATATCGTCAAGAGGTGATTATTTGACTTTGAGGATGATGTTCAAGTGGTTATTTATAATTCTTTTTTATTTTTTAACAACCAGAGAATATTTATAAATAATTATAAAGCTGACAGGAGCTAAAAAATATTTAATTTATTACTTAGATTAATTATCAATTTTTTAGGGTAGTAATATATGTTAGGAGTGGTTTTAAGGGGTGGAACATGTTAAAAAAAATTGTTTTTTTATATTGAATAATAGAATAATCGAATTTACTAAACATTATACGTTTATAATAACGGCAAAAAACTCGGCCATTAAAGGGTTAATTATTGACACTTTTAGTTCTTATAAAAATAACATTCAATTTACTTTTGAAACTCAAGATAATAAAAAAATTAACTTTTTAGATGTTACATTAAAAATTAATAATAATCAAAAAATTATTTGTAATTGGTACCAAAAACCAATTTCTTCTGGTAGGTTAATTAATTACTATTCAGGTCATCCAGTTCAGCAGAAAGTGAATATTGTTTACAATCTAGTGGATAGAGCAATTTTACTCTCTCATTCTTCGTTTCATAATACCAACCTAGCAAAGTTAAAACAAATTCTCCTCAATAATGATTGTCCTCTTGATTTCATTAAAAAACATGTTAAAATTAGATTAAATAGTATCAAATTTCGTAATAATAATAATAAAAATTCCGTTAATCCTTTTTTTATTTATATAAACTTATTCCAAAAATATACATTCCTTTCAACTACTCTGACTTTGCTGGTTTGTCTAATATTTTAAAACCTTATGACATGAAAACTATTCCAATTGTCAACAAAAATTTAAAATAAATTGTAAAATTAGGAAAAGAAAAAACCGAAAAGTGGTCTAAAACAAATGTTGTCTATAAATTTAATTGTAAAAATTGTTCAGTATGTTATGTAGGTGAAACGAAACGTATGTTAAAAACCCCCATTGACGAACATAAGAGAAGTAATAATTGTAATACATTCGTTGTGAGTGCACATCAGTCAAGGCCGGGTCATGAATTCGATTGGGACAATACTATTATTCTTGACCGTGAATCTAATTACAAAAATCGTTGTTTTTCAGAAATTTTACACATAAAAAGTAACAAACACACAATCAACAAGAAAAATGACATTTTATATTTAAATAAATCTTATATTCCTATAATTAAAAAATTGAAATCATGACCTAGCTTTGATATACACTGTATTGTTTACACTTGAGTTCATTGACTTCAACGGCAATGCCTTAGGTATTTTAATTTGTATTTTCGTTTAGTTTTGATAATTCGCTCGTCGTGAAATGTACATATTTATACCATCTGACTAGTTACTATGTAACTTTTTAACTTATTTTAATTTTTTACTGGGTAATTTTTTTAAAAATTGTTTATAAAAATTATAGTGTGTGTTAACTTTTATTTTTTATTACTTTTTTAATTGGTGTATTGTTTCAATCAGCCTAAAGAGGATGACAAACCCACGTCATCGAAACGTAGCTGTTTTTGAATAAACAAAAAATATGACATAAATTTATTTTATTTATGTTATTTTTACCTTCCATGGATCAAATTCTTGCAATTCATTAAAAACTTTCGGAAGGAAATCTACATTATTAATATAAAACTCTTTATTTGTACCATTGTTATTCTATTCTGGTGTATCGAAATTCATTTGTATAATTTTGTAACTAATTTCAGATCATATTTTTATTCTAAATTTTTGTATAATTTATTTTTTATATAAAAATTAGGATCTGAAATTAATAATAAAATAAAAAGTTTATTTTTAGTAACAAACTAGTAATAAAATTCGAATCTAAAATTCTCTCCGTACTCAACGACCTCAAAAACTTTTGTATTTAATCCGCCATTTTGATTTTTAAAAACTGAAATTAGATTCGTAATCAGTGACCCTTAAAACCCCCAAGTAACGTTTTTGAAGCAAATTCAACCAAATTTTTGAAAATCTCGTCCGCCATATTGGATACGCCATTTTGGATTTTGAAAAACTGACATCGGATTCGTAATCACCGACCCCGAAAACCCCCAAGTAACAATATTGAAGCAAATTCACGCAATTTTTTGAAATCTTGTCCGCCATATTGGATCCTCCATTTTGAATTTTTAAAATTTTTAAAATCTGACTTCTGATTTGCAATCAGCGACCCCGAAAACCCCCAAATAACAATATTGACGCAAATTCAAGCAATTTTTTAAATCTTGTCCGCTATATTGGATCCGCCATTTTGAATTTTGAAAAACTGACATCGGATTCGTAATCAGCGATCATGAAAACCTCCGAGTAACAATATTGAAGCAAATTCAAGCAATTTTTTGAAATCTTGTCCGCCATACTAGATCTGCCATTTTGATTTTTAAAAATGTTTTCAATTTGACTTCTGATTCGCAATCAGCGACCCCGAAAAGTGCCAAGTAACAACATTGACGTAAATTCAAGCAATTTTTTCAAATCTTGTCCGCTATATTGGATCCGCCATTTTGAATATTGAAAAACTGACAGCGGATTCGTAATCAGCGACCCCAAAAACCCCCGAGTAGCAATATTGAAGCAAATTCAAGCATTTTTTAAAAATCTTGTCCGCCATATTGGATCTGCCATTTTGAATTTTTCAAAACTGACATCGGATTCGTAATCAGCGACCCCGAAAACCCTCAAGTACCAATTTGGAAGCAAATCCAACCGCTGGATTCCCCGGGGCACGAAAGGGTTAATTTAAAAAAAGATACACACTTCAAATTTTTTAATAAAATTGGATTTTTGCAAATTTTTTTGAAATTTTTAAAACATAAGAATAAGATTTTCTAAATTTTTTAATTCTATTGTTTCAAGATAATTGAATTTTTATAAACAAATAATTGAAATTTTTTTTAATAATTGAAATTTATTTATATTGGGTAGGGTGGGGCATTACTATTCGCGGGGCGTAACTATTCTTTAGTCCTAGAGAGAAAACTATTTATCCGATTAAAGTTTTTTTTTACATTGTATACTTGTCATGTGAAATAAACATTGTATACCACATTTGAGCTTCTGGCGCTATCTATCATAGGAGTTAAGTACCCAAATGTGATTTTGATATACTAGCTTACTTGTTTTCACTCATTTAGTCTGCCATTGTAAATAGTGATAAACGGTCGGAAAAATTATCGGCAAAATTATTTCTAAAGTCAAATTTAGTGCTGAACACGAATATTATAATGGATTTTTTATATTCTATTGTTCAAAAATTTTACAAGTGTTTAATAGCTGCAAGAATAGTTACGCCCCTCGTTTTTTCGACATCAAAAATTTTTTTTCCCGTAAAAACCGCTGTAGTTCAGTACAGAATCGAGTTACAGCAAAATACATAGCAAAATTGTAGCTAAGAAGTCAGACTTTCAAACGGTCCTACTCATTTTTTAAAAATAAATTTTGTAGACTCAAAAATCCAAACAAGAATAGTAATGCCCCACCCTACCCTACTTTTAAAAATAATTTACTTTTTTAAAGAATTTTATTTAAATATTTTGAAAATAATCAAGGAAAGTTAGTCACCATAATTATAATTTTATTTTTAAAATTTTCTTCGCTATATATTCAATTATTTTCATAAATAGTAATACTTATTGCAGAATTTCAATTATTTTTAATACCTACAATTTTAATCGAATTCCTCGAAAAAAGTAATTATTCTTAAAATTTTATTAAAATACGTCGAAAGAATTCTGATAATTCAATTATTTATAAAAATTGTAAAAAAAACTCTTCTCAAGAATTCAATTATTTCCAAAAATAGCAAAATTCTTCATATTTACTAAATTCTTTTAAATATTATTTTTAAAAAATAATCTTTACAAGAATTCAATTATTTTCAAAAATTTCTATAAAATTCTAAAAAACAGTTTAATTATTTTCAAAAGTAATAAAATTCTTCGCAAAACTTCAATTATTTTTAAAAAATCTAAATAAACAACATTTTACCTAATTATCTTTATAAATGAATAGGAAAATTCTTCGACAAAATTAAATTAATTTCAGGAATTTTAACAAAATTCATTGTAAAAGTTCCATTATTTCCATAAATAACAAGAATTCATTTATATTTACGACAAGAAATCAATTATTTTCACAAATTTTTCTTAATTTAATAATTTGTATGTCTACTATTTTAATAAAACTTCCAAAAAGAATTCAATTCTCCGCCGCTGGTTGTCTACTGCCGAACATCATTGATGTATTTGATGTGCTGGGAAAGCGGGTCCACTGCCAATCATCATTGATGTTTTTGATGTGCTGGGAGAAGTGGGCCCGCTACCAGACACGACTGGCATCATAGATATGTTCGGTAGACCTTGCCGTGGTGGTGGGACTTTTCAATAAAGGGCAACCAAAACAGCAAGAAAGAATGGATTAACAAAATTCAAAGAAGGTACCCCATGTAAGCAGGCCGGAAACAGGAAATCTCACCATCGGTCCCAGGACTGATGCTCAAGTGCGCGCGGATTGTGGGTGCGCACAATTTCTTGCAGTTCCACGGATGGTCGTGGAAAGGTTGGATACACAGAACACCGTGGAAAGAGAAAGAAAGAAAAAAGGAAGCGCATTGAGTCTTCTGAGTGTATCGAGTTCTCAGTTTTAATCCGAGTCAGTCAAGGATTAACTTATGCTGACGTTCTAGGTAAACTTCGCAAAGAGGTCAACCCGGACGACTGCCATACTCAAGAAGCCGAGGTGCAGCAAGTGTTGTCGGAAGTGATAGGAAAGCCAGGATGCAGGAAAGTGACGGTCTTAGGACCCAACCGCCGAGGGATGAAGCTCGCGGTTGTAGTCACCAACCCGGAAAAGGCGAACAGGCTGGAGAAATTGGGACACGTAAAAATTGGTTTTATGTGTTGCCCAATTAAAAAAAGAGTAATGGTCGTCCGGTGTCATCGATGCTTGGGATACGGTCATATTGGAGCGAGATGCCAGAAGGAGGACAGATCGGCTGCGTGCTTTAAGTGCAGTGAAGCCGGTCTTAGTTTCTCCAACTGTAAAATTAGCCCAAGCTGCTTTTTGTGCAAAGAAAAGTTTGTCAATAAGGTGTCAACCACTCATATTGAAGGCAGCGGAGAATGCGGAGTCTTCAGGACGGCCCTTGAGGAGGCGAAGAAGACTCTTGCAAGAACTAAAAGTAAATAAGAAATATTAAAAGGAGCGAATAATTCAGAATAATTTATTTTTTTGTGATTTTTTACTGTACCTTTACATTTTTATTATTCTAACTTTTATGTATTTGTTTATTTATTCTTTTATTTGATTTATTTGTGTTTTTATTTAACTTGTCTTTTATAATTTTACCTTTTGACCTTTATACACTACCGTTCACGAGTATCAGGACGATTACACGCGACTCTATGAAAAAACATGCCATCCCTTTTTAATCATATCTCGGAAATAAAAGGAGATACAGAGAAAACTTAAATACGGTTAGAAAGCTAATTTTTGCGTAAAATAAGTCATCTTTGAAGTCATTGCGTTAACTATTTTTTGAGTTGTAGAGTGAGAAAAAAATGAAAAAAATGATCAAATTTTCTCATTTTTGTCTCTTGACTTCAACTTTTTCAAAAATCTAGAAAAATTAAGATAAAATTTTTCTAAAAACACATAAATCTTCGTTAAAATTACAGCTTTAAAATAAGCCTTCAAAAATTAAAAAAGGTTAGTCCGTTTTCGATATATCATTAAAAATGTGAAGCCGTATTTCGACCGATTGGTGCATTGAAATGCATTGAAATTCAAATGTGACGACTCGATTCTAGCTTCGCGTGGCTGCGAATGGGAGAGAAAACAGGGACGAATTTATGCTGGGAAATAATAAATAATAATGTTTCACAAGTAATATAAAGAAACTCAAAAGTTAATCGTTCCTCGCATGAATTCGTCCCTGCTTTCTCTCTCATTCGTTGCTGCGTTAATTATCTAAATTTTTCTACACGGAGAGAAATCTGTTGCTATTATTGCTTGCAGAATCTTTACAAATTTTATTAGTCACTGCTGAATAGAATTTTAGCTTAAGGTTATAATAATTTATATACAAAATTATCTATTTAATGTAACGGAGAGTTCGATGCAATAAAAACAAAAAGCAGCTGCTAATTTTGCACGAAATCTTTATTATAAATATAAAAAGAACGTGCTATAAAAGTATTAGATTCTTCTTATAAGAATCGCTCGAGCTCCAACTGATTTTCAGGCGGACTTTATACAACACACTACCCCTAGGGATCGTAGGACCTTGCAGCTGGTGGGGTGGCTTAAAGGCCTAATCGGGGAGTACCTCTGGACCCCGTTCTTTCCCTCGTTGGTCGTTTGCGGCGGCCTGCTCCTCATAAGGGAGAGACCGCCCAATAGACCAGCTCCATGGAGTAGAGGGTAAGATTGGTGAGGAAGCAACCTTTGGGCGTTCAGAAATGATCACCACTGGAAGCGGAGGGGTGTACTGCCTGCGGGGCCCCAACTAAGAAACGGTCCCCCAATCCAAGATGTTTCTGCCGTGTCGATGGATGAATGGCACTAGGGTTACCAAATCTGTCGCTCACGACGGGCCAAGCGCCTGTCTGTCTCTCGGGATTGTACTGGTCGGTGAGTGATCCCGTAAAGCTCGGGGGAGCGATCCGGCTGGGGTTCCGGTAGGCGGGCGGGCGGCTGGTCTTGGCGTGATGTGAACGGAGGTGTCTTAAACGGCGGCTCCGGAACACCGGGCGACCTTCCGGTAGTATTAGCCTTACTCCTGCAAGCGGGGCTCTGAAGGAGTGGACTTTCTTTTCCCTTGCTACTCGTGGGTCTTCAAATGGAGAATCAATTCAACAATTTAAATTTGGGTGACAAAGGGGTCTCGTTGGCTGCGTCTACAACCTCCTCGGAAGTTGTGGATGTGACGGTCTCGAACCCTGAAGTCGTAGGTCAGTCTCCCCCCTCCTCTTTGGCTGCTCCTTCGGGTTCTTCGGGATCTGATGGTAATATGGTCTTAGGTGGGGGAGGAGATTCGGAGGCTGTGCAAATGGCCCTAATCAGAAGAAAGCGCCTTACCGGTTCTGAAAAGAAACGGTTAAGGAAAGAACGGCTAGCAGCCGGTGTAAACAACTCGGTTTCCTCGGGTGTTGCTACTGGGTCGAAGAGAAAGAGTGGCCAGGATGCATCACCTCTGGAAAAAAAGAGGGTGTAAAAAGGCCAAAGTCGGTCCAACAGAGTACCAGGAGAGAGGGGTACAATGTTGGGCTAACAATGGCCCAAAGGACAAATCCTCTAACGATGGTGGTCTATAGCGAGGGCTACCCAGATGTGGCGCTCACTGATGAGCAGTTTGGACTTCTTAGGAAGACCGTTGTGACGCTCACCTGTGAGGAGCCGGTCGAAAGGTGGCCGCGTTTTGAGACTTCCTTCTGCAGAGGAGGAGTCTTTATCTTCATCGCTTCCAACCCGGAGGCTGTGGAATGGCTGACAAAATGTGTGGCCGACCATGAGCCCTGGGAGGGAGCGAGGTTGAAAATTGGTGGGGTTGAGATGCTCCAAAGAATGGTAAAGGCTACTGCGTGGTTCCCGGGAGAAACGGCGGACGCGCGGACGGTCTTGCGACATTTGGAGGCTTTCAACCCCACGTTGAAGACATCGACTTGGCGTTTGCTGAATGTTGATGGGTCTCAGGTGGCGAACAGGGGGGACAAGAGTTTTCTTCTTGTCGCTCAAGTCCTTGAAAGTCAGGCGAGGGCTATAGAGGCCCTCGAATTTAAGCCTCACTATCACTTCGGGCGGATAACCTTTAAGGTAACTGTCCCTGATCGTGACGGCACAAGCAATGTAGAGGAGGGAGAAGAGCAAACATAATTCACTTTTTGCAAACTCTCCGCTATTCAGATTAACTTGCATCATAGCAAAGGCGCCTCATCAGTACTGACGAGGAGCATGGCTAAGTTGCACACAGGCATCTTACTAATCCAAGAACCATGGTTAGTAAGAGGTGTCATTAGAAGGCTTGGTGGGGTTGGTCTAGTTTGTTACAGGGACTGCAGAGCTGCCAAACCCAGAGCGTGCATTCTTACTAAGGGTGTCAACGCAACTCCACTATTGGATCTGTGTTCAGGGGACCTAATGGTGGTGGTAACTAACCTGGAGGGTATAGGTAAGACGGTCGTAGGATCGTCATATTTTCCATATGATAATAAAAATAATCCGCCAATTGAAGTTCGTAGGTTGGTGGACTACTGTATGGAAAAGGGACTTCCTCTGCTGCTGGGCTGCGATGCAAACTCACAACATACGGTGTGGGGGAGCTCAAAGGACAACCAGAGAGGACAGGAGCTACTAGAATATCTAATCGGAACGAATCTAGATATTCTCAACACGGGTTCGACCCCGACTTTTAGCAATGCGATTAGGCAGGAAGTGATTGATATCACTCTCTGCTCCAAAAGCATTGGAAATAAGGTAAGAAGATGGAAAGTTTCTAATGAACCTTCTCTTTCTGATCATTCACAGATAGCTATGACAGCTTTTAATATTCCTACAGGAGTGGTTGATTGGACCTGTCATATGTTAAAAAACAGGAACCTCTTATCAACTAAAGGAGACTCAGTCCTGAAAGGGACAGTCAACTCTGGATGCCCCCAAGGAGGTGTTCTTTCACCCTTGCTCTGGTCCTTGGTAGTGGATGAACTACTGAGAATACTGACCGAAGCAGGATACCATGTAATTGGTTATGCGGATGACATTTTGTTAATCGTTCGCGGTCCCCACCTTGAAGTTATACTCGAAGTGGCCCAAAAAGCGTTTAACCTGGTAGATAAATGGTGTGAGAAGGTGGGTTTATCTGTAAATCCGGGGAAAACGGAAGCGGTTATCTTTACCAGACGGTACAAGTGGAAATCCTCGTGCTCACTTACGCTGTCCGGAAAAGAGATCAAATACACAGAGCAGGCAAAATATCTAGGAGTAATCCTGGATAGCAAACTGCTCTGGAAAAAGCATTTAGAGGAAAAATGTAAGAAACTTACAGCTGCTCTTTGGCAATGTAGAAGGGCCATTGGTGGTAGCTGGGGTCTCAAACCGGATACACTATTGTGGATCTATGAAGCAATTCTGCTCCCTAGGCTGACCTATGCTTGTGTGGTCTGGTGGGGTAGAGTTGAGCTAAAAACAGCACAAACAGAATTGGAAAGGGTAAGGGGGATGGTACTTAGAGGCATAACGAGGGCGGTGCGTACAACTCCTACTGCTGCCCTTGGTGCCCTCTTGGGGCTAGAACCCTTACACCTTACAATTAAAGCAGCGGCGGTTAAGGCTGTCCTGCGGTTGAGTGGTCCTGTGGGCTGCAGGGAGGTGGGCAGATGGCGTCTCCCAAAGAAATTGGTGAGAATACCTCTTCTAAGTATGATTAGGGACAGAACTGTCCCTTTGTATCTCTTCGACAAAAAGTATAGGATTAATATACCTAGTAGAGAAGATTGGATAAATGGACTGACAAGTATTCCAGCTGACGGTGAAATCTGGTACACAGATGGATCAAAAGGCGGGAATGGAGTCGGTGCAGGAATCTATCATGTAACCTCCCAAGTGGGACACTCCTTTAAGTTAGGGACCACTGTTACTGTGTTACAAGCCGAAATTGTGGCAATATTTTATGGTGCTGTTGAAGCCTTGAAAAATTGTCACAACAAAGATATTTTTATCCTTTCGGATAGCAAGGCGGACATTTTCTCCTTGAAACGATACGTATCAACATCACGGCTGGTCGGTGATTGTCATGAATCACTTAACAAACTAGCTGAAACAAACCGCGTTACCCTCCTGTGGATCCCTGGTCACAGTGAATTCGCGGGAAACGATAGGGCGGATGAGCTAGCCAAAGAAGGGGCTAGAAAACAACTTATTGGACCTGAACCTCCCATTGGTGTTTCCAACAAATGCTTGACACTGGAAATTAAACAGTGAATAGCTGCGGAACACCAAAGGGAATGGCAGGTAACTAAGGGCTGTAGACAAGCCAAGGTACTCATGGGAAGTAGTATTAACCCTATGAGGAAAGCGGAATTCCGCAAATTAAATAGAAAAGAGGCAAACATCATAACGGGGCTATTAACTGGCCATGGTGATCTGCGCTATCATAGGCACAAAATGGGGATCCTAGATGACCCGAAGTGCCGTAGGTGTGGAGAGGAATATGAAACCCCGATACACATCTTGTGTCACTGCCCTGCACTTGTGAAGGAGCGGGAACACATTACGGGCTACTTCTTTCTGGGGGAGACCGTTATTGCTACCAGAAACCTGGCCGAAGTCCTCCTGTTGTGGAAAGGACTTCGGATATAGGGGTGGTTATGGGGAACGTAAAGGGATTACCCAAGCGTTAGTGGCGTTGACCTGCAAGGTCCTAGGTCCACAACCCTCTTCTTAATAATAAATAATTATACAACACAATCTTACTTGCGTGTACGCACATATAACTCACACACACATATATTTCTCTGAATGGTTTCGAGGAACGGAACGCGTACAACAATTTTCACATGTTGCTTATACATTCAAACACGAATAAAAATGCAATAATTTTTAACTAATATCCTTACTATTAAATAAATATTGTCTATGCTTAAATATAAGAAAAACGTTAAGCAATTTAAGTAATGTGCTCTTTCGAGTAATATTAGCAGCAGACTTCTCTCCGTGTAGATTTTTAAAATAGTTAAAGTCAAGAGTCAAAAATGAGATAATTTTTGTATTTCTTTCTCACTCTACAACTTAAAAAATAATTAACGAAATTACTTCAAAGACGGCTTATTTTACACAGAGTTTAATCAGCTTTCTAACCGTATTTAAGTTTTTTTGTATATCCTTTTATTTCCGAGATATGATTGAAAAAGTGATGGCATGTTTTTTCATAGAGTCGCGTGTAGTCGTCCTGATACTCTTATTGCTGGTAACGGGGCGTAGTATGAACCAAAAATGGCACATTTTTAGCAAATTATTAGACTTAACTTTTTTTATCTATTGATGGCAAGTTATAATTGGAAATATTGGATGAAACTGAATTCCGGGAGTTTTGAAAAATCCGTGACAAAAAATTCAAAATTACTACTTTTTTTCTTGCAATTTTTGTAAATGGTTTCTGATAGTAAAATGTATAATTATCAAGAGAGACAAAATGCTTCCAAGGCAAGGAAAGGATAATTTAGTTAAATTTCAAGGAATTTTGGAAAATCCGTGACAAAATCGATATCACTGCTTTCCCCGACTTGGATCCTCATGATGGTATTCGCACTTAGGGCATTATTTAAAATTAAAATTCATCCAGAAAATCTCAATGTCTTTTGTTAAATTTTAATCAATACTCAATATAGAAAATTATAAAGGTACTAAAGAACACGTCGAAAACGGGTATCGAAGCTAGTAATAATGTATGTTTATGGGTGGATCTCTGAAAAATGACAACTTACTCGCTTACGTTATTTTGTTAAAAATTAGTTAATTCAAATTATTTAAAATTTAGCCATTTATACTGTAAGATTTCATATTTTTCAATCATATCACTATAAAAAAGTGTAAATCACTGAAATATTGAATATATTCTAGTTTAATATAGAGGAATGTTTACTTGAATTTATTTTATTATTTTTGAACAAAAATACCATTTTATACTGGGCATAAGTAATTTGTTAGTTTGAGAGATCCACCCTAATATAATATTATAGCAATACATAGGGGAGACTGGGGTAAACCCGCTGACTTTTTTTCAGATCGGCTAAAATCTAGGAAATTATTCTCTAAATCCAAGTTAATTTATATCATTTGAAAGCTTATGATTTCTACTAAAAAAATTAAAAAGAGTTTTTGATTTATATTTTTTAGTTTTACTTAGAGAAACTTTTTAATAAACATATACCAAATTTCGAAATCACAATTTTCCAGGGTAAACCCGCTCACTTTATATTTTCGAGACGGAACAGTTTTATTTTTTAAATATTAAAGTTCGTCTTATTTCCGTCTTAAGTATGAATTATCCCTTGCGGATTGAGATCACCGTAAAATCACTGTATCGGTGATTTTACGGTGAAAAGTAAATAAAAACTGTAAAACATTAAAAAAAAGACAAAGTAAAATAGAAAAATTGAAAGAGGACAATTTATTGAAGAAATTTGTATTAGCACTTTATTAATAAATATTCATTATTAATGTGAAAATAATATTTAAAGTTGAAGTCATCTCCGGTGATATTTTACACTGTCACGGTGATTTGAAAAATACTCGTGTAATTGCACTTTGTTCATACCTAAAAGTGTATAAAATTAACAGCCATTGATATATAGAACACATTTAAAACGAAAAATATCTAATTAACTTAGTAATTATAATAAAAATAAATGAAAAAAGTAAAAAGTTTGCTTTTGGGTGTCATACGAAGAATGAGTAATTTGCTTTGTAGATAATACGTGGTGCACATTTACCATAAGCGCTCGGTCGATAAAATGAAAGTGTTACCATAAAACAAATTTCGACGTTCTTTCCTCCAGTAGATGGCGGAATGAAAGAATTCTAAAATACAAATTTGTATTATTCTGTAAAGTGTTTAATTTAAATTTTTAATATTACATTCAAAAGGTAAGTGTGATAATATTATTTATGAATTCATGACATGACATTTATTATAAATTCTAAAATAATTAAAAGTAAATTGCATTTGAAACAATTAAATAACAGATAATTATTTAGTTGAACAATGATAAATAAGATAATTTTTAAGCAAAAAAAATTTCACATAATTACAAATTTAAAAAGTCAATATTCTTTAAAAATTACTCGATCACAATGAATTTGTTTATTTTCTTATAAAAAAATTAAAAGTTATTTATTCATGATGGCGGACTAACTAATTCTTTTATTTCGCTCTAAAGTTATGAATATTAATATCTTAAAGTATTTTTTCTTGCCAATAATAAATTTGTACTTTTTTTATCAAAATACTAAACAATTAAAAATTCAAGATGGCGGACTAACTAATTTTTTTATTTTTGCTCTAAAATTATGAAAATTAATATCTTAAAGTATTTTTTCTTGCCAATAATAAATTTGTACTTTTTTTATCAAAATACACGGAAAAAAAGTACGTGAAATTTTCATTGACTCGGTACTTGACTTTTGGATACGACACAAAATACTAAAAACAGTCTAGTACTTTTGCATGAGAGTTATTCAAAAGCAGTCAATGAAAATTTCTAGTACCTTGCTTGAGAATTTCATTGACTTTCAAAAAAATTGTAAAATAAAAAAAATAATTTCCACTTGTTCACACAGTTTTTCTGAAATTCACTCATTCATTCACATATTTGGATAATTATTCACACAAACAAAGAATAATTATTGTATCACTTTTCGACGTTCCTCAACACTTATGAACTAACCTATAACACACACATATATTCGCGTATAACTTAAATATAAACACACACTTAACACTTAAAAGCACATTTCGAATTGTTCTTATATACCACATGGTGAAATTTTTCACGACTTCTGAGACATGCTATTTCACTGAAAACTGATACTTACATAACATTCTGTTTTGTGAAAAACACAAAATAAAAAATATTTTTTTGAAAGTCAATTCTTGAAGACAAATATATATTAACACTATTTGTTTTTCATAAAATAATAGTATATTCACATCTGAAATTAACACAAATGGAAACAGACGATCAGCTGGCATTTACCTTGGGTAGAAACGCTCAACGCACACTGCGCATGCTCCACAGAATTTTCAAGCGCAGTCAACTAATCTTTCACGTACTTTATAAAACTTAACAAATGACTTTTCGTTAAAATTTAAAAAACACTGTTGCCCATACTAGTACTAGAATAACTCTAGGACTTTTCTATATTTTTTAATAAAAAGTACATGATACAGCCTTGAATTTTGTGTCCTATCCAAAAGTCAAGCACTTTCAAGGAAGGATTCACGTACTTTTTTTTCCGTGTACTAAACAATTAAAAATTCAAGATGGCGGACTAACCAATTTTTTTATTTCGCTCTAAAATTGAGAATATTAATATCTTAAAGTATTTTTTCTTGCCAATAATAAATTTGTACTTTTTTTATCAAAATACTAAACAATTAAAAATTCAAGATGGCGGACTAACCAATTTTTTTATTTCGCTCTAAAATTGAGAATATTAATATCTTAAAGTTTTTTTTTTTTGCCAATAATAAATTTGTACTTTTTTTATCAAAATAATAAACAATTAAAAATTCAAGATGGCGGACTAACTAATTTTTTTATTTTTATCATGGCAACAATAAATATATTAATTTTTTTAAAAGTTAAAAATTTCTGATTTAAAATGTCGGATTAATAGATATTTAAAATTTTTCTCTTAATTTATATAAAAATAAATACTTAACTTTTGTTTGATACGTAAAATATCTCTAGATGTAAGTAAACATTCATTGTTTCTTAAGTAGGAATTCTTACATTTTTAGTTATTGAACCAATTTACTTGTTTTATCGATATTCAGTGAAAAAAATTTACTAATTTTTAGAAAATAATAAATTTGTACTTTTTTCATCAAAATGCTAAAAAATTCAAGATGGCGGACTATCTAATTTTTTTAATTTTGCTCTAAAATTATAAAAATTAATATCTTAAAGTATTTTTTCTTGACAATAATAAATTTGTACTTTTTTCATCAACATACTAAAAAATTAAAAATTCAAGATGGCAGACTAACCAATTTTTTTATTTCGCTCTAAAATTGAGAAAATTAATATTTTTAAGTTTTTTTTCTTGCCAATAATAAATTTGTACTTTTTTTATCAAAATACTAAAAAATTAAAAATTCAAGATGGCGGACTAACTAATTTTTTTATTTTTGCTCTAAAATTATGAAAATTAATATCTTAAAGTATTTTTTCTTGCCAATAATAAATTTGTACTTTTTTTATTAAAATACTAAACAATTAAAAATTCAAGATGGCGGACTAACTAATTTTTTTTATTTTTATCATGGCAACAATAAATATATTAATTTTTTTAAAAGTTAAAAATTTCTGATTTAAAATGTCGAATTAATAGATATTTAAAATTGTTCTCTTCATTTATATAAAAATAAATACTTAACTTTTGTTTAATACGTAAAATATCTCTAGATGTAAGTAAACATTCACTTCAGTAAAACTTCTCAAATTTTTAGTTATTTAACCGATTTAATTGTTTTATCGATATTCAGTGAAAAAAATTTACTAATTCTTAGAAAATAATAAATTTGTACTTTTTTCATCAAAATGCTAAAAAATTCAAGATGGTGTACTATCTAATTTTTTTAATTTTGCTCTAAAATTATGAAAATTAATATCTTAAAGTATTTTTCTTTGACAATAATAAATTTGTACTTTTTTCATGAACATACTAAAAAATTAAAAATTCAAGATGGCAGACTAACAAATTTTTTTAAAGACCCTAAAGTTTTTTTTTATTTCTAAACTTTTCTGCAATAATCTTGTTCAGAGTAGTAAATACAACAAATATCAATCAAAAAATTATCGAAATTTTAATATTGGGGGTAAAAAAAAACCCCTTTCCAAATAACTATCTTTTGCAAATTTACATAATATAGATAACATATGTCTTCAAAAATAAATAGCTGTAACCGAAGTACAATAATGTCCCGCGACTACCGACATTAAAAAGCGTCGGTAGTGGCGGGATATTACTTTAAATCGCAAATTTTTCAATTACAATGTCTTTTACGGCTTTCAATTTCAAAGCATTTGGGTTCCTTTGTGTCCCTTTTAAATTGTTTACGTTTTTTACCATCTAAGAAAAGAGTTAAGATTATTATTTTTATTATTACAGATTATTTGAAAATACATTCTCAACTTTAAGATTAGGTTATTGTTATGAAAAATATTGCCGAAAAAACTTAAAAAAAATAATACGGAAGTCATTTAGAAATGTACTATTTTATTAGATGTAAACAAGCAGTGTCCGGACACTGCCGACAATAAGTGTCCCGCCATTGCCGAAACAGTGATTTACGGTAATAACGATCTACAATCCCACACAGCACATGATATTTCCTGAATACTTCCTGAATATTTCACTGAAAGATTGAAATATTTCATTGCAAGATTCAGGAAATATTTCTGCAAACAGGAAAATGTCCGCTTATGTGGGAATATTGACGCGAAAGTTGAGAAAATATTTCATTGAAATATTTTGGAAATATTCAACTGAAATGATGCGCACTGGTCGAACTCAGTTTCTATGGCCTGTAGAGTTGCGCAGTAGTTTTTGGCTTACTATATCCTATGGGTTTTAAAATATTTCAGAAGATTCCTATTGATTTGAGGTGTTTAACAAATTTTTCCATTTTTTGAAATATTTTCACAATATTGCAGAATCTTTATGTGTAATATTGCAGGAATATTTCAATGAAATATTTTCTCAATTTTCGCGTCAATATTCCTACATAAGCGGACATTTTCCTGTTTGCAGAAATATTTCCTGAATCTTGCAATGAAATATTTCAATCTTTCAGTGAAATATTCAGGAAATATCATGTGCTGTGTGGGATTGTGTCTATCGCACTATTATACATAATGTTCTAGGAATTTTGAAGGAATCTTACATACTAATAACTTAAAATATTTTCCGTTCATCAAATTTTGAAAAGTTTAATTTTATAAACACTTTTTCTTACGAAGAATAAAATTTTAATACTTGCTTAAAACTATTGACAGCATTATAGTGACAGATTTTACATCCAGAAAGTGTGTATCATATAAAAAAGCTTCAACAGAATAAAACTTTACTTTTACACCAAAAAAGCAACACTGTCAACTCAGCTGTTTGAAATATCGCATAGGTGGTCTCGCTATACCCGCTGTCCCACCACTGCCGACAACGCCCTACGTAATAATGAAATACAACATATCACTATTAGGCGTTCGAATTCATTCCAAAATCAACGCCGAAAATTCTCAAAAAATATACTAAACAATTTCCCATAGTTAAGAACCGGCGGTCGAACCCCTAAAAACCACCCCTAATTGAAAACTGATAAAAATACACTGAAAAAAAACTAGTAGATTTGACTACTTTTTAACTACTCTACGTAATTCAATAGGTCCTCAACTGAATTCAAATAGTTGTACTAACTATCATAAAAGCAGTTAAGACAACTAAGAATGTAGTTGGTTGAATGTGATTTAGTAGTTTATTTGACTAACTTTAAAGTAATTATAACAACTAAGATTTTGGTAGTAGATTTTACTACATAAAGTAATTCGATAGGCTTTAACGACATTTTTGTTGTAGAATTAACTATTATTTTGTTTTTAAATCTACTACTTTAAGTAGTAGATTTTACTACCTAAAGTAATTCGATAGGCTTTAACGACATTTCTGTTGTAGAATTAACTATTAAAAGTAGTTAATGATCTGTTTTATAAAGTAAAAATTAACATCTTTTTGTTTTTGTCAGCAACTACTTAAAAGTAGTAGAATTATTTATTATTATTTATTAATTATTATTATTACTGAAATTCATTTTTTCATCTCCTCTAGCATTCCTATTGGTCACTTATACTTTATAATTTTCAACACTTATGTACATAATGGAGAAAAATCCTCAAACGCCGGGGATTGAACGCACGACCCTAACATTCGCAAACCGATAACCTAACCACCTAACCACGCTCGCACGCTACGATGGTCTGCATGAAACCTGATGACATTCTTGACATAGATCAACCGACAACTGTAGTTCATTTTACAATGTAATGTAGTAGTATTTACTACTTTTACTAGTTCTTTTTATCTTCTTTAAATTCTTATTTCTGAACTTTGCTTTATTTAAAAATGCTGTTCAATCCTTTCTAATTACTTTAAGTAGTACAATCTACTACTCAATGTAGTAAAACTTAAGTTCAAAAAGTTAAAATTATCTATTATTTTCTCACCAAAACTACTGCATTGTGTAGTAGATTTTGCTACTTAGAGTGGTTCGATAGGCTTCAACAATATTATTCATTTATTTTTATTACTCTAATGTTGTAGTCAAATCAACTACTATAACTACATAAAAGTTGTAAAGTCTATTACACAAAAAAGGTTTGACTAATAAAAAAATTAGTTCCCTCTACTACTCACGTGTTGTTTCAAATTCAACCGTATAAATTCTTTAATTCAACAATTTAGTGTGAACTATATTAAAGTAGTAAAATTTACTAGTTAAGAAAGTGTTACGTTACTTACAAAAGTAGTCCCTTTTACTACTTTCTATTTATTACTATAAAATTGTTAAATTTACTACTTATGAAATGTTGAGTAAACTATTATCTTAGTTGTTCTTACTTCAGCACTGTAGTCAATTCTACAACTTACCTGTTGTTAAAATTTAACTACATATATTAGTAGAATCAACTACTATTTATCAACTACATAAAAATAGTTAAATTAACTACGCAAACCGGGTTAGACTAACTAAAAAAGTAGTTGTTTTTACTACTTTTCACTTAACTACCCAAAGGTAGTTGAATTTGTCAGCTTAATTTTTTTCAGTGTAGCATATAAGTGTCCAAAACTGCCAAAAGGCATGCGAATTTCTTTCTCAGAGTATTTTTAAAAATTCCCTAAAAATATACCAAGCATTTTCCAAAAGGTTAGAACACGCGGACCCCCAAAACCCACCCTTAATAAAAAATATTGTATATCAGCCCCAAATCACAAGAATGCGTTCGGCTTTTGTTCTGAAAATATTTTTAAAAATTCCCTAAAAATGTACCAATTAATTTCCAAAAGGTAAGAATGCTCGCACGGCCCACCAAAACCCAGCTCTAATTAAAAATATTATATATTAGCACCAAATCTCAAGAATGCGTTCGGCTTTATTTCTAAAAATATTTTTAAAAATTCCCTAAAAATATGCCAACCAATTTCGAAAAGGTTAGAATGTTCGTACGGACCCCCAAATTAAAAATATTATATAATAGCACAAAATTACAAGAATGCGTTCGGCTTTATTTCTGAAAATATTTTTAAAAATTCCCTAAAAATATACCAATCAATTTCCAAAAGGTTAGAATGCTCGCACGGACCCCCAAATCCTACTACTGATTTTTTTTAAAGTGTAGAATATTTTTAAGAAAACACATTATTATTATAATTTATTAAAAATGACTTAGTTTCTTAGTATAAATGGGTATAAACTATTAATAATAAGAAATATTAAATGAAAAATGATTTTAAAGTTCTGCGGGTAAATAACCTTATTTTGCAAATTTCATTCACTACATGTGAGAAAGTGAATTTATTAAATTGAATAAAACCTTATCAAATATAACGTACACGGAGAGAAAAAAAGAGAGCTGTTTGATTTGGCATGAGAACGCTGTTTTCCCTTTATAAAACGCAGCAGTTTAATGCAACTGATCTACCGACAGGTAGAGCAGTTTACTTTTTTTTTCTCCGTGTACCTGTGATTAACTTTTGGTTTTTCTTATACTAGAAAAAATTTTCTTTGGTTCCTAAACTTTTTTCGGAATTAATATGTCAGTGGTAGTCAAACCTTTGAAATCATTCCTGGAAAATATTGTAATATTCTAAAATTAGTCGGCAACGACTTTAGTCGAAATATAATTGAATGACTCAAATATAAATTTAATAATGGGCAGTAATGAATATTACTTTCCAAAAAATATATTTTTTTAATAATTCCTAGAATTTTTCATTGTAATTTTTTTAAAATTTAATTAATATGATTAAAAAAGATTTAAATAATTGTCTGAAAATTTATTAAAATATTTGAAAATAATACAGTAGAACCTCGATTATCTGAGGTAATGTAGGGAAGAGGTACCTAGGATAATCAAAAACTCGGATAACACGGAACCAATGAAAATTTCAAAATTTTAAATTATTTTTCATGTGTTTAAAGTGTTAGAATAATATTAAATGACAAAAATGGACGAAATTTTAAATGCAATGATCACAAATAGTGGTTTTGTAAAATTTATTTTTCAAATTTAGTCGCTCGATCCGTTTTATCCGAGTTATTCCGCATTACTATTCCGCATTGTTATTCCGAGCATGTTTAGTGCCTCGGATAATACGGAATCTCGGATAACCGAGGTTCTGCTGTAATTTTAAAAAAATTTAAGAATTTAAAAAACTAATTAAGTTTTTATATAATTTAAAATTTTGAAAATATTTTATTACTACAAATGCTGAAAACAATTTTTATAAAAAATTTTAATTTAAAAAAATTGTAAAGTAAGGGGCCGTCCATAAACCACGTGGACACATTTGGGGGGGGGAATCAGGGTGGCCAGACGGTCGAAGCACAATTATGTATTCGGCTTTACAAAACTATGGTACATGTACGCACGTGTAATACGCATGTGTAGCGGGAAATTTAAATTTAAACTTGGTAACTACAAAAAGAATAATAGTAATATAGTATGATTTATATGTAACACTAACAAAAATTAATTAAACGTTAATAAATAATAATAATATATTGAACTATGATAAAAATGTAGGTTTTTAAGTAAATTTAAAATAAAATAGTATACTGAATCTAAATGTTCAAATACACCATTGACAGATATTCGTGCCAATTCTCTTGGAGGGAAAATGAGTTTATAACAGAGGGACAAATTAACCATCTTGAGAAATCCCTTCCTTATCCGGCGCGAAATGAATAAATATGGCAACCTAACCCCTAAATTAAATACATAAAATGTCAGAAAAATAATTTCGCGCGCATCAGATCGTACACATTTTCTGCGCAACTTTTAACCCTCAGATATAATGGGAGAGAATATACAAGCAGATTTCCATTACCAATTCAAAATTTATTTTAGAAGGACTATTTAATTCTCTTCATAAGCAAAGGAAACATACACTTTTTGAACCTCCGAATTTGACACTCCAGTTTTCTCAGTGTAGTTACCAAGTTTAAATTTAAATTTCCCGCTACACATGCGTATTACACGTGCGTACAATAGTGTACCATAGTTTTGTAAAGCCGAATACATAATTGTGCTTCGACCGTCTGGCCACCCTGATATCAGTCGGGTGGCAGTGACAGGCCCAGAGGCACTCACTGACACTCGACTGAAATTAGCGCGTGCATTCCGAGCGAAGAGCCGGTTATAGAATCCAGCTCCTCAATTGAAAATATTGAATTTTAAAAAATTAGAAGCTAATTTTCATTAATTTTCATTTTTAAATTTACCTTTAAAGACTTTTTATTCTTCAAAAATTGTAACAAAAGACTTGAAATAAATTAATTATTTTCAATTAAATTTTACAAAATTTCAACTATTCAAAAAGATTTGTTTATACATAGTTATTTTTCACATTATAAAAATCAAAATAACTTGTACTTTTTTTTTACTGAAAATTGTGGTATTTTGTCGCAGTTTTTTTAAATGAGTCGAAAAAAGTCACAGTTTTCTTAATTTCCCTGATAAACAATTTTTTCCTGACATTTCCCTGACTTTAATGACATTCTTGCTTTGAAATATGTTCAAAAATAATCTTTTTTATTTTTTAACATAGAGGAGTACAAAAAAAACTTATTTTTTAAATTTGCAATATCCACGTGGACAATTGTATAGGGGAGAAGAGGGTTTGACAAATGTTCACGAGTGTCCACAATGGTTTATGGACGGCCCCTAATTATTCAGTGTATAGATATTTAAATTTTCGGAAGTTTGTTATTAAAAATGTTAAAAATAATTGAATCCTGCATTTCAAAAAGAGCTCATTTCAGATTTTTTCATATTTGCCTTTTATCAAGGGTTGCCACGCTTTTCTTCATTTCAAATTCCCTGACTTTTCCAGGTTAAAAAACGGAAATCCAGGTTTTTAAAACTATACATTTATATTTTATCAAATTTTATTTTTAATTTTAGTTTAAGTTCAATTTTTAATTTTATTTTTAATTTTACCAAACTCCCTGATTTCCAGACAAAACGACTTTTTCCCTGTTCTATTACATTTATTTACGAATTTCTTTAATTGTAGAAAACTCGAAACATCTTCAATAACTTCGTTTTAAAATGAATACTTATATCATCATTATTTTTTACAGAAATTAAGATTTTCAAAAATTTTTAATTCAATAACATATAAGAATATTATCATAAAACAAGAATAAGGTATCGGAGTGATCGCTTTCTTCATGGTTTATAATAATTAGAACTTGATACTATCATTATTTTATACTATAAAAATATTATTACTGTAATTTCTTTAAAATTATTTTCATTTCAATTCAATTATTCATTATTAGAATTTTTAACTCAAATTCTTCTTTAAATCAATTATTTTTAATAATTTTTGAAAAAGTTCTTCTTTGGGAATTTTTAAATCCATTTGTTTAGAATTCAATTTAACCTAAAATTTCGATTATTCTGCGACATTCTTCAATGAAAAAAATAAGAAATTAAAAACTTCAAATAATTGAGCTGCCGGATCAAAGAAGGGCACATAAACTCGCCGCGCCGAAAAACGTTGGCCCCTGGACACTTGAAATTCAACTTTTGATTTTAAAAGTTTATTATACATATCCTTATAGAAAATTTGATTGCGCATATTTTTTTCTTATGAGATTTTTTTCTATCTATTACCGTTTTCGAAATAATAAAGATAAACCATTTTTTTGAAAACATAAAATTTAATTAAATTTTTCACTTCAACTCGCGATATTTTACACAATTTTGCATATTTTTCAATGGCACAAAAACTGAATTAATCGTTGAAATATACTGCGAATAATGAAAGAAGAAAAAAATTGTTTCAATTAAAAATAAAATTGTTATTAATTTTTTTCTAAACAATTGCAAAAATCGTGAAGTACAATTTTCAAGAGCTTCGTTTAACGGGCGAATTTTAAGCAACAACAAACTTCCAGTGAGAAAGTTGTTTATTGTAGTCTAAAGAAGTTTTTTGTAAAGTTATATTACAATTGAACAATTAGCAACAAATTGGTGAATGTTTAAAGTTGCGTGAGCGTCTGAACGGAAGGTTTGTTTTGATGTACTTAACCTCCAAGGCGAAACAACACTGCGTGACATATTCAGTCGAGCCTATTTCAACAAACGGGCTCAAACGTTCAGACGCTCGCGCAACTTTAAACATTCACCAATTCGTTACTAATTGTTCAATTGTAATATAACTTTACAAAAAACTTCTTTGGACTACAATAAACAACTTTCTCACTGGAAGTTTGTTGTTGCTTAAAATTCGCCCGTTAAACGAAGCTCTTGAAAATTGTTCTTCACGATTTTTGCAATTGTTTAGAAAAAAATTAATAACAATTTTATTTTTAATTGAAACAATTTTTTTCTTCTTTCATCATTCGCAGTATATTTCAACGATTAATTCAGTTTTTGTGCCATTGAAAAATATGCAAAATTGTGTAAAATATCGCGAGTTGAAGTGAAAAATTTAATTAAATTTTATGATTTCAAAAAAATGGTTTATCTTTATTATTTCGAAAACGATAATAGATAGAAAAAAATCTCATAAGAAAGAAATATGCGCAATCGAATTTTCTATAAGGATATGTATAATAAACTTTTAAAATCAAAAGTTGAATTTCAAGTGTCCAGGGGCCAACGTTTTTCAGCGCGGCGAGTTTATGTGCCCTTCTTTGATCCGGCAGCTCAATTAAAAAAAATTCTATTAAACTTTTTGAGAAAAAGTGATACTAAATTTCCTTAAAAATCTTGTTAACAATTTAATTATTTTTATAGATAATAAAATTATTCGCAGGATTTAATTATTCTCAAAAATTTGAATAACATTCTTCGAAATAATTCAATTATTTTTAAAATTGACAAAATTCTTCGCAAGAATTCAATTATTATCAAAATTGATAAAATTCTCAGCAAGAATTCAATTATTTTCAAAAATGATAAAATTCTTCGTAAATATGCAATTATTTTAAATATCAATTTTTACGTAATTTTGATTATTCTGACACTCTTCAATTAAATATATATTAGAAAATAAAAACTTCAAGAATTAAAGAAAAATGTAATTAAACTTTTTTAAAAAAATTAATTCTACAGAATTTTTAGTTAAAAGTATGAAAAGTTCAAATTTTCCAAGATTTTAATTTGAAACCTTTTCAAAATTCAATTATTTCTAAAAATTTACGCAATATTTCTTTCAATATTCAATAATAATCTAAAATTTTAACTGAAATTCATTTTTAAATCAATATTTACTAAAAAAAATCCATGAGAATTCAAATATTTAAATACAAAAATAAATATTTTATTAAATAATTGAATGTTCCTTCAAATTAAATTTTCATAAAGAATTTTATAAACAAATTTTTAAATAATTGAATTCTCTTGACAAATTTTAAGAATAAGTTCATTTTTCGGAAATTTTATTAAAATTTTAATTAAAAATAATTTAATTTCTCCAAAGAATTTTATAAGAGTTTTTGAAAATAATTGAAATTTTGCCAAGAATTTTATTAAAATTTTTAGAAAATAATTAAATTTTGGAGAAAAATTTATAAAGATTGTTGAAATTTTGACTAGAATTTTTGTAAATTGTTGAACACAATTAAATTTCTGCGAAGAATTATATTAATTTTTGAAAATAATTAAACTCTTGAGACGAATTTTATTAAAATGTCTTTTTAAATAATTGAATTCTTTTATGAAATTTTATTGAAATAGTAGACATTGAAAATAATTTAATTTTCACAAATTTTTGAAATTATTAAAATTTCTACGAAGAATTTTATTAAAATTATTTTGAAAAAAAATTGAATTATTACAAAGAATTTCATTAAAATTTTTCAAAGTAATTTAATTTTTTGAATAAATTTAATTAAAACTTTATAGAAAATAATACTTAAATTCTAATAAATAAATTGTAGCAAAGGTTTTAAAAATAACTGAATTTCTTTGAGGAATTTTAATCAAATTTTTAAGAATAATTTCATTTTTCGAGGAATTCTATTAAAATTGTATTAAAAATAATTGAAAGTCTGCGATGAGTTTTCTTATTTAAAAAGATAATGAAATGTTAAGATTAAATTTTATTAAAATTATTTTTAAATAATTAAATTCCTTTAAAAAATTTTATTAAAGTAGTAGATTTGTTAAAAATTATTGAATTGATAAAAGTTTTTGAAAATAATTGAAATTTTGCCATGAATTTTATTAAAAATTTTGAAAATAATTGAATTTCTCAGAAGAATTTCACTATACTTTTGAAAATAATTGAATTTCTGCAATCGAGGGTCCCTATATCAAAAAACCGGTTATAAGTTTTTTAAGCTCGAAATCATTGCCCTGTAAATAAAAAATTAAACTGTTTTTAATCCCAATTTCTTGAGAAACATTTGGGTAATCTTTATACCAATATAAATTGTTTTCAAGAAATTAAAATTTAAAATCCTTTTTTATTTAGAGGTCGAGAATTTTGAGTCTCAAAAACTTATAACCGGTTCTTTGATAGGGACCCTCAATTATTTGTAATTACTTCAAAATTCAATTTTTTTTAGTGTTTTTAATTAAAATTCTTCTATAAATCCATTATTTTTAATAATCAATTAAAAATATATATTAAATAATTTAACTAATTTCAGAAGAATTGGAATAATTTAAATTTTTCAAAAATCCACGTTCTTTAAGACGATTTCTAATTAAATTCATTCAAAATTAAAATTTTACAAAATTTCAAATTAAAATCTTTTAAAAAACATCTGTACTTATGAAAATTGTAAACGCAACTTTTTTAAAATTTAATTAATTTTTAAATATTTATGTAAAAATAGATTTCAAGAATAAACTTTAAAAAATAACAATTTTTCAGGATGTCGATCAAAATTCCCTGACTTTTCCAGGTTTTTTTAAAGTTTATAAAATTCCCTGACATATTCAGGTTTTTCAGGTTGCGTGGCAACCCTGTAAAGTATTTTATGCATTATTACGTATTTATTGCCGTTCTCTTAACAGGAAATTTAATCTGATTTATTTTTAGTGAAGAAAAATGTATTAAAGTGTGTTTTCCTTTGACAATTATTGTTTTTAAGTTAAAAAAAGTTTAATACATTTTAAAATTAAATACATATAAATAAATTGTTTCTCGATAGTAAAACATTTCATTAATATATTTTTATGATCAAAACGATTAAACTTTTTTCAAGAATTTCGATAAGAGCTCAACTCTTGCAACTACACATATTTTCTATTTTTACCGGTTTTTAATTAAGGGTGGTTTTTTTTGGGGGGTGGTCCTCGTGTTCTAACCTTTGGAAAATGCTTGGTATATTTTTGGGGAATTTTTAAAAATACTTTGAGAAAGAAATTCGCACGCCTTTTGGCAGTTTTGGACACTTATATACTATTTTTATCGGTTTTCAATTAGGGGTGGTTTTTGGGGGTTCGACCGCCGGTTCTAAACTATGGGAAATTGTTTGGTATATTTTTTGACAATTTTTGGCGTTGATTTTGGAATGAATTTCGAACGCCTAATAGTGATATGTTGTATTTCATTATTACGTATAATATATGTGATATTTGGAAAGGGGTTGTTTTTTACCCCCAATATTAAAATTTCGATAATTTTTTGATTGATATTTGTTGTATTTACTACTCTGAACAAGATTATTGCAGAAAAGTTTTTAAATAAAAAAAAAAACTTTAGGGTCCTTAAAAAAATTTGTTAGTCTGCCATTTTGAATTTTTAATTTTTTAGTATGTTGTATGTTGATGAAAAAAGTACAAATTTATTATTGTCAAGGAAAAATACTTAAAGATATTAATTTTCATAATTTTAAAGCAAAATTAAAAAAATTAGATAGTCCGCCATCTTGAATTTTTTAGCATTTTGATGAAAAAAGTATAAATTTATTATTTTCTGAGAATTTGTAAATTATTGTTACCATGATAAAAATAAAAAAATTAGTTAGTCCGCCATCTTAAATTTTAATTGTTTAGTATGTTGATGAAAAAAGTACAAATTTATTATTGGTAAGAAAAAATACTTTAAGATATTAATTTTCATAATTTTAAAGCAAAAATAAAAAAATTAGTTAGTCCGCCATCTTGAATTTTTAATTGTTTAGTATTTTGATAAAAAAGTACAAATTTATTATTGTTAAGAAAAAAACCTTAAAAATATTAATTTTCATAACTTTAGAGCGATATAAAAGAATTAGTTAGTCCGCCATCATGAATAAATAACTTTTTAATTTTTTTTATAAGAAAATAAACAAATTCATTGTGATCGAGTAATGTTTAAAGAATATTGATTTTTTAAATTTGTAATTATGTGAAATTATTTTAGGTTAAAAAATTATTTTATTTATCATTGTTCAACTGAATAATTATGTTATTCAATTGTTTCAAATGCAATTTACTTTTAATTATTTTAGAATTTATAATAAATGCCATGTCATGAATTATTCATAAATAATATTATCATACTTACCTTTTGAATGCAATATTAAAAACTTAAATTAAACACTTTACAGAATAATACAAATTTGTATTTTAGAATTCTTTCATTCCGCCATCTACTGGAGGAAAGAACGTCGAAATTTGTTTTATGGTAACACTTTCATTTTATCGACCGAGCTCTTATGGTAAATGTGCACCACGTATTATCTACAAAGCAAATTACTCATTCTTCGTATGACACCCAAAAGCAAACTTTTTACTTTTTTCATTTATTTTTATTATAATTACAAAGTTAATTAGATATTTTTCGTTTTAAATGTGTTCTATATATCAATGGCTGTTAATTTTATACACTTTTAGGTATGAACAAAGTGCAATTACACGAGTATTTTTCAAATCACCGTGACAGTGTAAAATATCACCGGAGATGACTTCAACTTTAAATATTATTTTCACATTAATAATGAATATTTATTAATAAAGTGCTAATACAAATTTCTTCAATAAATTGTCCTCTTTCAATTTTTCTATTTTACTTTGTCTTTTTTTAATGTTTTACAGTTTTTATTTACTTTTCACCGTAAAATCACCGTTTAGTCGGTGACAATACAGTGATCTCAATCCGCAAGGGATTATTGATAATTTATGAGTTTTATAAACAATTCTATAAACAACAAATTGGTTTAATAAATAATGAACATAGATTTCATGAATTACAACTATGGATTTAAATAGTGTTATATTTTATTAAGAGAAAGTGAAATGTAGTTACAATTTTGGTTTTAATAAGTCATAAATTGTGTTATTGTTGAAATATAATACGTGAAATTATTCTATTCTAAATTTTAAATTTAAAACTAAGTGAGCGGCTTTACCCCGACTTCACGTGAGCGACTTTACCCCGAGTGTATTCCTCACATTTCAGAATAAATTTAATGAAATCTTTTTAAAATAAGATAAAACTATATATGTACTTCGAAGAAGGACATCCAATAGCAACAAAAAAAATTTGCCAGATAAATTAAGACTCAAAAATAATGATCGAAAAAACTTAAAAATCCAAAATACGTTTTTTTTCTGACACCTCTAAAAACATTTGATCGTCTCTGATTCTATGTTGAGTTCATGAAACTAAACGAAAGTTCGTTAATATAAGTTGAATGTCAAGTACTATTCACAGTAACAATATCTTCATCTTAAGTTGAGTTCATGGCGTAAAATCGCTAGTGAGCGGGTTTACCCTGTGAGCGGGTTTACCCCAGTCTCCCCTATTCTGCAAACAGACAATTTAAAATAAATATCACAAGACAAACCTATTTTATAGCATCCAGCCCCTCAATTATTTTCTTAATATTCATAATATCACAAACGAAAGGAAAGTGGTGTTTTTTCTAAAACGTGACACAATGTATTTTTCTCACATGACATTGCAAAAATTGCGTGACAGGGGGAGGGGGGGGTCGAAAATCTCAAAAAATTGCTTGACATCGTTTGTGAACGCTCCCAAATCATAAAAAGTATCACACGGAAAAGATGAAATTAGCAGATTTTACGAAACTGAGTTTTGTAAAATGTAAAGAATATTTCAGGATAAACTTTAAACATATTCAGTATAAAATACGAAAGTTCTGTACTTTATCCTGAAATATTCCTTACATTTTACAAAACTAAGTTTCGTCAAAATCTGCTAAATTTTTTTCTGTGCATTTTTGGAATGTTTAATAGTGTTTTTTTTTATTTTGACGGTATAGTTAACTTTTAAGCACAAGTTCATGTTCATCAAACAAAAAATTTGTCTTTCTAATTATTCAAAATTATAAGTTTAAATTCTTTTTGAGAAAACACCATTCACCATTAATAATTTTTAATTTCTAATAATGTCGAACAAATATCAGTAGATATAAAAAATTTATGTTCATTCGAACTATAGAAAATGTGTCTCAGTCGATTTTCCTTCATGTTTTTAAGTTTAATTGTTTCCTTCAAATAAAATTTAAAATATTAAAGAAAATCGATTGAGACTAAATACTAATGTATTGTAATACTTATTACAACCCGATAGAATGATGTCCTAGGGACGTTTTGTAAATACATCGATGCTTAGATATCTTAAACACATAGAAAAAACAGCTTACCGGAATATTTTTATAACAAATGCAACATTCAATATGCTCTCTAACCACTTGAATAGTTGTATAAGATAAATGTCCCAGTATAGCTGGCCACCTTAAGAATGGTCCCACCCAAAACCTGGTCACAATATAAATGCGGCTTATAAATAGATGACCAGGTTTTGGGCAGGATCATTCTTAAGGTGGCCAGATACTAGGAAAGATAAGTAAGCAAGATACCTTACTGCTGTCTACATATCAGGCAGATTTTTTTTTATTAGCTATAACGTACTATGCAGAACATGTCCTAGGAACGTTTTATAAATACATCGATGCTTAGATATGTTAAACGAAATTCAAAAGTAATTCAAAATAATATTCGTTATTCTTAGGTATTTTCTCTAAACTACAAAAATGCTTTGGATAACTCTAAAATGACAGTGGCATATCACTAATGTCCGGGTGCTATAAGTAATTGTTAATTTTTTCCAAACAATTTTAGTAATAGAAATTTTTGAAATTTTAATAACACATCTTGTTGAATTTAGTCGTAATACTGTAAATTGTATCTATTAAATATTATTAAAAGTAAAACTTTAATAGCACATATGTGACGCGCTCCCAAGAAAGGTACCTAAGAAGCAAACGATTTATAGGTTGGGTTCGTGTTAGATTTATCTTGATTAAAAGTTTATTTTTAATTATTTTGAATTTGAAATCAATTTTTATTAAATATTTTGAATATAATGAAGACTTGAAGACCAACAATTTTTAATTAATAATTGAATCTTTTAATCTATTTTTACTCAAAAAATTAAAAACATAACCTCAAATTTTTTGCTTCTTAGGTACCTTTCCTCAGATCGTGACACATATAGATAAATTTTTGTAATACTGGAAATCGTGCTTCAAACTTTATGGTCCCTTCATATAGGTCTTTTACATTATTCAATGTAAATAAATACAACGTTTAACAAATGATTGGGACCTTATACCTTATTAAAAATCGATGAATTATAATAGAATAAGTTAAAATTATAAAAATACTCTTTAGTTGTATTGGTAGACTTCTCCACATACGGGGCAGCTTTGTGCATAGTATGCTAAAAATTCGGCAAGACAAAAATCACAAATGCACATATCACCGCATGGAATGAAACAGCTGACCGGAATATTTTCATAACAAATGCAACATTCAATATGCTCTCTAACTACTTGAATACTCGTGTACTGCTGTCTGCATATCAGGTATGTTTGTTGTGGATTTGCTAAAACGTACTGCGCTGAGCATTCTTCGCATGTGGATAGAATGTTCACACAGAACAAAACATCGTGTTGGTCGAAGACGTTGGCAAACGCAGCATACTGGTGCATTTTCTGTTGAAAAAAGTGTTTATACTATTATTATTTATAACAATTCTTTTTTAGTCATTTTTAGTAAAAATTAGTACAGGGTTGCTACAATTTTTACTCGAATGAAATTCCCTGACTTTTCCAGGTTTTCCAGGTCTCAAATAATATTTTTTCATACGCATTAAAAGTGTGATTTATATAAAAAGTAATTAATTAAAAAACAAAATTGATCAAAAACAGCATACTTTTTTGTTATATTAATCACTTAAAGAAAAATAAATCAGTTTTAAACATTATTTCGTTGGCGAAAATACAAATTTTGAAAATTTTGTCTTTTTTTGATAACACATCAGGGGTTCTAAAGGTTCTCAAAGTCACTTTAATTATTCTTTATTTATATGAAAACAAATGATAATAAAAGTGACCTTAAGAACCTTTGGACGCCTCGGGGCGCCCTAGGGCGAGAATCTCATAAACACCCCAGGGTGTCTACTATTTTCGTCCAACAAAATTCCCGGTTTTTTCCCGGCTTTGTCTTAATTTTTCCCAGTTTTTTCTCAGCTAATTTAAATTAATTTGATTTCGAACATGAATAACTCTACAAATGACTTCAAAAAAATTTTTTTTAATAATTTTAAATGAAAATTTGGAAAATAATTGAATTAAATAAAGAATTTTTTCAATTTTTTAAAATAATCTTGTCTGTTTATAATTATATTTAAAAATTTGATAATTCAATTTTATTGAAATTTTATTGATAACAAATGAATTCCTGCAAAGAATTTTACTATTTGTGACGCTCCACGGTGAAAGGGACCTTACGTGACAAAAAATTAATTTTGAGTTATTTATATCATTCTATAATTTTTGAGTTGAGGCATTTCACGTCAGAAATATAACGATTTGCAAAAGGTCTGCCGATTTTCGCAAAACTTCGTGGGATTATAGTTCTATATAAGAGACTTCTTTCCTCCAAATTTTTTCAAAAAAATTCAAAATTGTTGAAGATACGCCATTTTGAATTTTAATATTAATTTTATAAAATTTTGAATATCTCAGAATATTGTTTATGGATTTTTATGAAATTTACACATTCTTCAGGTAAAAGTATGTACTTTAAAATACAAATAAAGTTATTAAAAAAATTAATTTTTAAATAAAAACATTTTTAAAAAAATTTTAAACAATTTTTTGTTTATTTACTTCTCTCTGAAAAAATGTTATTAACATATTTGGATTCCTTATGAATTCACCTTTAATTTCATAAAAAAAATTGATGGAGACTCAACTGGGTCCAGATATATTGAAGTTTTTATAAAAAATAGGCCTAGTTGCAGCGGGAATGCACGACTATGGCAACGTACTACGCGACTTGTGTAGTATGGTGCTATAGCGCTGCGACGCTTTTTTACAAAATTTTCAATATCTCCGGACTCAGTTGGGTCTCCATCAATTTTTTTATGAAATTAAAAGTGAATTCGTAAGGAATCCAAATATGTTAATAACATTTTACTCAGAGAGAAGTAAATAAACAAAAAATTGTTTAAAATTTTTTTTTTTAATTTTTTTAATAACTTTATTTGTATTTTAAAGTACATACCCACTCTACTTTTCAATACTACTACACTGGTCATGTACGTACAATTCGTGTAACACGGTCAGCTATCAATGTGTAGTGAGTAGTGGGGCTGATTTTCGCTAAAGCATTTCTGCCAATCGGAACGCTCGACTTTAAAGGCTTTTCCTGAAAAATCAGCGTTTGTCACGTTAGGTCCCTTTCACCGTGGAGCATAGAAGTAATTAAATGCTTCCAAAGAATGGAAAGAATTTTATTAAATTTTTTTAAAAATAATAAGCAGTAATAATTAATTATTTATTTAATAAGTTACATAGTAATAAAATTTTTACCAAGAAATAAATAAATAACATTTATTTTAAAATTCAGAAATTTAAAATTATAAATATTAAAGAAAATTTCAATAATTACAATATTATTGAATAATAATAGGGGAGACTGGGGCGAAAAGTTAAGGGGACCGCACACCACTTTTGCGTGTTTTTCAACATTTATTTTTTCATAGTAAAATGTGTCGAAACACTCGGCTCTTTTTACACATATAAACACACATATTAAAGATTAAAATAAAAGTATTTTTTTATTTATTTTCCCCTTCATGGCGACAAAATGTCGGCTGAAGTGATTGTCCGGAAAAAACTGGTTGACACGATATCTCTGCTTCAAAATGTCGGAAACAAGAAATCCAAAGAATTTCTTAAAATATATGTCAGTGGCTATGCCATGAACTACAACCAACATTCAACATTCTTGGCAAAATTTCAATTACACTACCGCCCAAAGGAATCAGGACGATTACATTCGACTCTATGAAAAAACATGCAATCACTTTTTCAATCATATCTCGGAAATAAAAGAAGGTACAAAAAAAACTTGAATACGGTTAGAAAGCTGATTAAATTCTGCGTAAAACAAGCCATCTTTGAAGTCATTTCGTTAATTATTTTTTAAGTTGTAGAGTGAGAAAGAAATAAACCAAATTATCAAATTTTCTCATTTTTGTCTCTTGACTTCAACGTTGACTTCTTAGAAATAATTTTATTTTTAATTTTTAGCCATTTTTGACTTTTTTACATCAATATTTATCATGGCAAAGATTGTCAGTTTTCCTGCAGTCAGAGCAAATTCCAAAATGGCAAAGATCTTTGCCATCGGCAGTCAAGGGGTTAAAAATGAATATCAATAAAATTGTGTGTTATAAAATTTTTTGATAATTTTTAAAAAATGTTGTCTTGGTCCTAAAGTAGCCAGAGTTATGTACTACTCAATAAAACATAAAATTAAAAATTATGTTAAATAATAACAAATGATGTTTCAAACGTAATTAAAAGCTCTGAAAATTCTATAAACTTAAAAAATGAAAAATTATTGATTTTTTTTTATAGTTTTTTAGCTTATAGGGATAGTAATTGTACTCTGTCCAACTTCTTTTTTGTAGGTTTCAGTACTACATATCGGATAATGTTCGAAGTCTGTCCTATAATTTGGAATCTACTTTCCCCAATTTACTTTAAATGGAAAACACCAGAAGAATGGATTATTACTGCTCAGGGTTTCCGGGTCAGGTGGAACTTTCCAAATTGTATAGGTGCAATAGACGAAAAGGAGATTAGGATAAAGGCTCCTCCAAAATCTGGAAGCATACCGTCATGTCACGCATGCACAGTAGTGTTCTATGAATATCAGGCATGCGCAGTAGTGTTTTATGAATATCAAGCATGCGCGCAAATCACCCACACATGTATACTCACACACATACACTAATCACATGTACATGTATACTCACACATGTACATAAATTACATACACATGTATACTGACTCATATGCAGATATAAACTCCTACATATACACAAATCACATATACATATATAGATTTAATAAAGGATTGATAATATAAATTGTTGAATTTTTTAAGGTTCGTTGATGCACGTAGTGTCTGTTGAAATTTTTTTAAATATACGTAAATACCTCACTCGCTAATGCTGTCTGTGTTGTAGGAGAACTTATTTATTTACTTGTGTATTTACTTATTTATTTGTTTGACAGAAAGAAATCAACAATAATTTTTTGAATGGGTAATCAGTGAAAAATGACTTATATTTCTGTAAGTGTAATTTCTAACGGATTTTTAGTAAAATTATTTGTTTGACAGAAATTTACAATAATAAATAAAACACAATAAAATAACAATCAGTCAAGATAAGAATGACTGATATTTTAGTACTTTTCAACTGATTTTCAGTAAAATTCCACTGATTATGAATCCAAAGTCACTTTTTAAAAATACAAAATGGCGAATCTAGGATAGCGGACGAAAATGAAAGATTTAGTAAGAGAATACGTAAAAATAAAATTTCGTATAATGTACAATGACAATTTTTTAAAATGTCACTTCATAATTTTTGTCTTATTACAATGATTTTAAATAAAATAATTTATATTTTTATCAATATTAATAATTTTATACAAAACAAGTATGTAATCCCCGCTTTCTCGGCGCGTTTTTGAGACGCAAAGTATGCATTTTCTTTAAGCAGCAGTTTTACGGTCCTAGGACGAGACAGTAGTCTTTACCGTCCTAGGACCGTAAAACTACTACTTGAAGCAAAGCTATGCATTCCCTCTCAAAACGCACCGAGTAACCGCGGATTACATTCTCATTTTGTATAAAATGTCGTGTGTACCTCGGACGAGAAACTTGCGCTTTGCGTCCTCGTTGCACAATGTACTATTTTACATTTTCTAACCCCTATAAGGTTTTAATTTTGTAAATGTTCAAACTCTGGTTTAGAAAGAAAAATTTATATTATTATACAACTATATTGTCTTGACTTGTAAAAACCCAAAGTCTAGACAAATTTGTCGTAACAATATTGTTACAATATATATTGTAACAATATTGGTGACGGTGACGTGCGTAAGAATGTAACATTGTGTCACGTTTAGTAGAGATCCTCCACCCTCCCCCGAAAAACGTGACATCATTTATGAACGCTCCCTTGCAAATCTTGCAAAATATTAAAAATTTTGTAAAACTTTTTGGCACACTTATTTAGGACCCTAAACACTATCAAATTACAAAGCATCCAAGTAGCACGGAATATAACCTTAAATTAAAGGGAATATTGCATTTCATATTCGGAATATTCCAGTGAATGTTCCAAAGATCTTAAAGTAATATTAAAATGTCCGTTGCAAAGGAATATTCCAAGATAACATTTAGGGAATGTTCCATGGTAAAAATAAAGGAATATTCCAGGTTGATGTTGAGGGAATGTTCCCAGATAATATTAAATATGTTGAAAACGAACATTGAATTCTTTTCTACTAAAGAAAGAAGATAAAGAGAAAAAAGTCAAATTTTTTCAAAGTATGAAATTTTGGAATATTTCCAGGGAATATTCCCTTAATATTCATTCAACATTACCTTGGAATATTCCATTAATATTACGGTGGAACACTGAATCAACATCATCCTGGAATATTACTTCGAAATTACCGTGGAACATTCCCTCAATGTTATATTTGGAATATTCCTGTGTGGCGGACATTTTAATATTACTTTAAGATCCCTGTAACATTTCACTAGAATATTCCGAATATGAAATGTAATATTCCCTTCATTTTAAGGTTATATTCCGTGCTGCTTGGGTATAAGCAAAACCAAAATTTCGTCGGTACATAGAGCCATGGAACGCCCCATATAGCATTTTAAGATAATTCACATTTTGGACAAGTTAAAACCTACGATATTGGCTGGTTTTAATAAAAAATTTAGGGGGAAATGGGTCAAAAGTACTAAAAGATGGGCAAATATTATTTTTGAAATATCTTTTTTAGTAAAGACAAGGAAAAAGGTATTTTTTGAGTTTCCGACGAAAAAAAAAGTTCATTGAATCAAGTAAATGCATTTTCTTGGCCTAATTTACTTGAAACAAACCCATATTTTCTTATTGGAAGAAATTTATTTTCTTGTGTCAAGTAATTTTGAGCAGTGGGCAAAGTTATTAAAATAAAAAAATATGGGTTTGACATAAGTAAATATCTTACTGTTTCAAACGAACTGTTTTACATGCGCCAAGTCCCGAAAAAGTATTGAATCAAGAATATTATATTCTCACGTCAAGTAATTTTCCTTGAGTCATTTGGTATCTTGAGTCAAATCATTTTTTTATTTCCTTTAAAGCAACCATTTATTTCATCCAACACCCACAGTCTTGAGCCAAGAAAATAGGAAGATTAATATAAGTTAATAATTGTTTCAACTCAATTAAAAATTATTTTGTTTCAAAAAAAATATTAATTAATCTAAGCATTTCTTTTACTTAAAGCATTTCTATTTTCTCATGTTTCAAAAACATTAATTTCTTGCGAGAATGTTATATTTTCTGAAATGAAATATTTTATTTATTCAATTTAATTAAGTGTAAGATCTTGAATTAAATCATTTTTTTGATTCCTTTAAAACAAGATTTTACTTAATCTAACACACATAGTCTTGAGCTAAGAAAATATGAAGATTAATACAAGTTAATAATTGTTTCAACTCAATTAAAAATTATTTTGTTTCAAAGAAATATTAATTAATCTAATCATTTCTTGTACTTGAAGCACTTCTATGTTACCATGTTTCAAGAACATTTAATTTCTTAAAATAATATTAGGGTAATGTCACATTGAGTGGACCACCTGAGCTTTTAAGTTATCTGACATCGGAAACGTAAAATAAATAAAACGAATAGCAGCACCGCACCTAGAAACCGTAAGAAATTAAGTTCCGCGATAATCATATCCGTTATCGTTTGATGTAACGCATTTTTAAGATAAAAGTAGTGTAAATTTTAAGTTTTAAAAGGAATAGTACATTGTACAACTAGTGGCAAAAGTGTGATTTTTCGAGAAAAATTAATCTTTCACCAAGTGTTGTGCACTACGTTTTCTCCAACGCCTTATCTCGGTCAAAGAACAAGAAAAAATAATTAGGTCATGATTTACTTTCGCCACGCTTAAAATTACTTTCGCCACGCTCTTCAGAACAGTTAAGAAAAGTTCTACTTTCGCCACACTTTTCTACCAAGAAAAGTACTCCTTTCAGAGCAAGCGTTGGAGAAACTTATTTTTTTCTACTACTTTGGACATTGAAATTGATTGTCTTAGTTTAATTAAGTGATAATTTTGACACAAAAAAAAATTGTGGTGGCTACCATAAAAAGTTGCATGTCACTATGAGTGGATCACTGTTTATAACCATGAGTGGACTGCCTGTTTTTTATATTTTTAATGACAGTTTACCATTTTTATGGAAATTAATTGTGAATAAATTGGTTTGAAACTATGTTTTATGTTCTTTATTAATTTTTTTGTGATTTTGATGTAATATGTGCCAAAATTATTAAAAATGGTTTCACTTGTAAACATTTCGACACAATCATGGTCTGAAGCTGCATAAGCATAGATTTTATTTCAATATATCAGAAATATTAAATACATTAAAGAATTTAAAATAACTTTTACAATTTTTTAGGAGTGGTCCACTCAAGGTTACACTTTTTTCATTTCTTAAAAATTAGCTATTTTTTTAAAGTCCATTGTTTTTTTCCAAATTAAAAAAAATCGAAGCTATTATGGTATAAACACTTATCTAGAGATCTAAACTATAGCTTGGAATAGAAACCTCCGGTTAATTTGCTTTAATAAAGAATTTTTTGGAAAAAAAGCTTAGGTGGTCCACTCAAGGTGACATTACCCTATATTTCTCTTGAATTAAAAAATTTAATTTTTTATTTGAATTAGTCATAAAATTCTTAAAACAAATCATTCTTTTGTTTCCTTTAACAAAGTTTTTACTTAATTTAACGCTCATATAATCTTGATTGAAGAAAATACGAAAGTTAACATAAGTAAATATTTGTTTCAAGTTGATTAAAAATTACATTGAATTAATCTCATATTTAATTGAAGAAAGAAATTTATTTTCTTGTGACTGGGCAGTTCCATACGAAAAGCAAATGGTGGATCACCGATTTTTCTTAAAGTTTGTAATTTTATAGTAGTACTTGGGGTACTAAATAACTGTGTCAAACAGCTTTGCAAAAAAATTTTTTTTCCAAGATATTTAGATTTGAAAAATCGGAAACTGGAAAAAATGACTTTTTTGAGAATTTTTATTTCGAAAACTATTGATTCGACAAGAAAAAGTCATGCATTCAAAATTGTAGAAAAAATGTCAATTTTTTATAATATTATAAAAAAAGTTAAGAAAAATTAATTTTTCAATAATTTGTTTAAACAATAATTTTTTATTGTTAAACTGTTTATAATAATAATATATACGTATATAATTAATAAATGTATTAGGGGCGAGCAGTAAAGGTCATATCATCTTTTAAAATACACTGATCTAGGCACTGCTTAGTTAGCGCAACGCACAAAAACTCGTAGAGCAAACTTCAAAACTTTTTTTCTCTGAAACATCAAAAATCACTTCTTTAAAAATTTAACCACTTATTAAGGAAGACTCTAATTTTGAGAAAATAATTTTTCTAAAAAATTCCATGATGTCCTTTGCTTTTTTTAACAATAAAAAATTATTGTTTAAACAAATTATTGAAGAATTAATTTTTCTCAACTTTTTTTTCATATTATAAAAAATTGACATTTTTTCTACAATTTTAAATAAATGACTTTTTCTTGTATAATCAATAGTTTTCAAAATAAAATTCTCAAAAAAAGGCATTTTTTCAGTTTCCGATTTTTTAAATCTAAATATCTTGGAAATTTTATTTTTTTTTGCAAAGCTGTTTGACACAGTTGTTTAGTACCCCAAGTACTACAAAATTACAAACTTTAAGAAAAAATCGGTGGTCCTCCATTTGCTTTTCGTATGGAACTGACCGTCATATTTCATATTTTCTTGGATCAAGAATATCTGTTTTTCTCACAAAATAAATGTTTTCTTCATCTAAATCTTGAATTGCTTGAACGAACATTACAAAAAATTGAATGAATAAAATAAAATAATTCAATTGACTATATGAGGCATTCCATTTCAAAACGACCCCCTTCGTAAACAATTGCCAATGTAAGACAATTTTTAAATGAATATTTCTTCCATTCTGTAGAACCAAATTACTTTTTATATTAGTGATTTCGAGAGTAGAATTTCTGAACTTTCTGATAATAAAAAAATATATTTTTTTAATAATTTAATTTAAATAGAAAATTGAGTTTAAAAGTTAAACTTTGAAAAATCTCAAAACACGTTACCTCCGATTTTAATAAAATTCATATTAAACGAAAGCTTGAATATTCTTCTTTTTATTTATCAAACGACAATAATGGACATTTCAGTGGATTTTGAGAAAATAATTAAATTTCACAAACATTTCGAAGGTTATATTGAGAAAACCATTTATTAAGTATAGGGAGGCATTTGTTTTTCCCAATTTATGCATAATAACCTTCTAAATGTCTGTAAAATTTAGTTATTTTCTCAAAATCCACTGAAATGTCCATTATTATCGTTTGATAAATAAAAAGAAGAATATTCAAGCTTTCGTTTAATATGAATTTTATTAAAATCGGAGGTAACGTGTTTTGAGATTTTTCAAAGTTTAACTTCTAAACTCAATTTTCTATTTAAATTAAATTATTAAAAAAATATTTTTTTTTATTATCAGAAAGTTTAGAAATTCTACTTTCGAAATCACTAATATAAAAAGTAATTTGGTTCTACAGAATGGAAGAAATATTCATTTAAAAATTGTCTTACATTGGCAATTGTTTACGAAGGGGGTCGTTTTGAAATGGAATGCCTCATATATATATATATTCTTAGAACAAGAAAGTATTTTATTCATTTAATACATTTCATATTTCGTACAAGACGATTAACTTCTTGGTCGAGTCCCATATTTTCTTGGATCAAGAATATATGTTCTTCTCCCAAATATTCTATGTCAATTCAATCCCACGATTTGCTTCAATCAAGAAAAATTTTTTTGGTTCAATACTTTTTTTCAGTGCAGTAAATATTTACTTAGTTCAAATAAATAAAAATATATAAGTAAAAACAAATAAGTTTAAATACAACCGAACGAGCGTTAGCGAGTGAGGTATATGTCGCTAGTAATAATAAATTTTAAAAGTTATAAACTTTTGAAGTGGAGACTGGAAAAAATTCTGGTTGACACGATAACTCAAAATCTACTCAACCCATTTACTTCAAATTTTGCAGAAATGTTCTTTGTATATCTCTTTATGGTCAGAACCTTGGATTTTGAAAAATGCTTTTGTTTACTATTTTTAAAAAATCCAAAAGTGGCAAAAAAGTTTCAAAATATTTTGTTCTGTTTTCTTTAAACATTAATAAACAATTTGCAAAAACAGGGTGGAGAGTGAAAACGGTTTTTGAAATTCCCTGTCTTTTCCCTGACTTTTCCCTGCCCAAAAACAAAATTCCCTGTCTAATAAACCTATATGGGGCATTCTCCGTGAAATTTTCACTCAAAATTTTTCTTTAATTAAAACAATTTTTTTCGAATTCCATATGAAAAATAAGTAATTACCTGTTTTTTAATTTTTTATTTGATCAAAATTACAGAAGTTGTGATTTTTTTTTAAATTAACGTCTTCAGAAGCAGATGAATGTTGAAACACTTTTTTCTCTGTTATAACAAAAGATACAAAATAATATAATATATGCAAAAAATTGGTTTTTTCTTGAATATTTCAAATATGTAATAAAAAATAACGTTTATATAGCGAAAACATTAAATAAATTAAAATTACGTCTAAAAAATGACTTTTCTCAAAACCGAAGTAATCGATTTTGGATTTTTTTCTTTCATTACAATCACTGATAAATAAAGAAATTTTTCCCACTTATGCCAAAGTGGTGTTCTTTAGGGTTTAAATTATATTTAAAAATATATCAGTCGTTGCACAGAGTTTTATTCGACTTTTACACTTGTTAAAAAATTAACCTTTAATAACAAAACAAAACAAATAAATGCCTTACTAATGGAATGAAGTTATGAAGTGGTTTAATTTCTCAATTTCTTTCACTAAACTCTGTGCAACATCTGTTATAATTTTAAATATCATTTTATCCACTTTGGCATAAGAGGGGAAAATTTCTTTATTTATCAGTGATTGGAATGAAAGAAAAAAATCCAAAATTGATTACTTCGGTTTTGAGAAAAGTCATTTTTTAGACGTAATTTTAATTTATTTAATGTTTTCGCTTTATAAACGTTATTTTTTATTACATATTTTAAATATTTAAGAAAAAACAAATTTTTTGCATATATATTATATTATTTTTTATCTTTTGTTATAACAGAGAAAAAAGTGTTAACATTCATCTGCTTCTAAAGACGTTTATTTTAAAAAACTCACAACTTCCGTAATTTTGATCAAATAGAAAAATTAAAAACAGGTATTTACTTATTTTTCATATAGAATTCGAAAAAAATTGTTTCAATTAAAAAAAAATTTTGAGTTAAAATTCCACGGAGAATGCCCCATACATATCCATTAGTCATAAAAGCAATTATTATTTTCATATGAAATAAAGTTTAAAATTAATTCTTTTTAAGCAGATATATTTGTGTCCCATTGTGCATTGGACTTTATTGTCAGTTTTAAGTGTATACTAGAACCAAAAGGGCGCGCGTTGCGCGCCTACTTCTGGTCCTTTCCCACAACAAAAACCTTAATATAACCTTAAATTAAATCTTAATTAAATAAAAACATATGTTTATATTTTAAAAATTATTTCTCTGTTAATAAGATTGTTTAAAAGTTTTTTAATTTTTTAAATGTAAGTTTGACAAATTGAATTTTCTTAAAAAAAAATTACACGTTAATGCCTATAAAAAATTCTCATTCTGGAGAAAATCACCTTTAAAATAAGCATAACATCATTAAAAAGCATTCAGTATTTTAGAAGTTATTAAAATTTTTGTAAAACATTAAAAATTATCATTTTTTAAAAATGTCTAAATAAAATATTGATCAAATGACTTCTAAAAGATCTTGATCTATTCAAAATTTAAACATCTTTTAAAACTTAAAACATACAAAAATTTTAGGTTCCGTACATGATACGTTTTAAAATGTTTTTCATTCTCCTGAAAATGGGTATGGTCTCTAAATTTTAACTGGTAGTGTATATTATATTTTTATTAGAGTTTTTCTTATATTTAATATTGAAATAATATTTATATAATATATATGTCGTAGGCAAATAGAAGAATTCGTCATTTAGCTAAATGCCTAGGCAATTAGCTAAACGGCGCCGAATAGACAAATGAGCTTTATTATTACTGTTATTCGTCTATTCGACTAAAAGGATTAGGCAACTAGCTAACTGGCTAGGCATTTAGCTATTCGACAAACGCAGTTTAGGCAAATAGAAGAAAATGATATATTGACAAAATATTTTCATTTATTGAAATATTGCAACGTCTTATTTGCATTATTTTCCGTTAAATATGAGCTATAAATTGTAAACAGAAGATTGAAAGAAAATAAGTTTAATATCCTAATAAATATTACACGGAAAAAATAAATTTAGCAGATTTTACAAAACTGTTACGGAGTAGCGGATACAGATTTTTACGAAACTGAGTTTTATAAAATGTAAGGAATGTTTCAGGATAAAGTACAGAACTTTCGTAGTTTATACTGAATATTTTTGAAGTTTATCCTGAAATATTCCTTACATTTTACAAAACTCAGTTTCGTAAAATCTGCTAAATTTATTTTTTCCGTGTACAAAAATACACATCGTGATAAATTGTAAACAATAATTATTGAAACAAAATAAATTTAATAGCTTTATTAAATGTTAGAGAGGAACATGTAAGAATGAAATTTTATTTTGTATAATAATACTTCGCTTACTCTCTAGAGTGTTTCAAGTCAGGAACACTATGCAACTCGCGCTGTCATCAGAGACAACCTTGTATTAATAAATAAAATAACAAATATTTCAATAAATGAAAATATTTTTTCAATATATATCATTTTCTTCTATTTGCCTAAACTGCGTTTGTCGAATAGCTAAATGCCTAGCCAGTTAGCTAATTGCCTAATCCTTCCAGACGAATAGACGAATAACAGTAATAATGAAGCTCATTTGTCTATTCGGCGCCGTTTAGCTAATTGCCTAGGCATTTAGCTAAATGACGAATTCTTCTATTTGCCTACGACATATATATTACAAAACTAATTGTGTTCATAATATGGAAATTACAAAGTAAAAACGCTACAGATATTTTCCATCAGTTTATTATATTTTTACTTATATTAGGGACAAAATAAATGAAACCGACCACTTGAAAAATTATGGCAAAACTCCAAGGATTAATTTAAAGAAAGAAAAATCAGTAAACTTCTATATTATAGAAATTGTGTAGATTTTTCTGCCAAAATACAGGCGAAAATTTTTTTAAATTAATACTTGGAGTTTTGCACATCAATACATGGTAATTTAATTTTTCAAAAATATTAAGAACATTCTTGAATTTGCAATTGTTTATAAGAATTGTTAATAACAATTTTAAATTTTAATTTTTTAACAATCTTTTTATTTTATCATTAAAGTATAGACATTAAGCTTTATTTAAAAGAAATTACTTTATTATCATTATTTGTTTTAAAGTAATAATAACATGAAAATAAAATGATCCAGAACTTCAACACCAAATTACTTTAATAATAAAATTTTTTTTGAAATTGTTTCACTTATTTGGATCCATTATATTAAAACATTAAAGATTTTTTTGTTGGGAATAAATTATTCTCTGATAAATGATTTATTACCATTTATTAAATCAATTTTAATTAATTGTACACTATCTGCAAAAATTGTGTAAATACTACATGTTAGTGCTATAAATAATTTTTTCATTTTGCAAAATGTAGGTATTAATTAACATTTTTCCCGTCTAAGGCACTAAAACTCAATATAATTATTTAAAAATTAATCTTAAAAGTAAAATTTAACTATCTTTCTAAAATCATTAAAAAGATACTTGAGTTTGTCTTGTTTTAATAAAATTAATATAATTTTAGAAATACTTTACACGTGTTTATGTTCTTTGGATAAAGCTGAAATATGCATTCAGTTTATTTTAATACAATTAATGTTTTTTAAAGATAGTATTTAACATTAAAATTTACAAGTAAATATGTAAATAAAAAAGCCGAACAAGACAGAACTTTATGTAGAAACCTAACTCTTATGCTTGGCCATTTCTGGTTAAAAAAATATCAAGCTAAAACAAAAATTGTGCCTTTTTTAAAACATTTACAATATAAAATTTTTTTAAATTCTTATTTTAACTCATAGTAATCATAGTAATACAACACTATCCTACCTAATTTTTTTACACAAAAAACATTTTTATAATAAAGTTCAAAAATTTAGAAATTAAAAAATTACATTATTTTATTATTATTTTATTATTATATTATTTATATTAATTTATTTTTATATTTATAAGAAAATACAAAATTTTTATAAATTAAAAGAAATTTAAATTTTAGTCAGTTAAGTAATTTTTAGTTTTATTTAAGTATTTCAACATTAAATACTATTATAAAAATACTTTAAAATGAACAGTACAGATGGTCACTTAAAGCTTTAATTTTTTACCAATTTTTAAGAATTTAAAGTTAAAAATTAGTAATCAAAATTACTTCTAAAATAAGTCAAAAACATGACCTTCAAGACTCTAATTTTGAACTGAAATAAAAAATAATCTTTTTTTTAAGACAACATAAATTTTTTTATAATAAAAAACTGGGTACTTGTTTAACTACTGTAAACTGTAACTACTGTTGAAGCTCTTGTAAACAAAGAAAATACACCAATAGCAAGCGTCTCCGCTAGGATTTCTGACCAATAGCGACCGTCATCATCGGTTTTCAGCCAATAGCGACCGTCATCATCGTCTTTCAACCAATCGCGACCGTCACCATGATATTTTCAACCAACAGCGACCAACATCATGAAATTTTAGCCAATAGCGACCGTCATCATCGGATTTTAACCAATCACGACCGTCATCACCGTATTTCAACCACTCGCGACCGTCATCATGTCATTTTCACAACCAATCACGACCGTCACTCTCAAACTTCAGCCAAAAAAATAGCTGTTTTTCTATTAAGGAACTAAGTATATTTACACTCCCTACAGCTTTTCCCTGACTTCAGATTAAATTCCCTGACTTTTCCAGATTTTTCAAATTCCCTGTCTATTCCCGGTTTTCCAGGTCGCTCGCCACCATGAAAAAAAATATATACTAAAAATGTTAAACTTTCTTTTTTATCCTACTCGAAAAAACCCTTAAAATTAAGGCCTCTATACCAGAATACCCCCTTAAATATTTACATTTCTAACGGTTTGGAATTTTTTCAGGCTCAGTTAGGGATTTAACTGCTTTTAGAAACACCACCTTATTTGAAGCTCTGGAAAAAGGAAATGCTGGAATTTCTGATGGGCGGCATTTTACCGAGGAGCAAGATTCATTTACCCTATTTTTTATAGGGGATACAATTTTTGTACAAACCCGGTATTTAAATTTTACAAATTTTGATCAGGTTTTTCTATAAAAATAAAACTGAAGTACTACTTGAGTTAATACACACATTACAAACACAAATTATTATAATTAAATAATTAAATTTAATTTTTTTTCTAATCAGTTACACTTTTCTTATTTTGAAGAATGTGTGTCTACATTGAACCACCTCTAATAAAACACTACAATTTACTTCGAAAATAATATTTCCACTTACACATTGTAAAAAATCTTATTTTCCACTCAAAAAATAGAAAATTGTTGTTAAATAGTCTTCCAGTATTTTTCTTACTAATTAGTAGAGCAGATAACTTTACCACTCTTAAAATTGAAAATTCTTTGTTTTTTTGCGTTGTTTAATGATGCCGCACTCACTGTATACACATGACATTCACAACAAAAATTGTTTATAATAAATTTATGTAAGAGGCATTTCACGCCAGTAATATCACGATTTGCAAAGGGTCTGCCGATTTTCGAATATCTCGGAATATTGTTTATGGATTTTTATGAAATTTACACATTTTTCAGGTAAAAGTATGAAATTTAAAATACAAATAAAGTTATTAAAAAAAAATAATTTTTAAATAAAAAAATTAAAAAACATTTTTTTGTTTATTTACTCTTTTCAAAAAAAAATGTTATTAACATATTTGGATTCCTTATGAATTCATATTTAATTTCATAAAAAAAATTGATGGAGACTCAACTGGGTCCAGAGATATTAAAGTTTTTGTAAAAAAATAGGCCAAGTTGCAGCAGGAATGCACGACTATGGTAACGTACTACGCGACTTGTGCAGTATGGTGCTATGGCGCGGCGACGCTTTTTTTTACAAAATCTTCAATATCTCCGGACTCAGTTGAATCTCCATCAATTTTTTTATGAAATTAAAGGTGAATTCATAAGGAATCCAAATATGTTAATAACATTTTACTCAGAGAGGAGTAAATAAACAAAAAATTGTTTAAAATTTTTTTTAAATTTTTTTATTTTAAAATTAATTTTTTTTAATAACTTCATTTGTATTTTAAAGTACATACTTTTACCTGAAAAATGTGTAAGTTTCAAAAAAATCCATAAACAATATTCCGAGATATTCAAAATTTTATAAAATTAATATTAAAATTCGAAATGGCGTATCTTTAACAATTTTAAATTTTTTTTGAAAATATTTTGAGGAAAGAAGTCTTTTATATAGAACTGTAATCCCACAAAATTTTGCGAAAATCGGCAGACCCTTTGCAAATCGTGATATTTTTGACGTGAAATGCCTCAGATACATCACATTTTTCGCCAGAATAAATCGTCCTTTTCACTAATCCTTGCTTTGTAGAAAAACGACATCTTCTTGATTTTGTGTTTTTTATTAACCAGTGTTGTGATTGTTGTTCAGAGCTGGTTGCTGCTTTCATCGTGACTGGAACCGATAGTGGAAAATAACTCCTTGATGTAAAGTCGACAATTAGTTGTTTAACTAAATTTTTCCGAAATAATAATAATTGTCTGTTTCCATGAGCTAATGTTTCAGGTCTGTTCGACAAATCAAAAAGGACAAAACTATTAACTATTGAAGTATTCAATAAAAAATTTAATACATATTTCCACCATTTTCTACTGGGTCTGTCAACATTTTTTCTGGTCTGCCAGATCGACGCCATCCATATTTTTACAGTATTTTTTGTTGTTGAGTCGGATCTATGCCACATGATAAAATTTTCACTTCTCGCTTATCTTGACAGATAGAAGCCACAAAAAGTCCAGACTGTACAATTTTTGGCTCGCCTCGTTCCAAATTAGCTGATTTTTTTACCTTTAGATAGTGACAGTGCAGCAGGACAACCTTTTCTTCCATTTCGAAATGTTTCACAAGCATACGTTTTGTTTTCATACAAAATTGGTAAAAATTTGAGAGATGTAAAAAAGTTGTCGAAATAAATGCAATAATATTTGTCAATGAAATGTTGCCCTAAGTCTAGGACAACCTGCTCTCCCAGTAAAAAGTTTTCATTTTTTGAAAAAAAGTAAATTTGTAATTCGAGAACGTAGCCTGTCAAACTGTCCGCAATTACCCAAACTTTAATTCCTCATTTTGTGGGTTTTGCTGGCATGTATTGCTTAAACTTAGCACAACCAGATGGCTTTCTTTAATTGTAAGTATATTTTACATATATAAAAATAATTTTTTGCATATCTATTTAAAAAATTGTTACCATTTTAATTTAGAAACAAATTGCAAATTTTTGTACAATTTATGTAGTAATTTAAAAATTTTAGTTTAATGATATTCAATTTAAAATTTTAATTATTTAATTTTTCTTTAATTTTAAACTTTCAATCAAGAAAAGAAATAATAAATAATTAAAAACACTCATAGAAAAATGTATGCTAATAATTTTACTTTTACTTTTAGAACGTTGTAAATAGATTATTGGAACAGTGGTCCCCTCTGGCATTATACTTTCAAAGCGCTGTTTTGGAAGATGATTTACCTTCTGCGAAGCTTATTTTAAAAGCTTTACGCAACCCTGCTTATAAGTTGTATTTCAACTTTTTGTTATATGCTTTGACATGGATTGTCAAATTGAATCTTCAACTACAACGAGAAAGACCTCAAATCGCGACATTGCTAAAAAGTGTTACGGACATGTATAATTCGATTCTAAAATGTTTCATCAAGTCAGACAATCTTAACTCAACTGACCTGTCAAGAATTCAGGTAGGATATCCTCGTAATTTAAAGCCACTTGAAGAGATGTACTTTGGTGCGAAAGTCGATGCCTTTATTAAAAGTAACATAGCGATTGATTCCAGAGAATTGCACAATTTTCAATTACGTGCACTTGATTTCTACATTGAACTGGCGAAGCAAATCAAAATGAGATTTGATTTTAAAAATCCTGCTGTATGCATCGAATTTTTCTGTAGAAAATGCTTTAAGTGGTAACGTGTTGTCTATTTCGGAGTACCCAGTAAAAAAAGTATTAGAAGAGAGCGAATAGTATTGGCGGTGAGTTTCTGCCAATACGTTTTTGCGTGAAAACCGTATTGCAGGCATTCTAGAATGCCCAGTGTTTTTTTACATTAGCGCCATTTTTTCTGATGACTGTAACAAATAGCTTGACCGCCCCCTTCCCCAAAAAGCGTTACGTATTTTTTGAAAGGACCCTAAATTTATATCCATTGATTGACAGCGACCCGGAATCTGTGAATTTGGAATGGCAAATGCTTCCAGAAGTTTTGAATCTTCAAGAGTGTTCAAATTTAGATGATTATCGACTTTTGCTCTATGGTTAAAAAAAGAAGAATAGAGATGGCGAATTAGTTTTCTTAAATTTAATGAAAGTGGTCAAATATATCATGGTTTTTCCACATTCTTCTGCTGATGCAGAGCGAGCATTTTCTCAATACAATTTGATTAAATCAAAATTGAGAAACAGATTGAAAGTATCGACAGCTGCGATTTTGCGAATTAAAGATGGTTTACGGCACAACGTTTTATCTTATCGAACAATTAGTTTGAAGGAAATTTCCAGATATTTAGAAGAGCAAGTTCAGAACGTTGAACAAGTGGACGACAGCGAAGATATCGACGAAGTTTTTAAATTATTGTCTTAAAATCTTTTTATGTTTATTTTTATTACTTTTTTTAATTGTTAAGAATATTTTATAAGAATTTATTTAAAATACTAAAATCTACGTCCTTGAAAATGTAAAGCCAAAGAGCATAAAATAAAAGAGAAAGCTATTTACCAATGTATAATAAAGAGTTATAAATGTAATACTTTATTCAAAAAATAAAAAAATTTAATATTATTGTTATTGATTTTCAAACAGTTAAATTGAATTACGTGACAAAATATTTAAATTAAATATTAATATAAATATTTAATGCATTTATAAAGGTTATCATTTATAATATTTGACTTTGTCGCCAATAGTCTTACCTATTACTACAGATTCTACATATCAGTACAATTCAGTACATATCGGACCCAGATGTCAGTACAACTCGCTATTTTATTCTGGCAACCCTGCAGTCACCGTCAGATAGCGCTACATCTTGTCGAAAATTATGATGAGTTAAGTTTACATTCATCGTTTAAGACTCTGATCACACCGTGATTTTAGGTTCAAACTTCTCTCCGCGTGGAGAGAAAAACACGGAGAAGGTTCTTCAAAACAATAACATACTACAAAATCCAGATAGTCAAGAATTAACCCTTTAGTATGAAAACGGATTGCTAAAAATTTTGCAAAAGACATTTCTTAAAGCTCAGGAACCGCTCTTTCGAATGCTGCAATAACAAATATTGAAAATTTATAAATAAACAAATTACATACAGTTATTTAAAAAAAACACAATTTTTTCAAGATTTTTTTTTTAAATCAAATTTTTTTTATTATTTATGGCGAAGGAATACGTCTCAAAGGTAAAAATATCGCGTCAAAAATGTCTAACCTAAAATTTTGTAAAATAAAAATTTGAGAGAAACAAAATGGCGGATCAAAAATGGCGTTCAAAGTCGGCTTTTTAATAAATAATATACAGCAAGTGCACATTTTTTTAAAAACCTCACAGATTCGCTTAAAACTGGTTACTCGGAGGTTTTTGAGGTCGCTGATTACAAATATGATAATAGTTTTTAAAAATTCAAAATGGTGAATCCAATATGGCGGACACTTTTTTTAAAATTTTATCGGATTCGCTTGAAACTGATTACTTGGGGGTTTTTAAGGTCGCTGATTACGAATATGATAATAGTTTTCAAAAATTCAAAATGGCGAATTTAATATAGCGGACACTTTTTTCAAAATTTCATCGGATTCGCTTGAAACTGGTAACTCGGGGGTTCTAATTACGAATATTATAGGGTCAGTCCACTGACTTTCGTCTGAGAGTCGTTGCGACCATATTTTTAAAAAATCTAATTTTCATATATATGTGAAACTCGATGATTTTCTGAGTTCACTAATCATAATATTATGTTACAAATTTTATTTCGTTTAATACTATTAATTATCAAAAGTAGGTGGTTCACGATGTAATTTCGTAACCTTAAATTTTTCAACTTTTTAGAAGACGTTATTATTCAAAAACCATTAAATATTAGGTGTTGGTACTTACCTCAAATATAAATCTTTTCATTCTGCACGTTCTAACGACCAAAATAAACTAAAAATTATATTATTTGTGGATGAAAATTAATTTAAAAAATTTTGTTACCAAAAAAAATTACACTTTTTGTTTCACTTATAACTTTTTTTTCGGACCTCAATAAAATTTGGGGTTTTGCAAATATTTTTCTTAGAACATAATCTATCTTCTATTAAAATTTGACGAAGGTGTTTTTCTTCGTTTTCGAAGTAATAGTTGTAAAAATGTTGTATGCAAAAAGGTTAATTCTAAGACTTGAAATGAACAACAAGCATTGTTATTTTAATGTCAATATCAACTTCAAGTCTTAGAATTAACCTTTTTGCATACAAAATTTTTATAACTATTATTTCGAAAACGAAGAAAAACACCTTCGTCAAATTTTAATAGAAGATAGGTTATGTTCTAAGAAAAATATTTGCAAAACCCCAAATTTTTTTGAGGTCCGAAAAAAAAGTTATAAGTGAAACAAAAAGTGTAATTTTTTTTGGTAACAAAATTTTTTAAATTAATTTTCATCCACAAATAATATAATTTTTAGTTTATTTTGGTCGTTAGAACGTGCAGAATGAAAAGATTTATATTTGAGGTAAGTACCAACACCTAATATTTAATGGTTTTTGAATAATAACGTCTTCTAAAAAGTTGAAAAATTTAAGGTTACGAAATCACATCGTGAACCACCTACTTTTGATAATTAATATTATTAAACGAAATAAAATTTGTAACATAATATTATGATTAATGAACTCAGAAAATCATCGAGTTTCACATATATAAAAATTAGATTTTTTTAAAATATGGTCGCAACGACTCTCAGACGAAAGTCAGTGGACTGACCCTATAGTAGTTTTCAAAAATTCAAAATGTCGAATCCAATATGGCGGACACTTTTCAAAACTTCACCGGATTCGCTTAAAACTGGTTACTCGGGGGTTTTTGGGGTCGCTGATTACGAATATGATAATAGTTTTTAAAAATTCAAAATGGCTAATCCAATATGGCGGACATTTTTTTTAAAATTTCATCGGATTCGCTTGAAACTGGTTACTCGGGGGTTCTTGGGGTCTGTAATTACGAATATGATAGTAGTTTTCAAAAATTCAAAATGGCTAATTCAATATGGTTCTTGGTGTCTCTGATTATGAATATGATAGTAGTTTTTAAAAAATAAAAATTTCGGAGCATGTACATTATTCAGGTTAGAAATTATAAAAATTTAAACCGTTTTTGCTTTTAAATAATTTGTGTAAAATATAATAGTAATATTAAACTTAATAATTATAATACTAATCATAACTATTTCTTTGTTATAATAATAATACTAATAGGAACTGTTCTTTGTTATTATCGAGTTTTGTCTGTCTTTGAAGCCTCATAAATAAAGATTAATTATGTTTAAGGGGCAAATTTTTTTGAGTGTACCAAAGTCAAAATTGCAAGTTGTTGGATCGCGCTAATATTTTTACAGTATTTAGTAATATGTATGACTAATTAACTACCACGTAATATACACCTATATTTCTTTGGTATAATATTTTTTTTTGGTTTTTCTTCCAAGAAGGACCCTTTTTTTCTTTTTCTTGTACCAAAAGAAAGCTTAAGATGTGTACTTTCAATATCTAAAACGAAAAAAAAACGCTTTTTTTCGAATTAGTAATTAATTAATTAATAAAAATTGAAATATTTTACAACAAAATAAAGTTAACGCAATTCTGAAGTTACTACTGTAAAATATTACAAAAATTAATGTATATGGTCCGAAATTTCTATTTTTTGAAAACTACTACCATATTCGTAATTAGAGATCCCAAGAACCCCCGAGTAATTATTTTCAAGTGAATCCGATGAAGTTTTAGAAAAAGTATCCGCCATATTGAATCGCCACTTAAAATTTTTGATAACTACTATCATATTCGTAATTAGAGATCCCAAGAACACCGAGTAATTAGTTTCAAGTGAATCCGATGAAGTTTTAAAAAAAGTATCCGTCATATTGGATTCGCCATTTTGAATTTTTGAAAACTATTATCATATTCGTAATCAGCGACCTTAAAAACCCCCAAGTAATCAGTTTCAAGCGAATCCGATAAAATTTTGAAAAAAGTGTCCGCCATATTGGATTCACCATTTTGAATTTTTAAAAACTATTATCATATTCGTAATCAGCGACCCCAAAAACTCCCGAGCAACCAGTTTTAAGCGAATCCGATGAGGTTTTGAAAAAAGTGTCCGCCATATTGTATTCGCCATTTTGAATTTTTAAAAACTATTATCATATTCGTAATCAGCGACCTTAAAAACCCCCGAGTAATCAGTTTCAAGCGAATCCGATAAAATTTTGAAAAAAGTGTCCGCCATATTAGATTCACCATTTTGAATTTTGAAAAACTATTATCATATTTGTAATCACCGACCCCAAAAACCTCCGAGTAACCAGTTTCAAGCGAATCTGTGAGGTTTTTAAAAAAATGTGCACTTGCTGTATATTATTTATTAAAAAGCCGACTTTGAACGCCATTTTTGATCCGCCATTTTGTTTTTTTTCAAATTTTTATTTTACAAAATTTTAGGTTAGACATTTTTGACGCGATATTTTTACCTTTGAGACGTATTCCTTCGCCATAAATAATAAAAAAAATTTGATTTAAAAAAAAAAATCTTGAAAAAATTGTGTTTTTTTTTAAATAACTGTATGTAATTTGTTTATTTATAAATTTTCAATATTTGTTATTGCAGCATTCGAAAAAGCGGTTCCTGAGCTTTAAGAAATGTCTTTTGCAAAATTTTTAGCAATCCGTTTTCATACTAAAAATTGCTCCCAAATTTCGGATAACATTTTTGTACATTTGGTCCTTAGAGGGTTAATGAAGAATTTCCAATCACCAAGTACATCATTTTCTGGCTTGCAAACATTAAAGGAACAAATAAATTCTCTTAAGAACTATTGTAATTATATAGATGGCATTGAAGTTTCTTTAGGAGATAGAGTAGATAATATTTTGGATGCTAATTCATTAACTACAGTACCTAAGTAAGTCAAAGAAACGTTTCAATATGTTCCCCTTATTGAAGTTTTGACCTTAATTATGTCAAATCCTGCAATCCGAAATGCTTTAACTGAGAGGAATTCAGAAAAAGAAGTTCTTTCATCGTATATAACTGGGGAACATTTTAAACAAAACCATTTTTTCCAGCGATTTAAACATGCCTTAAGAATTGACTTATATTACAACAATTTGGAAATAGTTAATCCTCTTGGCTCGAAAATTAGGCCTCATAAGCTGGGAGTGTTTTATTTTATAATTGACAATTTGCCATTACATATCAAAACTAAAATTGGAAATATTCATGTCGCATGTTTATGTTACACCGAAGATGTAAAAAAATATGGATATCAAAGAATTTATGCGTGACTTAAATAAATTGGAATCCGACGAAGTCGTATCTGTTTAAATAAACAATGAAAATTACAGTCTTAGAGCTTCTCTATCAGCCTTTTGTGAACATACCCTCGCTGTTTATGATGTATGCGGTCTTCTAGGACCGTCTGCCTTTAAATTATGTCGATTGTGCCTTATTTCTAGAGAACAAATGTATGCTAAAAATGTTACTATGTAAGAAAAAAGAACAGAAGCATTATTTTCCAATTATGTGCAACGTTCAAAAAATGCAGCTACTGAAAGAGAATTTCAAAACGTCACAACAGAAACTGGCGTTTCTGGTGAGTGTCCTTTAAATAGTTCAAAATTCTTTCACATTTCACGCAATAAAATATTCGACATAATGCATGATTTCCTATGTGGCATTGTTCCAATGGTATTAAAATTAGTTATTAATCAGTATGTATATAAGAGTTCTGTTTTTGACTTAGCATTTCTGAATGGAAGAGTAAGTGAGAGTAAGTTTAGCCAGAAATCACTAATGTCGAAAGGTAAAAAAAATTTAATTTTCCTGATAAACTTTTTTACAGAGAATTTAAGAGCTCTCGTTCTTTTACCAGCGTTATTAGCTGCAGTTAATTTTACATTAAAAATGATGAAAATAGTACAGGACCAAGCAAAACCAAACAAATAAAACTGTCCAAAGGTCAACAATCTATATTTGCTGAGGTTGAGTCTGAAAATTTATTGGTCCTTTCAATTAAGTTCAGTTATTCTAATTTTATAAAAGGCCACCGCACTAAATACATTAAAAATGGCTTTCGGTTAAAATTCTTAATATTTTCAAAATTTTTAGTTAAAGGTTTTCTGTTTAAAAAAATAATTAAGCGAAGGTCAAGAAATAAATAACCGAAAGCCATTTTCAGTGTGTTTAGTGCGGGGTCCTTTTGTCACACTTTAGATTTTGAAATTCATGATAGTGTTATAAATTCAATTTTAATATCTAGGAAGTTTGTCATTGGGACTAGGAACCCTAAAAATATTCAGGTTGGCAGTAGTGCGTAAGTGAGATATGTAAGTGAGCGTGAATGCGTAAATTCGGCAGTTGACTTCGAGAAAATCTGGCGAGATGTTCTCCTCGAGAATGAGAGTATTAAAAGAGTTGTCATAAAATCGTGGACAAAGGTCTGTAATCGAGATAAGCTATACGAGCGTAATGTAACGTGAAAGAAGTGTGAAATATCGAATATACGAATTAGAGGAACGTAAAGACAATTAGTTGTCGGCTTGAGTCTCTGGACTCTTTTAAACTTTTATATATCATTGTAATTTTTCTATTTCTTAATAATAAATAATTTTAATATTGCTACTACTAATAGTGCTACTGGGGTAGATAATAAATAAAAAGAATTAATATACTTGGAAGGGAATGTGGGGCAAAGTGGGGATCGGGGCAAAGCGGTGAGTTGACGATAACTTGCGTATATCAAAGCGCGATCTTTCATAGACACAATGAACTTCGTTAAAAAAGTGCCTTTATGTTATTTTTTGACCACACAGCCCAACCTGATGACGCATAATGGAACTATCAAAAACGCACCTAGTTTTTTGTCGTTATTAAAAATATTGTCTTATACTAAGACACAAAAAAGTTATGTTCGATTCAGTAGATAATTTGATTAACGAGGTAAATAAGAAAGCAGCCAAAGAATTGCAAGAAATTACCGCTCAAAAATCGAAACTTCTATGTGATACAAATAATAATCAAACCGATAACTTGAATGAAAAAGTCAAAGAACTAAACGCAATTTTACATGATTAAAAAAAAGTATTAAATAGAAAAATTATCCTATTCATGTGTAACTATTCTTATATGTATATAATATTATTAATTATATAAGTGTTGTGTAAACTTTTAAAATCTTCAATCTAGAAATTCGAATTTTAAATCTAGATTTAGATCGCAACGTTGTCGACTGATTAGTTAATAACACGAATTATATCTGTCTGTTATGTAAATTTATAAGATCTTTTAATTTTTAATTCAATATTTAAACTTAGATCGCAGTGTTGTTCACTGATGATAATTCATAAAACAAATTATAGCATATTTTTCTAAATAATAAAGACGTAGGGTAGCTGCTCCAGTCGTTGGCACTGCGCTAGTGGTTGGCACCCCTCTTAGGTTTTCTTTAAATAACAAGATATAGCAAAAATCTAGCATGTTTTGCATATGATTATTAGAATTTCCAACATTTTTTACAAAAATCTAATATATAACTTATTAAAAGTAATTACTTAATTTCATTAAAAAAAATAAAGTTAATATCATTCTCAAAGTGTTAGGAAATTTTTGATTTTTCTAAAGAAAATCTTAAGAAAACTGAAATTTTTGAACTTCATTTATTATTATTAGAAGTGGGTAAATTTGCTTTTTTCTTTGCAAATATTTTAGTAGAATATATAAATATTAATTAGTTTAACACGTCTTGTCTTAAAAATTATTAATTTATTTATTTCAATGGGGTGACAATGAAAATATTAAAAAAGCAACTGTTCCAGTCGTTGGCACACACATGTTAGAGACTGGACAAGCCTTATTTTTAACTAAGCTCCAGTCGTTGACACCCCTCATTTCGCAATAAAAAGTGAGGTTATGTAACAATGTTTACGTCTAGTCAATAATTTCAGTCTCTTTGAAAAATGATATATACATTTATTATTGAATTATATATAAGTACATTTTCTTGTATTTGTTTATTACTCAAAATTATAATAAATTATTCTTGATTAATCAGAAAATAAAAAAAAATTTAATTTGCTTGTTTAAAACATAAGAAATTTAAAAGTTATGTATGAGTACCAACCACTGAAAACTGGTGCTTGCAGTGCCAACGACTGGAAATTGGTGTCATTATATCATTATCAATTAATTTAAAAGTTTTTGTTTATTTTTATTCAAAATTGATCATTTTATCGTATTCTGCATTAAATTCTGAATACATATATTAATATAAGTATTATATAATATTAGTTTTTATCTATTAAAATAATTCTCAAAGTAAAAATTTAGCCTTAAGGGTGCCAACGACTGGAGCAGTTACCCTATATTGACTTTTTAAAACCGATCTGCTTAAGGGTCAGAATTCATGAAATTTTCACAGAAAATAAAAAGTATTTTTTTCAAATCGAAATGTTGAAAAAACATTTCTATTTGGCCTTAGAAATATGTCCACCAAAGAACAGAAAAAAATATATTTTTTATAAAGGTTATTGCAAAATTAATTTTTTGGCGACTTTATAAACAAAATTTAATTTCTCCTAAATGAATCAACCTATTTAAATGAACCAAGCGGGAATATAAAGGGGATAAAATATACTTTCGTTTAGAATTAGAAAATTTTTGAAAAGTTTATTTTTTAATAATTATAAGAAATCAAAATCCGTTAAGAAAATTTAGAAGCGACAATTATTTTAAAAATTATAATGAAAATTATATTAAACGGAAATGCGATATTGCTGATTTTCAGAATTAAAACATTATTTTTAACTACGAAATGAACAAAAACTGTCGAATTAACATTTTTATTCAATTATATAACCATAAAAATGATCAAAAACTAAGTTCAGCGTTGATGCACTACACTGCGCTAATATAATTTCCATTATAACATTTAAAATAATTGTCGCTCCTAAATTTTCTCAACGGATATTGATTTCTTACATAGTTTTAAGTGTATGTTAATATTTTTTTAAAAATTTCAAAAGGTGCAGAACATTAAAAAATAGTACATTGTGCAACGAGGACGCAAAGCACAAGTTTCTCGTCTGAGCTTAATTTTGCAGTACGAGGCGAAGTCGAGTACTGTAAACAAGCGAGGACGAGAAATGCGTGCGTCCGAGGTACACACGACATTTTATACAAAACGAGAATGTAATCCGCGGTTACTCGGTGCGTTTTGAGAGGGAAAGCATGGCTTTGCGTCTCAAAAACGCGCCGAGAAAGCGGGGATTGCATACTTGTTTTGAATAAAATTAATTGTTTGTAAAAAATTTATTAAATAATTATTAAAAAATAAACTTTTTAAAAAATTAACTTTTATAAAAAATAATTTTTTTCTGTTCTTTGGTGGACACATTCCTAAGGCCAAATAGAAATGTTTTTTCAACATTTCGATTTTAAAAAAATACTTTCTAATTTCTGTGAAAATTTTACGAATTCTGACCCTTAATATTTATTATTATCCCACTAATATTTTAATAGTATAGCTATTAATATTTTAAAAAAGAAATCCGGAAAAAATTTGATTTAAGATCCGGAAAATCCGGGAATTTGAAAATCATATTTCGCTAGACACCCTGGTAAGGCTTTCTAAAGTGTACCGATGCACAGTGGTTTATAGTCGAAAAACGGGGTTCAAAATAGCGTAGAGCACGTAAATCTTGACCGATTTTTATTCTTTTTTTTCTAAACACTCGTCATTAAATTCCTAAGAAATCGCTCGAAGCAAATTTTTTAAAATAAGCTTCAACTTTTTTTTTATTTATTTATAAACATTGAAAAAAACACTTTTCATAAAAGTAGTGCTCGTTTGTGATATAATATGTGCATTCATCGTTTATAGAAATAAATTAATATAAAATCATCAAAGAAACATTATCTAATTGAGAGAATAGAAAATAGTATATTTCGTAACGAATGTGAGCAGTTATCAATTTTTGAATGAGCAAATTTTTTTGAACAAACTGTAGGCAAAGCGAAGCCTACAACAGTTTGTTCCAAAAAAAGTGCTCTTTCAAAAATTGGCAACTGCTCGCACTAGTTACGAACGATATTTTTCATAACAAGGTGCAAAAAAGTGCCCTTTTTTGCACCGCGTTATGAAATTTTTTTTTGTATTTGTTATAAACAATTCGGAGACTAAAAACTTGATTTTTTAAAATTTACTATATTTTATAATTTAAAAGTTATATTTATGGGACAAAGAATATTTTATGATACCTGTAATTAAGATATTGAAAAAAAATTATTTGTTAATTAATTTAATAATTAATTAAACATTTTTAATAAACAAATAAATAATAGAAATGTTTCTTATAGCAATTTTTTTATTTTTTATGCAGTTGACTAGTAAAACCTTTTATTCTTTCAACATATTCCATTATAATGTTTAAACAATGAAATAACACCGTTGAATTATTTAAACAATTTTAATTAACAAATACCTAATATTATTAATTTTTACAAGGAAGTAATTTTTTTTACACAAAATCATGTTAATACAACCAACTTACATTTAAAAGTAGTAGAATAAAAAAAAACAATTTAATAATCGATTATTTAAACAATTTTAATTAACAAATACCTAATATTGTTAATTTTTACAAGGAAGTAATCTTTTTTTACACAAAATCATTTTAATACAACCAACTTACATTTAAAAGTAGTAGAATAAAAATATAACAATTCAATAATCGATTATTTAAACAATTTTAATTAACAAATACCTAATATTGTTAATTTTTACAAGGAAGTAATCTTTTTTACACAAAATCATGTTAATACAACCAATTAACATTTGAAAGTAGTAGAATAAAAATATAACAATTCAATAATCGATTATTTAAACAATTTTAATTAACAAATGCTAAAAAAATGTTAATTTTAATATTTCAACTATTTAAGAAAAGTACATTTTTTATAATTGTAAGGAAATGAAACGGCCTTATAATTTAATGTCATATCTATTTTATTTAAACTTATGCATTAGGTAATTGTTTAAAAATTGTATTTTTTTTCTTCATTTGATAAAACTTTAATTAACAAATGCGTCATTTTGTTATTTTTTTCTATACAGATCTCTTTCTCTAAAACTAATAATAGTAATATTAAACTAATAACTAATAATCATTAAACATACGTAATTAAATTGTTGTAATTTTGCAGAAATCATTATTCTGTTCGAAACACTTTTTTATTATTCTGATTTTTGTTTTCATTTAAAGAAAAAAATTTATTTTCTGTTATCTTTCTTATAAATTATAATGTTACAGTTGGTAATCGCTCAACTTTTTATTATTTAACAGACCAAGTGTAAATTTACATTTTACAGAACAGAAAATATACTCTGTTAAGGATGATCGCAACATAAATGTATAGAATGTACACTGTATTAATATATTTATATATAGGATAACAATTTAATTACGTTTATTTAATGATTATTAGTTGTTAGTTTTAATATTACTATTATTAGTTTTAGAGAAAGAGATCTGTACAGAAAAAATTAATAAAATGACGCAATTGTTAATTAATGTTTTATCAAATAAAGAAAAAAAATTTTTTAAACAATTACCTAATGCATAAGTTTAAATAAAATAGATATGACATTAAATTATAAGGCCGTTTCATTTTCTTACAATTATAAAAAACGTACTTTTCTTAAATAGTTGAAATATTAAAATTAACATTTTTTTAGCATTTGTTAATTAAAATTGTTTAAATAATCGATTATTAAATTGTTATATTTTTATTCTACTACTTTTAAATGTAAGTTGGTTGTTTTAAAATGATTTTGTGAAAAAAGATTACTTCCTTGTAAAAATTAACAATACATTATAATAATCGTAAGTTTCCTTTCCGTTAGCAAATTATCTGCATTCACTAGCAGAGCTGCGCGCGCGATATTTTGCTTTTATCTTATGATACTAGAACCAAAAGGGCGCGCGTTGCGCGCCTATTTCTGGTCCTTTTGACACACAAAATAAAACCTTAATGTAACATTACATTAAATCTTAATTTAATAAAAACATATGTTTATATTTTAATAATTATTTTTCTGTTAATAAGATTGTTTAAAAGTTTTTAAATTTTTTTAATCTAAGTTTGACGAATTAAAATTTCTATAAAAAATTACACGTTAATGCCTATAAAAAATTCTCATTTTGGAGAAAATCACCTTTAAAATAAGCCTAAAATCATTAAAAAGCATTCAGTATTTTAGAAGTCATTAAAATTTTTGTAAAACATTGAAAATGATCATTTTTTAAAAATGTCCAAATAAAATATTGATGAAATGACTTGAAAAATTATGTACAAACTCCAAGGATTAATTTAAAAAGAGAAAAATCAGTAACCCTCTATATTATAGAAATTATGTAGATTTTTCTGCCAAAATACAGGAGAAATTTTTTTTAAATTAATACTTGGAGTTTTGCACATCAATACAGGGTAATTTAATTTTCCCAAAATATTGAGAACATTCTTGAATTTGCAATTGTTTTAAAAAATTGTTAATAACAATTTTAAAATTTCATTTTTTTAACAATCCCTTTATTTTATAATTAAAGTATAGACTTTAAGCTTTAATTTAAAAAAATTACTTAATTATTACTTTCTAATAGAGGAAGTATTGTAATACCAAAATTTTTCGAGTTCGATTTTTTGATATATCTTTATGTTATTTGACCTCAGGAGTTGCGGACATAAAGTGAGCGTACTTTGTGATAGATTAATAAAGTTTAACTAAATTTTTTTTGGATTTTTAATTTTCCAAAAACACGTTTTTTGCCCATAACTTTAAAAAAATGTTAGGACACCTATAAATGTTTTTCCATAATTTTGTAGAGTTTTTTTAAACGCATCTTTTGAGTTCTAATTGAACATTTTTCGTCCATAATAATGGAGATATTAAACTTTTAAAAATCATAAATTTTAGAAAAAAATATTTTTTCGAAAATTCTGTTAAAAAATTTAGAAGTAATCTTAAAATTATCATTACCAACTTGTAGAGCATTATAAAACGATTCGATTGACCTATTTTTGAACCTAATTCGATAATAAATTTCGAAATTATTGGTATTTTAAAAACCAAAAATTGTGGAAAATGACATTTTCTCAACTTTTTTGTTTGAAAATTTTCGTTTAACTATTAAACTATGATAACTAATTGTAGAGTTTTTTAAAATACATTGATTGACCCAAGATTCAATCACATTTACTGTATTTATAAAAAGTTATTCATATATTTTCCTATTATTATTATTATCTCTATGAGGAAGCATAGTGTTCATGAAATGAACGCACCAAAATTATAAAAAATATACAACTTGGCAGCGGTTTCTTTATTTATTTAAAAGTAATAATAACATGAAAATAAAATGATCTAAAACTTTAACACCAAATTACTTTAATAATAAATTTTTATAGGGAAAAATTTTTTTTTCCTTATTGGGTCAAAACCCATTATACACGAAAAAAAAGTTCGAGGATTATTCGGGAACTTCGTTTTTAACTCTTAAATACGGCGGGTAGTACACAGATAACTAAAGGTTGCCTCGTTTAAATATGTCATTTACTATATCTCTACAAATTATAACTATTTCACCACTTCTCGGCAAACTGTTCTTGAAAAAGTCGGAAACTGTTCAAGAAAATCGAAAAGTTAGGCGAATGCAAGAAAAAATGGATTCTACTTCCCCCGTCCCACTTCCCCTCCTTGACATGTGCACACACACACATTTATCCTGGAAGGTCACATACAATTTTCATTTTTTATTAAGTTTCTGAAATAGAAAAAACCCTATTGGAGAAAAATCAACGGCGGCTGGAACAGAACTCGCGTACCCGAGAATAGAAGTCCGGCGTCTTATCCAGCTGAGCTAAACAGGCGAGTTAAATACCTCAGCATAAAATAAATATATAAGGCACGCAAGTCTTACTGACTGTGAGACTTGTTGAGACTGGTGCGCACTGGGTTTCTGCGCACCAAGATTCCTTGACGAGTTCCCGAAAATTTCAGAAACAGTTGCGGCCAGTGCCATGAACTTTACATGAGAAAGTAATGAAAAAGATACTAATGGACTATTTATAGCTTTTTCTTATACAGTTCCCGAATTTCTTTCAAACATTCATTGATTACCATTGAATGTTCGTCGCTAGATCAGAGCTGTTACCACGTATCCAAGACTTAGGAAATAATTCCTGAAATATCTGGGAACTTTTTTTCCGTGTATTAAAACATCAAAGATGTTTTTGTTGGGATTAAATTATTTTCTAATTAATGATTTCTTTACCATTTATTGAATCAATTTTAATTAATTGTACACTATCTGCAAAAAATATGTAAATGCTACATTTTAGTGCTATAAATAATTTTTTCATTTTGCAAAATGTATTAACCCATTATCGCCCACCAAGACGCAAAATGTACCAAGATTTCACGACTCTTATTTTGTATGAAATAATTAGTTGAAAATTTTAGGAAGTACCATTTCCGACGTAAAATTTATCGCCCTTTCTGAATATGAAGCTAAAATTTGTTTATAATTATCTCAAAAAAATTTATAACAATTTTATTGCAAAAAAACACACTTTTTTATGAAAAAAAAATTTCAATTATTATTTTGACATGGAAAACTTAAGAATATGGTCTCCAAAGCACAAAATATCGCGTCCTTGAACTCTCAGCTATAAAAATCCATAATTACTTTTTATTAAATTTAAGATGACGGATATGAAAATGGCCATTTTTCCAAAATGCAAAAGGCCGAAAAAAATTTTCGGGTAATGTTTTTCAAAAGTTATTAGATTTGATTGAAAATGGTTACTCGGGGGTTTTTGGGGTCGCTGATTACGAATCTGATGTTACTTTTTCAAAATTCAAAATGGCGGATCCAATATAGCTGACAATTTTTTAAAAAGTAATTAAATTTGCTTGAAAATGGTTACTGGGAAGTTTTTGGGGTCGCTGATTACGAATCTGATGTAACTTTTTTAAAATTTAAAAATTAAACTTAAAAGTAAAATTTAATTAACTTTCCAAAATCATTAAAAAATTTCTTGACTTTGTCTTGTTTAATAAAATTAATATAATTTTGGAAATACTTTACATGTTTTAATTTTCTTTGGATAAAGCTGAAATAAGCATTCGGTTTATTTTAATACAATTAATGTTAATAGTATTAATTAATGCTAATAGTATTTAACATTAAAATCTACAAGTAAATATGTAAATAAAAAAGCCAAACATGACAGAATTTGATGTATTATCCTAACTTAAATGCTTGGCCATTTCTTGTTAAAAAAGTATCAAGCTAAAACAAAAATTGTCTTTTTCAAAACATTTACAATATAAAATTTTTTTAAATTTTTCATTTTTACTCATAGTAATCATAATAATACAACACTATCCTACCTAATTTTTTTACACAAAAAACATTTTTATAATAAAGTTTAAAAATTAAAAAATTATATTATTTATATTAATTTATTTTTAAATTTAAATTTATAAGAAAATACAACATTTTTATAAAATAAAAAAAATTTGAATATTAGTCAGTTAAGTAATTTTTAGTTTTATTTAAGTATTTTAACATTAAATACTATTATAAACAGGGTGGCCACTTGACCGGGAAACCGGGAAAAAACCGGGAAATGACCGGGAATTGAAAAATTGACCGGGATAACCGGGAAATGACCGGGAAATTTGATACTAAACCGGGAATTTATTTTTTATTTTTAATTTTATTTTTAAACTGACCCAAACAAAATTTTTTTTTTAATTTTTACTCGAGAAGTATATTGTACATAAGTAGGTATAGTAGAGAATACATAAATTAACAGACTTTCGTTAGGGATGAAGAGGGGTTTATGAGAAAATAATATACTTATTTAAATTTAAAGAAATCCTTTTATTTTAAGAGGATTTTTCTTTTAATATTTATTCCACAGGATTTTTCTCATAATTTCTATTATTTTTCATACGCTTATTTCAGTTTTAAAGAATCAATCATAAAGTTCATTATGAAAATTTTTAGTACATTTAAAAAATAAGAAATTTGTAAAATAGTAAAAATTTATTATTTTTTTATAATTGCTTCCTCATAAAGGAAGCTTTGTATTAGCAAAATTTTGGTTTGTCATTTTTTGACATATTTATAAATTTTTTTTTATTATGCCTAATACTTTAGTACTTTATATACGCACAGGAACTCCCTGTATAAATGTTCTAAATAAATAAAAAAAAATTTTGACGTATTTTGACCTCCGAAGTCCAAAAAACGGATTTTAAAAATTTGTCCCGATGTGTGTGTGTGTGTGTGTACTAACATTACATTTGCCTCAATATTTCAGAACGAGAAAGAGCTAAAGGCCTCAATTTTTTTTAATTGTCGGTCTCCCCGGGGGACATAAAATGAGAGTATTTTCAGCCCGATTCATAAAGTTTAACTATTTTTTTTTTGCATTTTTCATTTAGCAAAAAAACGTTTTTTGGACATAACTTAAAAAAATGTTAGGACACTTATAAATCTTTTTCTTTAGTTTTGTAGAGTTTTTTCACACGCATCTTTTGAGCCCTAATTGAACATTTTTCGTCCATATTAACCGGAGATATTAAACTTTTAAAAATCAAAAATTTTGGAAAATAAGACTTTTTTAAAAATTTTGTTAAAAAATGTAAAAGTTTAATTTTGTTTTGTATTTAGTTTTGTAGAGTTTTTTCAAACGCATCTTTTGAGCCCTAATTGAACATTTTTCGTCCATATTAACCGAAGATATTAAACTTTTAAAAATCTAAAATTTTGAAAAATAAGACTTTTATAAAATTTTTTTTAAATTATGTCAAAGTAACTTCAAAAAATTATTACCAACTTGAAGAGCATTAAAAAACGCTTCGATTGACCTATTTTTGAACCTGATTCGGGCTGAAATTATAAAATTATTGGTATTTGAAAAATCAAAAATTGTGGAAAATATCATTTTTTCAACATTCTTGTTTATTAATTTATGTGTAATTATTAAACTATTATTACTATCTTATAGAATATATAAAAACACATTTTTTAGACCAAGATTTAATGATTTTTAACCCTTTTATAAAAAGTAATTCTTATATTTCAATTATTATTTCTATGAGGAAGCAAAGTGTTCATGAAATGAACACCAAAATTATAAAAATGTACAACTTGGCAGCGGTTTTTTCATATTATTGTCAGTTCGGAAAAATGTCAAAAAAATGTTATCTCTAAATGAGCTCAATATATTGATTAGTTTAAATTTGTAATATGTAGAATACACAATAATTTAAGATAATTTTTTTTGTTTGTTATTAATATTTTTAATATTTCAAACTAAAATATTGTTTTAATGTATTATATAATGACCGGGAAATAAAAAAAAATTGACCGGGAAAACCGGGAAAAAACCGGGAATTCAATTTTCTACAAAAAGTGGCCACCCTGATAAAAATACTTTGAAATTAACAGTACAGATGATCACTCTGAGCTTTAAATTTTTACCAATTTTTAAGAATTTAAAGTTAAAAATCACTAATCAAAATTACTTTCAAAAAAAGTCAAAAACATGATTCTGAAACTGGCACCTTATTATTATGGCACCTGTTTATTACCTTCAAGACTCTAATTTTAAACTGAAATAAAAAATAATCTTTTTTTGTTTAAGATAACATAAACTTTTTTATAATAAAAAACTGGGTACTTGTTTAAGATTTATTAAAAAAATATTAAACCATGTGAAGTATTTCTGAAATTATATTAATTTTTTAATAAAACAAGGCAAACTCAAGGACGAGATCAAGCATTTTTAAAATGATTCTAGAAAGTTATTTAAATTTCTTTTTACAAGTTTAATTGTTGAAAAAGTAGATAATGTTAGTGACTTAGACGGGAAAGTTGTTAATTTATTACTTGCATTTCTTAATTACAAAAAAGAAAAATCATTTTATATCATTAAAAAGTAGTATTTTACACAATTTTTAAAAACTTACCTCCTTATCCTTATTTTTAATCACAAAAATTTTTTTCGTCTCTTAATTTTAAAAAGAGAAAAAAGTGTTCTTCACATTGCACTTTTATTTTTCTGTATTATATAAGGCAAAAATCTGTTAATAAACTATAACTACACTGTAAAAAAAAGAGAGTTAAATTTTAACTCCCCAGGGGATTCTATACAAGTCGCACCCATTGGGGAGTTAATGCCAGGGGAGTTAAATAAAGAGAGTTAAAACTTTACACCCAAATGCTAACTCACCAATGAAAAAATAACTCGCGCGGGTGTTGAATGAAGGGAGTTAGAAATTAACTCTCTTTTGGAGTTGATTTTTAACTCGAAAAATTTCACTCCAAACTCCCGAGTCCGTTAACTCCCTAAATTTTTTACAGTGTATATATACTCAAGTATAAAATAGACTGCTAATGGAACTCTCTCTCTCTCTCTCTCTCTCTCTGCTCACTGGTCACTCAAAAGACTGCCTACTGGTTGAAAGAAACCCTTCAAACAATAGGCCAGGTACTCGAGCTGACCTTTCGCTTCCCTTTAAATTTTATATATATATATATATATATATATATATATATATATATATATATATATATATATATATATATATATATATATATATCTTTCAAATATCATTCTGTCTTCTTCTTTCTAAATAAATAACATAAATCGGTCCCTGTTTATAACGCAGAAAATCTAACGCTATTGCTTTCTTCCTCTTTCCATATAGAAATAACATAAATCGGTCTCTGTTTATAACGCAGAAAATCTAACGCTATTGCTTTCTTTCTCTTTCGAGGATAAGTAACATTAGACTGTCTCTCTTTACCTAATTTGCATATCTACTCGTTTCATATTAAGGACTTAAGACCTTATTTCGTTGTGTGTGCATATAAAAATGTGACTAAAACTTTAAGATGTTTTTTTCTTTTTCGGAAATATTAGAAAAAGATTACAAATTTTTTTAAAGAATATTAACAAACATAAAACACGAAAACCAAAAATTAAATTTAACATACTGAGCAGTTTCACGATATAAATATAATTATAATATTTTTTTATTTTTATAATTATTTTATTAAATTTTCAGTTTGCTGGAAAACTGTATTATTTTAAGAATTCGTTATAAGCGAAGAAAATTTGAAAGTCGGTTACAAAACATACTTTTTTAAACTCGTATAAACTATGCTATATTGTACACGGCGGTCTTCAAGCACTTTTAGGTTTACCTAAAATGAGCCAGAATTGTGCTAACGCAGTTTTATCTGGAATCGGTCCAAAATTCCAAATTTTCATTTCCGAAAATCGTAGCTGATTCTTTTTTCGAAAAAAAACATATATACATATAGGCGATTCTACGTGAGATTTTAGTCAACCTATTAAAATCGGCCAAAAATATTTTTTTGTACATTCTGTATCGAAAAAAACAGATACGTATTTTTTTATTTTTGTTTAATTGTCCAAATTTTCGAGTTATGAATTTTCGAAATTTTGGACTTGTAATTGTAACCTATATTTAGTAGTTTATAAGTATGAAAATATTGAGTTTAGGAAAAAGGTGTCAAAGAATGAAAGTTTTTGTTTTCTTTTGACTTTTAAAAAATGTTAACAAAAAATTTTTTTATTTTTTTATTAAAAAAAATTTTTTTTTACAAACAAATTAATTTTTTTTAACTTTGGGCCAGATTTTTTTAAAATTTATTTATACCTTATGTGTGGAGACTTTCCAAAAAGTCTCGATAAGGCCCTGATGTGTTAAATGAGTATCATTTTAGGTAAACCTAAAAGTGCTTGAACACCACCGTGTGTAAATATATTGAACAGCTCTTTAAACGTCTGGCAACATTGCACATAATTCATTACACATTAGAAGAATTATTTTATTGAAGTATTCTCCTTTCTTTGTCAAAAGATTGACACCGAGATTTATTAATAGTCATGATATAAGCCGCGGTATAAGCTTAGAGGCCGTCCATAAACCACGAGGACAATTTTTCACCAATCTTTGACCACCCCCCATCCAATATGGAACAAAAATTTTTACTTTATGCAATTGACCTTAATTTTGCAACTTGGTGGTTTCTAGGGTCGCTGATTACGAATTTGATGTAAGTTTTCATAAATTAAAAATGACGGAATTTTCTTTTGAATTTATGCAATTGACCTTAATTTTGTTACTCGGGAGTTCTAATACCAGTCAGGTAGGTGTAAATGTCCTAGGAGCACTCACTGACAATTGACTTCTGTTTAAGCACTTGCGCCGACTCACAACCAGCGAGCGTGGATAGAAATTTTTTTAATTTCTCTTCCCCATATTATATTAGCCGCTTCGAATTTTTGAAAACAAACATCGTATTCGTAATCAGCGACCTTAAAAACCACCGAGTGACAAAATTATGATTAATTGCATAAAGTAAAAATTTTGTTCCATATTAGATCCGCCAATTTGACTTATTGGAAACTAAAATCGAATTCGTAATCAGCGTAATCAAAATTTAAAAAGGCGATCGACAAATTTCAAAGTTTACTGATTTTAAATTTTTTCGTTGGCTATTTTGGAGCCGCTATTTTGAATTTTTAAATTTTAAATAAATATTTGGATTTAGAAACCTTAAAATCCCCCGAATCAGCATTTTAAGCGACCCCAAAACTTTAGAATATTCATTGATATTCATATTTCATTTATTACCGAGATTTTCCTTTTGGATTTCACTATAGCGGTCATACGAATTGGTGACACGAATTATTTTTGCCTCTATAGACGTCATACACTGGGAAAGGGTTAAAGCGTAAAAAAATTATCAAACTTAAAAAATGAAATTTTTTTGTGTTTTTGAAATTATAACCGCTATATTTAATTTATGGGTTGAACAAAATTCTTTTTTCACACTGGAATCGAAAAGAGCACACTTAATAAAATAAAATTTGATAAAAATTTTCTATTTTCAGGCTTTAATGAGTTAATCTATAAGTTTAAAACTATAAACAAATCATTCAAAAATTGTTTTCGAATCATTTTTTAAGACATAATTCAATTTTTGAAATATATCTATAATAAAAATCTTTTTGAATTGTTGCAATTTTGTAAAATTTAATTGAAAAATAATTAATTTATTTCAAGTATTTTGTTACAATTTTTGAAAATTGTTTAAATTAAATTTAAAAATAAAAATTAATGAAAATTGGCTTCTAATTTTTTAAAATTCAATATTTTCAGTGTTTTCAATTACATATATTTCCAAAAATTAATATACATACAAAAATAATATTTAGGAATTATTTTTAACATTTTGAAAAAAACAATTATATTCAAGATTTTTAATTGAAATTCATCAAAAAATTAATTAGTTTTTTTATATTATACAAAAACTATTTTAAATAATTCAATTATTTTCAAAAGATGACATTAAAATATTTTTAAAAAGTAATTAGTATATTTGTTTTATAATAATGATTATTTAAGATTCAATTATCTTCAAAAACAATTAAAATTTGTAAAAAGCTTTTAAAAATAATAGAATTAGTAAAAAATATTAATAAAAATGATCATTTTTCGAGAATTTTAATTATTAACAGGACCATAATTTGTCAAAAATTTTAATAAGTCCAAAAAGTAAATATTCAAAAAATTTTATTTACATTGTTCGAAGGTAATTCAATCTTAAATAATCATTATAAAAAAATTATACAAATTAGTTTTTAAAAAAAATTTATTGCAATTTTTTGAAAACATGATTGAATTTCTTAATAGATTTTTTGTATAATTTAAATAAATAAATTAATTATTTGATGAATTTTAATTAAAAATTTTGAAAATAAATGTTTTCTCCAAAATGTTAAAAATAATTCTAAAATTTTAGTTTACAGATGTTTAGACTTTTTTGGATTGTTCTAATATAGTAAAAGATGTTTATTTGTTTTTTAAAAATTTAATCCACATTTATCCAAAAAACTCTTTTTTGTCATATGTGAAGCTTTTTGTCCATCGCCGATGGACCACTTCAGACAATATATGGAAACTGCAAATTATTTTTATTTTTTAAACATAATTTAACGGTTCATAAAAGTAAAAAAACAATATTGTTATTATACTCCATTATAGTAACATTATATACATATCCTCAACTTACCAATGTGGATATCTTTCCACACATAAAGTTTTAATAAAATTTAACAAAACAATCTTCATATAAAAAAATCCGTTTTTTGCGACCAAAACGTTGAGATTTTTGAAAGGGTCATATTGGCGTGTATTCTGTTCCTTTAAGGTTTTGAACAGGGATCAACACGTGCCTTGATATGACAGATAATGAATAAATGTGGATTGAATTTTTAAAAAATGAATAAACATCTTTTACTATAATTCTAAAATATTATTTTCGTTTGTATTTGGATTTTTGTAAATATGTAATTATGAATACTGAAAATATTGCATTTTAAAAAAATTAGATGCCAATTTTTATTAATTTAAAAGATTTGTTTATAAGTCGAAAAAATGTCTTAATTTTCTTACTTTTCCTAAAAAAAAATTTTTTATTGACATTTCCCTGACTTTACTGAAAAATTTTGTTTCCCTGACTATCGTGTTGATATAACAATATAATAATTAAAAAAAATAAAGTGTTTAATTAAATTATAGTGTTCATTTATTATTTTAATCGTTAATCATTTTCGAAATTTCGTGCTTCGAAATATATTCAAAAATGAGCTTTATTACTTTTTAAAATGCAGGAGTAACATTAAAAAAATACTAACATACTTTTCAAATGTGCATTATCCACGTGGAGAACTGTAAAGGGGAGAGGGTTTGCCAAATGTTTACGATTGTCCACAACCGGTGGCGGGGGGTCAGAAATTGGAGACAAATTGTCCATTTAGTATATGGAATACCGATAAAATTTATACCCCTCACTCTTACCTCGTTCTCGATCTCCCTCTCTTTCACTCCTTAATCTATCTGTGAGTGAGAAAAGAAAAATAATTAGCCAATAAGGAAATAAGACGCCCTTTTCGTATTTTGGCTTGAAAGTGAAATTTCCCACTTTTCCTTCCCCTACCAATGTGTGTTCCTCTCTTTCCACCTAACATGGAAAATAGAGAAAACATTATGCTCTTCTTGTAAACCAAAGAAATAGGCGTTACTATAGTACCTATTCGTCTCTCTTTTCTTCCTACGCTAAACTAAAAGGAGAGACAATACCTCTCTCTCTTTCTCTTTATCATGCTTTCTCTCTCATACTGTGACAGACAGAATAAGTATGAAGATTAATATAGTTAATAATAATTAATAATTTGTTTGTTTTGAAAATTAAATTTTGTGGGTTAAGTATTAGCATTTTTTATATTTTTCAATGTCAAACTTTTTAATGTGTTTTGATGTGTTTCAATGGTTATGTTTTATATTATTATGTGTTTAATTCAATTTTTAACTTTTCAACTATCATTCATTCTAAAGGTAAATACTTTTTTATAATTTAATGTTAACATTATTTCAATATTATTAAAAAAAGTTATTTCATATAACATTCAATTCAATTTTATTTTCATGAATTTCTTAATTACAGAATATTTAGTTTTTTAATTTTTGCTTCCTCATAAAGGAAGCTTTGTATTAGCAAAATTTTGGATTGTCATTTTTTGACATATTTATAAATTTTTTTTTATTATGCCTAATACTTTAGTACTTTATATATGCACAGGAACTACCCGTATAAATGTTCTAAAGAAATAAAAAAATTTCGACGTATTTTTACCTCCGAAGTCCAAAAAACGGATTTTAAAAATTTGTCCCGATGTGTGTGTGTGTACTAACATTACATTTGCCTTAATATCTCAGAACAAGAAAGAGCTAAAGGCCTCAATTTTTTTAAATTGTACCTAGGTCTCTCCGGGGAACATAAAATGAGAGTATTTTCAGCCCGATTCATGAAGTTTAACTATTTTTTTTGCATTTTTAATTTTGTAAAAAAACGTTTTTTGGACATAACTTAAAAAAATGTTAGGACACCTATAAATGTTTTCCATAATTTTGTAGAGTTTTTTCACACGCATCTTTTGAGCTCTAATTGAACATTTTTCGTCGATATTAACCAGAGATATTAAACTTTTAAAAATCAAAAATTTTGGAAAATAAGACTTTTTTAAAAATTTTGTTAAAAAATGTAGAAGTTTAGTTTTGTTTTGTATTTAGTTTTGTAGAGTTTTTTCAGACGCATCTTTTGAGCCCCAATTGAACATTTTTCGTCCATATTAACCGGAGATGTTAAACTTTTAAAAATGTAAAATTTTGAAAAATAAGACTTTTATAAAAATTTTTTTAAATTATGTAAAAGTAACTTAAAAAAATTATTACCAACTTAAAGAGCATTAAAAAAACGCTTCGATTGACCTATTTTTTAACCTGATTCGGGCATAAATTATGAAATTATTGGTATTTGAAAAATATAATTTTTTCAACATTCTTGTTCATTAACTTATTTGTAATTATTAAACTATTATTACCATCTTATAGAATATATAAAAACATATTTTTTGGACCAAGATTTAATGATTTTTAACCCTTTTATAAAAAGTAATTCTTATATTTCAATTATTATTATTTCTATGAGGAAGCAAAGTGTTCATGAAATGAACACCAAAATTATAAAAATGTACAACTTGGCAGCGGTTTTTAATAATTTTTAACTTGCAAAACTCTGAATACTGTAATTATTAAAAATATAATATTTATTTTTTATAATTTTTGACAGATTTATATCTGTGATTTATATCTTAATATAATTATTATTAGAAATAATTACTATATTATTAAAGACTACAACATAAATTTAAATTATCAAAGTGGTGGATTCCACGTCAGTTCAACACACTTATTTTCATGACTTGTTGGGATTTGGCTGTAATTTTGTAAATTTATTACTTTTATAGTGATAAACAACTCCACCAAATATTTTTTCAAAATTTTGAAAATTACTAAAAATATGGCATTTTCAAATTCTTTGTATTTTTTTTAAAGTGCTATAACTTTGGTTCTAATTAACCGATTTTGGATTTTAAAAAAAGGATTTCTTTGGTTTTAAGTATATTTTAAGTTAAAATTAATATAAAAAAAATTCAAAAAATTTTTTTTTTTTGAAATTTTGAAAAATTAAAAATCCGTTTTTGAAACAACATCATCTTCGATTTTTTTCAGAACTTTACTAAATGTTAGGGCAAATGTGCTTTACATGTCCTGTAAGTTTTATCTTGGGATCTCAAAGGGATTCGGAGTAAAAAAATAAAACGTAACCATATATTACGAACATATGAGGCAAAATTCCTCAACTGCCCAGATAAAAAAATGAATTTTCTCTAAACTTTTCTAAAATGTTACTATTATTAGTAGAAGTGTAAATATTAATTTTTTTGAATTTGATAAAATATTTTTTTAATTATGGAGTTTCAAAATTTTGATTTTTTTGAAAATATATTTTTTTCGATTTAATATATTTATAAGTAAAATTAATCAAATTTAAAGTATGAATAGTGATTTTTAAAGGGGTTTTCACGGGCTATAAGCTGTTGATAAAAAAAAGTTGTTTTCTGTCAATTTGACCTTAAAATTCAAGGTCAAATTCTTAATTTCAATATACAGTAGAACCCGGTTAATACGATCCCGTTTAATACGATTTACCGCTTAAGACGCTCATTTATGGTGGTCCCTGCAATTAAAGACATTTTAAAAGACATTTTTAAAGACATTTTATATCCCACCTTATACGTTTTCCCGCATAAGACGCATTCTTAGTGCGGTCCCTACAGAATCGTATTAACCATGTTCTACTGTATCTCAAAATCGGTGTTTTTTATTTTTTCGTAACCTATCCCAATCGAAAGCTTACCTTTTTTCATATGAGCCATGTAAAAATCCGAGTGGGACCATGGAACTTTTTGAAGAAATTAATTGTAAATCATCATTTTCTATGTAAAATAATGATAAATTATTATTTTCCTCAAAAATTCTCATGGTCTTACTCTGATTTTTACATGGCTCATAGAAAAAGGTCATCAGCTTATAGCCCGTGAAACCCCCTTTAAAAATCACTATTTGTACTTTAAATTTGATTAATTTTACTTATAAATATATTAAATCGAAAAAAAAGATATTTTCAAAAAAATCAAAATTTTAAAACTCCATAACTCAAAAAATATTTTATCAAATTCAAAAAAAAATAATATTTACACTTCTACTAATAATAGTAACATTTTAGCAAAGCTTAGACAAAATTCTAAGTTAAAATATATTTTCTCTATATTTAAATAATGTTAACATTAAATTATGGACACATACCTGCCGAGTAAATGATAATTATAAAGTTAAAAATTTAATTAAACAACCAATGTATAGAATGAAAATTTTGTGGCTATGGTACGCCTAAAATTTACCTGGCATTTTTTTCGTTGTTTCTAAAAACGAATTTAGAATTTTTTTAATTTGATTTTGGGTCAGAATTTCTCAAACGGATCACCTAAAACTAAAAAATTTTCTTTTTGATTCAAAATAGTTTTTTTTTTACGCTTAATATGGCTAAAAAGAATCCCTGAATATTAAGCCGAAAAATTTTTTTTGTAAAAGTTATTAACAATTGAATTTTTTAGTACTGCTAAATTAACAAAAATTTTTTTTCGAGTTCTAGTTGACGGATTTTAAAATTAAAATATGGGTTTTTTTCGTCTTGAATTGCACTATTTGAATATATTTTTTGTTTTTAAATTTTTTTTATTTTTTATAATTTTTTATATAATTTGTTTATAAAATGTTAATAAACAAATATGATCTTCACGTCCTAACAAAAAAGTTAAAATTGTATTCTATTCCTTAAATGTCTCCGAGTCTAAAACCGTTTCGAAAAAAATGAGCCTCAGTTAGAAAAAAAGTTATTAATTAAAAACTGCAGCTGTGTAGAGCTTTACATGACGTTAAACTCGCCCCGCGCACATTGGCGTTTTTTACAATTTACTGTTCAAAATTGCCTGTAACCTACAGATTTTATCGGATTTGCATGGGCTTTGTCTTAAATTAAAGAAGATAAAATTTCTAAGAGATCCCACTAAACCAATTTTTGAATTTTAAATTGTTTATATTTTTTTTGTTATTCAAAGTTAACAATTTACAATATTTTTAGAAAAAATCATGTTTATTTTTCTATTTTTTTATTGCAGATGATTAAAATCAATTTAAATTAGTTAATGTAGGAAATTATTTGCTGATTAAGAATTTTAATTAAGGAAGATTTCGACTATATCAGCAATTAGTGACATCTATTAGACGTCAATTGAACTCTTTGGTTTAGAGTCAGGTGTTATTCTTTAGATAATTATTCCGATATGGTTGTCGGTAAATAATTATATTTTTTAAATTAATTTTTTCAGATTAAAAATTAAATTCAAAAATATAATTATTTACCGACAACCATATCGGAATAATTATCTTAAGAATAACACCTGACTCTAAACCAAAGAGTTCAATTGACGTCTAATAGATGTCACTAATTGCTGATATAGTCGAAATCTTCCTTAATTTCAATTTAAATTAGTCCAGCATGACCACTAGACAAATAGTAATGTATAGAGACCCGTACTTTATGCAAGTCGCATAATCGCATAATGTTCTCAAACTGAGCATAACTTCGGTATTTTGTGAAATATTAAGAATGCATGCAAAATAAATGTGATTTGTGATCGCATCCAATCGCATAATTATACTTTCAGTGCATAATTTTTTTTCATTGCATAATTTAACACTATTTGCATTATCATCGCATAATTGTCAATTTTTTGTCTAAAAATACTATAAAGTATCTTTTTTTAATGATTTTAATAAATTTTTAAACGTTGAAACTTACTTCCCGGTCAATTCAGAGACTATGCTAAGTTTATATTTTTGAGACAATTTAAACTAATGATAGACTCATCTTGTTACTTTACTTATGTTTCTATAAAGAAACTTTTACATTTTAAAAAGATTGAAAGTTTTTAATATAATAGTTAGGGACCGATACGAAAGTTTAGTTTCGTTTTAGTTTCTGAGTTGATACAAAACAAAATTAAGAAACTGAGTTTTGCTTCGTGTCAACTTGGAACTAAATTAATAAATTGAATTTAGTTTCGTGACGCGAAACTAAACTAAAAAAAATAAATTTCATTACAGGCAATAAAAATAATCACTAGAGCGCATGAGGTTTTACTGAGCCGCGCGACAAAACTCAATACCCTATTGAAAAAAATATATGCTGTCGCTGGAGGAGTAATTTATACACATATATGTATAGATTAGTATAGCGTCATCTTTAGAATAGTGTCAACAGTACAATTTTATTTTTAACAGTCGGTAACATAGGAGGAATTTAGGGTCGCTTGTACATACATATAACATATAATCTTAATAACTACATACGCTAATGTCGAATACTTTATTATCTACAAAGTCGCACGCAAGATACATATAATTAGAAAAAGAGAATCTCATCGTACTTATATACTAAACCAGCCGAAATCTTTTGCGCTTGTGAGAAATGTACAAAATATATTTAATAATACTAGATCAAAATTTTTTGACTTACTTTTGATTAATTGGCAGATAATTTTTCTCGTGTCAAAAAGATATTTAAAATAAATAAAAAGTTATTAGTCTAATTGTAAAAAATAAAAATCAAGAATCTACATCCATGTTTTAGAAATGTACCACTCTTGATCAGGCAACCTATGTATTGAAGAAAATCTTGCCTCAATAATATCTTTTTCTGTTAATAAACTCCAAGAAAACATATTGATATCACACAATTTGAAAGCTTGGTAGTGATCATCAAAAATTGAGTCATTAACACGTCGAGTTATAATCTGAAATTCTTTTTTATTATTAATGATAATAGCATGCACTATATGAAAATCGTTAGACATTTCATTTGACAATATGATCACACTATTACGAGTAATCTTTTCACTATAAAATGTTACCCAATTTGTAATTAAAAGTCTACCTTCTGTGAACGAATCCAAGATTAGGTGAAAGAAGTCATATAAAAAACTTATAATTAAAAATAATATTGATTGAAAATAATAAATAAAATTAATGTTGTCAAATATAATAATTGACAAAAAAATTTAACATACCTGAGTGTATTCTTTTGAAAATTGTGGATTTTTTTCAGGATGAACTATACTTTCAGTTACTAAATTAGAATCAGCAGATATTTGATCTTTTAGGACAGTATTTGATGGTAAACTTTGCTCTCTTCGAGATGATAGATCAGTGTAAGTCCGATCTGAATTCTGCAATTAAAATATTAAATTAATTATAGAAAGTGAATTTATCATTCGGCAGTTAAATATTAAGAAGAAAGAAGCTATCAAATATCCGAATCAAATTTTTACTAAATAAATTAAATATCTTAAATAAATCTCTATAAGCTGATAGATAAAAAAAATTTGATTCGGATAATTGATAGCTTCTTTCTTCTTAATAAAATATTAAATATTATTTAATCAAAGATATTAAAAATAATATTTTATAACAGAAATATGTAAACCTCTGTATCCACAAAATTGTCTGATGAGTAATTATGGATTTGAGTTATTTTTTGGGCACTGACAAAATTTGGTAAAAAAGATCCATAGATGTTTTTATCCAGACCGTAATTACCAGAATCCTGTTAACAAACAAAAATTTATTATGTGATTAAAAATAATAAGGATAAATTCTTAATATTTAAAAGTAGTTTAATTACATTTTAACATTAAATAATTTCAAAAACATTTAACTCTTGAAAAAGTAATAAAGTAAAGTTTACGAGTTTTGTATACAAAACAAATCTGAACGTATCGAATAGAAGAAATAATAAATACTTTATTTATTCCGTACCATTTCTAAACTCTCGAAATCCATTTTCATAGAAGCTGAAATTAATATTTTAACATGCCATATACTAATAATACCTAGGCAAAAAAAAAAGAATTACCTGCATTTTTATAAAAATTATACAAGCTCTTAAAAAATATAAACATTTTAAATTTTACAATAAATGACATAAATTCAATAAATATTTTACTACTCCAAAATTTTTTTCATAAAACACTAGTAGCTGTCAATGGAAATGTAGCATTCCTTTTTTTAATTACTATTATTGGCAGGTACTTACCTAATATCCACAGTGCATATATATTCAGTTTTAATACTTTCAATAAAACTTTTTATTAAAAGACACTATTTGGATAAAGCAGGAGAAAACCTTCTTCGATAGAAACCCAACACGTGACACAATCCAACAAACACTGTAGCAGGTTTTAAAATGTGCGTTTGCGCGTAATTAAAAGTATACCCGATCTCAAAACGTTGGGTTGATTTTACTGAGCCGCTCATGAATGTACACAACTGAGCGACGTTAAACATTTGGAAAAGCGAAGTAGCGTACCACATTCTTATTATTTGATATTTTACCATTTCAAAATAAGATTTTCTTTTTCTATTTGAGTATATTATCTTTTTCATTCGATATCCTTCAATATAATTTAATAGAACCTTACTCTTCTTCATTTACATAGTTGGGTCGGTAGGATATACATTCCTCTTCATTAAAATGTAATAGAGAGCGAAATGTAGGAAAATATAATAGCAGTAGGAAACGCCGAAATGTCTCTTTGTCCAACTTTTACTTAACTATTGGAAAAAAATTACTGAGTAAATTTTCTCCGTGCAGCAAAAAACAAAATATTTAATGAAATAATTTTATTATAACCTTAATAATATTGATATGAAGTAATATAAAGAGACTTTAATAGAAAATGAAGTGGAAAAAGTATTTTTATGTATATTAATAATTTATTGAAATATTTAGTTTTTTTAGTAATTTTTTTACTGGCACTAAATATTTAAATTTTTCGGACTTAGTTTCGAATCGACGTGAAACTAAACTAAATTGAACGTATATTTTTAATTTAGTTTCGTTTTAGAATCGGTCCCTGATAATAATATAAAATGCGTTTAAAAAGAGTGTTACATTTTACTTTATTGTAAAAATAACTTTATGCACGGAAAGAAAATTTTACTTGGAGCAACTACAATTTTCATTATATTATAATATATATATATATATAATTTTTTAGTTATACTTTAGTTAAAACTTTCGCTATTCTAGAGAAACTTATCGTTGTTCCAAATTAAATTTTCTTTCTGTGTGTAAGAGATGAATAAGAAAGTAACTATTTTTCAAAATACACGATTGATGCCAAAGTTAAACTTCTATTATTGTTCATTTAATTGTTTTTAGGTTAAAAAAATTATTTATTAACTATATTAAAACCGTTTAAAAATTACTATATACAAATAAAACCTAACCATGCGTCATTGCATAATTTTATTTTCATCGCATAATTTTTGCATAATATTTAGGTTTTTCATTGCATAATTTTAAAATTTTCATAGACACAAAATCGTGTCTCTAGTAATGTATAATACAATTTATTTAAATTGTTGCAAACAATGTTAATTAACAAATAGATACCCAGTAAAAAAAGAAGTATTGGGTGGAGTGTTTAGGAATTGAGTGAAGCTCTGAGCCAATACGGATTCGAGTAAAAACCGTATTGGGACGTTTGACTCAATCTTTTTTTCATCCGCCGAATACGATCTTATTTTAGCATTAAAATTAAAATCACAAGACCAGAGTACACATTATAAATTGAAAGCACAATTGTCCTGGAATGTAAAAATGTCGATTTCGATAAGAAGCAGTGAATATTTGTTAAAAATTGATAAAAGCAAAGTTTTATAAGCGCGACTGAATTTACCATGTGAATAAATAAAGTGGTAAGTTTAAATGGACGAAATGGACTAAAAGAAATTTACTGTTACCGACAGAAAGTTCCTAGAGAATTGTGGTAAATTCAACAAAACAATGAAATTTCATTGTTTTACAATTCTTTAGGAACTTTCTATCGGTAACAGTAGATTTCTTTTCGTCCATTTAAACTTACCAATTCATTTATTCACATGGTAAATTCAGTCACGCTTGTCAAACTTTGCTTTTACCAATTTTTAACAAATATTCACTGTTTCTTATCGAAATCGGCATTTTTACATTCCAGGACAATTGTGCTTTCAATTTATAATGTGTACTCTGGTCATGTGATTTTAATTTTAATGCTAAAATAAGACCGTATTCGGCGGATGAAAAAAAGATTGAGTCAAACGTCCAAATACGGTTTTTACTCGAATCCGTATTGGCTCAGAGCTTCACTCAATTCCTAAACGCTCCACTCAATACTTATTTTTTTACTGGGTAACTTTGGATCTTTTTTATAAAAAAAAATTTTTTTGCAGACAAATTTATGTTTATTTAAGTAATCTATGTCGATTTTAGTGAAAAATGATTTTAAATTTAAAAATTATTATTGTTATTGACAATCATTATGAACTATAATCAAGTTTCTTTAACATTTGTAAACATTTTAGGCATTTTTTAAACATAAAATGTTTATATAATATGTACATTCTTTCAAAAACTTCAAAAATTTATTAGCACAAACAATTACATTTGCTGTAAACAAATTATTTACTTTTTAAACAAATAATTGGCTTATTTTTGCAAAAAGAAAAATTATTTTTCCTATTTTAACGAGTTTAAAGTCATGTAAAGCTCTACTTGATTATTGATAACTATATTATTGTTCATATGATTGTTAATAACAACGGTAATTATTAAATTCAAAATTATCTATTTGTTAATTAAAATTGTTTGCAACAATTTACACTACCGTCGGAAATTATCGGTACGGCTGCACACGCACGGCCCAAAAACATATTAATCTTTAAATCACGATTTTTTTGTATATGGGTCAAAATTCCTCAACTGACCAGGTCAAAAAATAAATGTTATTGAATTTTCTCGAAACTTTGCTAAAATGTTACTATTATTAGTGGAATTGTAAATATAAAATATTATTGAATTTTATAAAATATTTTTTGAGTTACATCGTTTCAAAATTTTGACTTTTTTGAAAACGTCTTTTTTTCAATTTAACATATTGATAAGTAGAATTAATGAAATTAGAAGTGTGAATAATGATTTTTGAAGGGTTTTTCAAGAGCTACAAGCTGGTGGTGACAAAAAAAAATTTTTTTTTTAAATTTGACCTTGAAATTCAAGGTCAAATTTTTAATTTCAATATATCTCGAAATCGACGTTTTTTTTCTTCTAACCTATCCCAATCGAAAGCTTACCTTTTTTCCTATACGGCATGTAAAAACCAGAGTGGGACCTTGAACGGTTTTGCAAAAATTATATATAAATACCCCGCGCGCTCCGACCGCAGGTCACCCGGCGCGCCAGGCATCACACGCCGATAACGCTTTAGATTGTCAAAAAGATCTTTATTACTATTCATGATAATTTTAATTATTTTTTAACTGATCTCTGCATTTTATAGTTTTATATTTAACAATAATAATTTAATAAATTTTAAAAAAGTAATAATTTCAGGGTGTCTACTAACCGGGAATTCCGGGAAAACAGGGAATTAGCCGGGAATTTTATACCAAACCGGAAATTTTTTTACCAAAATTAAAAAAGTTTTATTATTTTAATTTCTTTTTAAAAAATCACTTTTTATTTCAATTTTTATAGGTATTTATACTGTTCTCTAAATTTAAGTTAGTTAAAAATAATTAATTTGATAGTAAAAAATCAATTAAAATTTTTGAAAATAATAATCATTAATAATTAATTATTTACTTATAATAAGTAATAAACATTTAATCAGAAATTTAAAATTATAAAAATTTAAGAGAAGTTTAATAATATTTTTAGAAGCAAAAAATTGATTTAAAACTGTAAGAGGGACTTTAAATTTTAAAAATTAAATTATAATTACGGTCACTAACTTCCCTTGATTATTTTCGAAAAATTTAAATAAAATTCTTTAAAAGAATTCCATTATTTTTCAAAAAATGTAAACAAATTTCAATTATTTAAAAAAATTTCAATTATTTGTTTAGAAAAATTCAATTATCTTGAAACAATAGAATTAAAAAATTACAACAATCTTATTTTTCAGAATTAAAAAAAAATTTGCGAAAGTTCAATTTTATTAAACAATTTTAAGTATGTATATTTTTTAAATTAACTAATAAAAATTTTAATTATTAATCTTCGCAGTAAGAAACATGAATACATTAGAATTTAACTCTTCATAATATTCAATTATTAATCAATTATTAAATTAAAATACTTTGAAAATTCTATTTGTTAAAAAGTTTCTAATAAAATTCTTTAACAAATTTAATTACATATTTTCAGTCGAATCGATTTTTTACTATCAAATTAATTATTTGTAACTAACTTAAATTTAGAGAACAGTATAAATACCTATAAAAATTGAAATAAAAAGTGATTTTTTAAAAAGAAATTAAAATAATAAAACTTTTTTAATTTTGGTAAAAAAATTTCCGGTTTGGTATAAAATTCCCGGCTAATCCCCTGTTTTCCCGGAATTCCCGGTTAGTAGACACCCTGAAATTATTACTTTTTTAAAATTTATTAAATTATTATTGTTAAATATAAAACTATAAAATGCAGAGATCAGTTAAAAAATAATTAAAATTATCATGAATAGTAATAAAGATCTTTTTGACAATCTAAAGCGTTATCGGCGTGTGATGCCTGGCGCGCCGGGTGACCTGCGGTCGGAGCGCGCGGGGTATTTATATATAATTTTTGCAAAACCGTTCAAGGTCCCACTCTGGTTTTTACATGCCGTATAGGAAAAAAGGTAAGCTTTCGATTGGGATAGGTTAGAAGAAAAAAAACGTCGATTTCGAGATATATTGAAATTAAAAATTTGACCTTGAATTTCAAGGTCAAATTTAAAAAAAAATTTTTTTTTTTGTCACCACCAGCTTGTAGCTCTTGAAAAACCCTTCAAAAATCATTATTCACACTTCTAATTTCATTAATTCTACTTATCAATATGTTAAATTGAAAAAAAGACGTTTTCAAAAAAGTCAAAATTTTGAAACGATGTAACTCAAAAAATATTTTATAAAATTCAATAATATTTTATATTTACAATTCCACTAATAATAGTAACATTTTAGCAAAGTTTCGAGAAAATTCAATAACATTTATTTTTTGACCTGGTCAGTTGAGGAATTTTGACCCATATACAAATGTCAGAAAATTAACAAATATACCATTCGAAAGATTGTTAAATTTTACGATTAATGATACATAACTGAAAAATTTAATAATTTATACAAAGATTGCAGCAATCAACAAATTTGACAAAAAAATTTAAAAATAAAATTGTTTTGGAAATTTTTACAACCCCTGAACATTTCTTAAAAATTGTAGAACAAATTTGAAACTTACATAAGTGTAATCATTCAAGTCTCATCTTTAATTTAAGACCAAAAGAGTTAAGAAATCTTAATCGGTTAGCGAGATATCATTATAAACGGCCGAGCATTTTAAGCCAAAAATCGTTCAAAATTAACTAATTCAATGCATTTGTCAAAAAACATGCTCGGACGTTTACAAATGTTAAAGAAACTTAATTATAGTTCATAGTAATTGTCAATAACAATAATAATTTTTACTAAAATCGACATAGATTACTTAAATAAACATAAATTTGTCTGCAAAAAAAAAATTTTTTTCTGAAAAAGATCCAAAGTTATGTATTTGTTAATTAACATTGTTTGCAACAATTTAAATAAATTGTATTATACATTATTATTTGTCTGGTGGTCATGCTGGACTAATTTAAATTGATTTTAATCATCTGCAATAAAAAAATAGAAAAATAAACATGATTTTTTCTAAAAATATTGTAAATTGTTAACTTTGAGTAACAAAAAAAATATAAACAATTTAAAATTCAAAAATTAGTTTAGTGGGATCTCTTAGAAATTTTATCTTCTTTAATTTAAGACCAAACCCATGCAAATCCGATAAAATCTGTAGGTTACAGGCAATTTTGAACAGTAAATTGTAAAAAACGCCAATGTGCGCGGGGCGAGTTTAACGTCATGTAAAGCTCTACACAGCTGCAGTTTTTAATTAATAACTTTTTTTCTAACTAAGGCTCATTTTTTTCGAAACAGTTTTAGACTCGGAGACATTTAAGGAATAGAATACAATTTTAATTTTTTTGTTAGGACGTGAAGAACATATTTGTTTATTAACATTTTATAAACAAATTATATAAAAAATTATAAAAAATAAAAAAAATTTAAAAACAAAAAATATATTCAAATAGTGCAATTCAAGACGAAAAAAATCCATATTTTAATTTTAAAATCCGTCAACTGGAACTCGAGAAAAAATTTGTTAATTTAGCAGTACTAAAAAATTCAATTGTTAATAACTTTTACAAAAAATTTTTTTTTGGCTTAATATTTTTAGGGATTCTTCTTAGCCATATTAAGCGTGAAAAAAATTATTTTGATTCAAAAAGAAAATTTTTTAGTTTTAGGTGATCCGTTTGAGAAATTCTGACCCTGCTTCATTATATTATATTACATCTTGTAATTAAATAATTAATGCAAGTTATAATTAGTATTTTTACTACAGATTTTTTGTTTTCCAAAGAAATTAGAATTGAACGTTGTTTAACTTTATCATTTTCAATTAATTTAATTTTTTGCAGTTATGTTAGAGTCGAAAGATGCGGAATTCTTTGTTTAAAAAGCTAAATGAATAATTATTTTTTTAATTTTTAAAATAAATAAAAGTTTCGTTATTAAAATTATTTTTACTTTTTAAATTATTTTGAAAATAAAAGTATAAAATATGTAACAATTTTTGCGATATTCAATTTTCTTCGTACAACAAGAAAGTTTAACAGCAGTAATAGCATTTTAACAAAATTTATCGGATTCACTTGTAATTCGTTTCTAATGTGTTAAATTTGACATTAAATTTTAGAAATTCAAAATAGAACTTCCTTTTCAGGATTCCTACAGAAATCCGAATTTAAAATTCCATATCTTTTCGATGATTTCCAGGTCAAATTTTTACGAAATTCCAGTGGAATTTTAAATTTAATTTCAATATTTTTGGGCTCTTTAAAAACACTTTACTTATTTAATAGTCTCCACCCTTTGGTAAAAATTCTAAAATTATCAAAATTTATCAAAAATTCGAAAAACCGATTTTTTTAAAATTTAACAGTTTTTCTTCTCTTTAATAGTATTTAGCTTTATTATTTTTGGGCTCTTGGAAAATACTTTACTTATTAAATAGCCTCGACTCTTTGGTAAAAAATCTAAAATTATCGATAATTATCAAAAATTCAAAAATCCGAATTTCTTAAAATTCAACATTTTTTCCTCTCTTTTATGGGATTTAGTTTTATTATTATTTGAATTTCAAGAGAAAAAATGGAAAACTGAAAAATTTAAAAACTTTTAAAAATTTCAGGCCTTTTCCATGATTTACAGATTCTGTAGGAACCCTGCTTTTGTCTGACTTTCTTCTAAATTATCGAATTCAGTGATTTCTGGTGTGAATTTAGTTAAGTTTTAAAATGATTAATTTCTATTTGAATTCGTTTTTTTTAATTTAGAAAATCTGATGTTAATTTAATTCTTTTTTCGTTATGCACGGCAAAAAATAGCTGGATTTACTACAGATTTCACTTTAGTAGCGAAATTTGTCAGTGCTTCAATTAATACTTTTGTTATTCTAGAGAAACTTATCGCTATTTCAAGTAAAACTTTTTTCAGTGTGTAATAATTATTATTTCTTAAAAATGTATTTAAATTAAAATGGGTTTATAAAATAAGCAATGCAAAAGATGACCCAGATACTAATTGGAATTGTTCTATCCATAGTTTAAGTCTAGTAATGTAAATTCTATTTAAATTGAAACCATTGAGTGAAATTATTTGAATTTTAGTTAGTTAAATCTCGTTGTTAGGTAATAATAATTATTTCTTTAAAATTTTTTAAATTGTTTAAAATAAGCAGTTCCATGCAACATTCCCGCGCGCTTGCGCGCGGATACTGTGGCTGGTATTAGGTATTTGTTAATTAAAATTGTTTAAATAAGCGATTATTGAATTGTTATATTTTTATTCTACTACTTTTAAATGTAAGTTGGTTGTATTAAAATGATTTTGTGTAAAAAAAGATTACTTCCTTGTAAAAATTAACAATATTAGGTATTTGTTAATTAAAATTGTTTAAATAATCGATTATTGAATTGTTATATTTTTATTCCACTACTTTTAAATATAAGTTGGTTGTATTAAAATGATTTTGTGTAAAAAAAGATTACTTCCTTGTAAAAATTAACAATATTAGGTATTTGTTAATTAAAATTGTTTAAATAATCGATTATTGAATTGTTATATTTTTATTTTACTACTTTTAAATGTAAGTTGGTTGTATTGCAATTAGTGGTTTCGCCCCTCCTGGTGGGGCGAAACCACCAATTGCACTTTTTCCAATGAAAAACTTAAAAATTAATTAATAACAATCGAAATACAACAAAAAACCACACATAACTGGGTACATAACTCACTTCATAGTTCGATACTTCAGTGTAATACAGTCCTATCTTCTGGTAATATTTTGTACAGTCCTATCTTCAGGTGATACTTTGTATCGTGCTGTCAAAAAGTGGGGTTAATGTATTAGCTGTTTTCTAAATGCATTTAAGTGGTTAAATTTTATTAATTTACACTAAATTTTTATATATTATGATAAAAAGTATCTCTTAAAATATAAAAAAATTATTGGTTTGAATGTAATCAATATTTTAAGTACCGTAATTTATTTTTTTTATTCACACCACAATCTGTCAAATTAAATATATAGCACGATACAAAACATTACCTCGAGATGGGACAATTTAAAGTATTACCAGAAGATAGGATTGTATCACACTGAGGTATCGAGTTCATATACTGAATTACATAAAATGAGTTATATACCCATCTCTAAATTACTTTTTCTAATAAAATAAACAAAATCTGAGGTATTTATTATTTAATATATATACACATAATTTGACATAAATTTCACTATCAATAATATTCCTCCACTGGCACCTAGTGAATAATGATTCGATTACCCCGAAGGCGTTGGACAAAATAATTTTTAAAGTGGTGTTGGTGGTTTCGCCCCACCAACACTTTTTTCGAAAAAATATAATAACTTCCAAAACACTTAAACAAATTTCAAAAAAACTACACCACTGTGTTCAGAACACTCAAATGAATAAAGAAATTCTATTCTTCTATTAATTTTTACATTATATTAACAATAATTCAATAATCAAGTAAAAATTTTTTTTTTGAAAATTGTTAAAATTTTACATACGTCACTGTCATTTGGCAGATATTTTGGTAAACGGCTTGAAACTTCAGACACCAGCGGAGAATGTCTGAACTGTTATTCACATCGAACGATAAGTCGATAAGACGTAAAACACGAAAATAAAAGTGAATTGGTTGTTTCGCCCCACTCTACTCTAACAAATACAAAAAAAAATTTATATTCTCTTAATTGGATAATGTTTCTTTGATGATTTTATATTAATTTATTTCTATAAGCGATGAATGCACATATTTTATCACAAACGAGCCCTACTTTTATGAAAAACCACAAAGAAAGAAGAAGCAACTCTCAGTTCTCAACAACCTTTTGCCCGCATGGTGTACTTTACTAGTAAATTAATAGTTTAATTGGAAGCAAAATATTTAAAAGGTAAGTAAATTAATTATAGTTTAAAATAAAACATATTTTTTATTACTTTCGTAATAAACAGTTTTTTCTTTTAATTTAATGAAAAAAATTTAATTTTCTTTCTTATTAACAATAATTCTCAACTGTTTTCATTATTAGCAAAAATAAACTACAGACGGGCAGAATTTGATGAAGAAGAAGAATTTTTGCCAAGGCAAATTTTTGTTGTTCACCAATCCCCGCATGTAATCGGGCATGTACACGTAAGGGTTGAAGAACGATTTCCTCCAGGTGTTCACCTGGAGAAGAAGAGGACGCAGCTAATGAGGCAGACGATTTAGTAGAGGAGGAAGCTGTCGTCGAAGAAGAGGAGAAAATACCAGGGGAACAAGCAGGCAACCGCCGAAGACGGATGCCTCTTGCAAGAGAGGATGATCTTTCTCCACGAGGTAGAGGAAATGAGGAACTTCTTCCTCTAATCTTTCATGTAAGTCAATGCTTTTCTTTGTAAATTATATAGAAATTAAATTATTTAATTTGTTACAATATTTAATTTTTTACAAATTTCTTTGTAATAATTAATTTAATTTCATAAAATAAAATTGTTTACCATAATTCAATATAAAAAAACATTAAATTATTCAATGAATTACTGATTTTTGTATCTAAATAATTAAATTCTCGTAGAATTATCAAAAAGAATTGATTCAAAATTAAATCATTAAAAATGTGAAGCCGTGTTTCGACCAGCCCGGTGACACGACCTATGCTTTCCTATAGGATTAATTGGGCTGAGAGTTGAAAGTCGCCAACGCAGCGCTGGCTGTACATTGGTCGGATATTAACCAAAATGCATGGGAAAACATACAAATATTTAATTTACATGTATAAAAGTTTATTTAAACTTATTTATTTATACATAATATTGATTCTTAAACTTTTAGACATATTTCGTAATATAATTCACTTCAGAAAAGAGTGAAATTTTTTATTTATAACGAAAATTGTATTATAATTTCTGGCGGGAAATTTAAACAAAATAATATTGTCATTATTATTTATTAATATTTATTTATTATTTATTAATACTAATTATTAATATTGCAAAATATTATTAAATAATTAAAAAATATTAATAAATAATAATAACAATATTATTTTGTTTAAATTTCCCGCCAGAAATTATAATACAATTTTCGTTATAAATAAAAAATTTCACTCTTTTCTGAAGTGATTTATATTACGAAATATGTCTAAAAGTTTATGAATCAATATTATGTATAAATAAATAAGTTTAAATAAATTTTTATGTATGGAAATTAAATTTTTGTGTGTTTTCCCATGCATTTTTGTTAATATCCGACCAATGTACAGCCAGCGCTGCGTTGGTGACTTTCAACATTTGAGTGATTTTCAACTCAGTCGTGTCACCGGGCTGGTTTCGACCGATTGGTGCATTGAAATTCAACTGTGACGACTCGATTGTGGCTTCGCGCGGCAGCGAATGAGAGAGAAAACAGGGACGAATTAACGCGAAGGAACGGATGGACTTTTGCGTTTCTTTATATTACTCGTGAAACATTATTATTTATTATTCTCCAGCATAATTTCGTCCCTGTTTTCTCTCATTCGCTGCCGCGCGAAGCCAGAATCGAGTCGTCACAGTTGAATTTCAATGCACTAATCGGTCGAAACACTGCTTCACATTTTTAATGATATATCGAAGACGGATTAACCTTTTTTAATTTTCGAAGGCTTATTTTAAAGCTAAAATTCTAATGAAGATTTCTGTGTTTTTAGAAAAATTGTATCTAAATTTTTCTAGATTTTTGAAAAAGTTGAAGTCAAGAGACAAAAATGAGAAAATTTGATAATTTGGTTTATTTCTTTCTCACTCTACAACTTAAAAAATAATTAAAGAAATGACTTCAAAGATGGCTTGTTTTACGCAGAATTTAATCAGCTTTCTAACCGTATTTAAGTTTTTTTGTATATCCTTTTATTTCCGAGATATGATTGAAAAAGTGATGAAATGTTTTTTATAGTGTCGCGTGTAATCGTCCTGATACTCGTGGGCGGTAGTGTATATTTCATTAAAAAAGATTGAATGATCTTATATAAAATCTATTTATATCTTGTCAGAGAATTTTATAAAAAGTACTATAAAAATATTCAATTTCTAGAATTTATAAGCAAATTATGAATTTTGTTGTCCAACGTAACAGACTTAGAAAAAGAAAATATTAAATTTAATTTTAAATTCTTTTTATTTATAACAATAATTAAACAAAATATAATTTTAATTAAATTTGTCAAATAATTTCAAAGAAAAAAAATTTCACATCCTATAAAATTGTGAAAAATAAAGAAATTTAAAAAATTTTTGCAATAATATTATAACAAAACAAATAAGAATTATTAAAAATTTTAACTAATTAGAACAAAAGTGATACCAAATTTTTAAAAATAAATTTTTGAACAATAAATAAAGTAAATAAAAATAAATAAAATTTCTTTTCTTAGAAAATAAATGTTTAAAAACCGTATTCTTCATTAATATCAATTAGTTTTTTTACAATTATTCATAAGCAAATTTTTCTATATTTTAGAATGTTAAATTAATATTACTAATATTATTATAGATTGAATTTTAAAAAATTTCAAATTGAAGTTTTAGAAAAGTTGAATTTTAAAAGATTTTAATTAAAAAT